>JAOWBW010000328.1:265036-352354 GCA_026119855.1 Campanula takesimana
ATGAGTATAGAGTCTAAACATAAAAATTGAATAAAATGACAGCAAAATTGGAAGTAAAATTACAAGAAGAAGCATAAGGGATGAAACTTACCTTTAATCGCCGGAATTGAAAGGTCGAGCTAGGGTTTCAATTAGCAGATGTCTCCATTCTCTTGAATAGGGAGGCCTGCGTAGGAGGAAGGACGTTGGCCGGAGGAATGGCGTCGGCGGGTAGAAGGATGATGGCGGAAGCTAGGTCGTGGCCCGTGGGTAACTGAAAGATGAGAATGGAGAGATAGGGAGATGATATGGGATGATTGCGGAGACATTGGATGTCCCTTACGAGACATCTCCTGTGTTTCGGGCTTAATCCACTTTCCTTCTCCGTCCCGATCTCTTTCTTGGCCAGCACTCCCCTAATCCGGGGAATATGAGACTTCCTAGATGATTTCCTACTGATTTCCTTACCTAATTAAACCTCTCCACCTCCAGACTTGGTACCTAAGTAATCTAAACCTATAAATAAAGAGTCACTCAACCCTAGACTCTCCTAATGGTCCCTAATCACCTTCTACAAACTAACAAATCTCTAATCAGTCCTCCTCTCAAGAATCCCATTTTTCCTCTCCCCTCACACCAAACACCATCAAAAACTCATCTTTTCAAGTCACAAACATCACAAAACACTTGGATCTTCAAGGCCTTAGTCAAGACCATCAATTGTAATCTCAAGAACGCTTTAGGTAAACTCCTACGCTTTTAATCTCTACTTCTCATCTCATTCTTTGTTTTAGAGTAGGTAATCCCATCAACAGGATCAGCCTAGAGCCTCTCCGATCCATGGAGATGGTCTCGAAGCACATGATCCGGCATTCCAATAATTAAGAAATTAATTATTGGTTTATTTGTTTTAATTGTTTATTTGCTATTTGATTAAAAACACCTAAGCAAGACCAATCCTAGATTGCGTGGATTGGGTGCTCCCGAACTCAAGAATCTCACGGTCCGTGTTCCGTTCAACAACATGGTAGCGACTCTCAAATCAAAAAGGAGAGCGAGGATCTTCTCGGATGCAAACAACACGTGTAGCCTTGGGATTGGTCGGCAATCCGGACAAAACATGCTCTGACCAGTGGATGTCGTGATGTGATAGGTTCGGCACGGGACATAGTAGGTAGCTCAGGGAATACCATCGGGCATTTAATGTGATTGGATCAATCAGTACAGATCGTAACCGCTGTCTTTGTTCCGAACTTGCCGAGGTGGCGGCCTCGGAATCTGAGAGCTCGTTTGGGATTCTGACTCGGCCCTTGGCGGCTAGTTATCCTCGACATCGCTGGAAAGGAGACGAGGCTGAACATATTCAAACAACCCGAACCGGTCTTTGAAGAGATGCCAGTTTGATTTATGCTCGGTTCACCTTTTGAGCCCGGTCCTACTGCCGTGGGCTCTTCAAGTTGGGGTCTTGAATTATAGATTTCCACTTTTTACACACGAGATTGAATCGTAGAGGGATTTCGCTGGTACCCTTGTCAGTATTTCAACCACAAGATCGTCCGGTAGAGTACTCCGAACAGCCGCTTTCCTCGTTCTCTTCTTCTCCGTTTCAGTCATGGCAAAAAATAAAAGAAAACTAAGTAGATGTATGTATCCAAGTAGCACAAATCTATACTCCCTCCGTTCCGCTCGAATTAGGATTCTTGGTCAAGCAATTTATACTTTGACTAATGATTTGAAAAAAAATAATGATGCTAACAAAAATTTAAAAATTGTTGTTGTATCACGATTAATAATAACTAAATAACTATTTTTAGATTTTCATTAAGATAATTAATTTTCTTCAAATTGTTGGTAAAAGTATAAATTACTTGACCAAAAATCCTAATTCGAGCGGTACGGAGGGAGTATATATTAAAAGTCGAGGCGGACAGCTACGGATTCGCTAGGTGGACGTTTTTGGCTAATACTTGCTTTTGGTGAAGCCACATCATCACCATTCTTAATTATAAGTGGCTCTTGATATTCTTATTATTAGCTAATATATTAGTTAATACTAATAATTATTATATAGGTTAAGTATTATTATTAATAGTATTAGTTAACTATAATAGTTAATATATAAGTTAAATATTACTATTAATAGTATTAGTTAACTATAATGGTTACTATATAAGTTAAGTATTACTATTAATAATATTAGTTAACGTTAATAGTTACTATATAAGTTAAATATTACTATTACTAGTATTAGTTAACGTTAATAGTTATTATATAAGTTAATTATTCCTATTTATAGTATTAGTTAACCATAATAGTTATTATATATGTTAACTTTTACTATCGACACTATTAATAGTACTAGTTAACGCTAATAGTTATTATATAAGTTAACTATTCCTATTTATAGTATTAGTTAACCATAATAGTTATTATATAGGTTAATTTTTACTATTGATAATAATAGTTAATTATAATAGTTATATATTAACCTTTACTATTAATAGTATTAGTTAATCCTAATAGATATTATATAAGTTAATTATTTTTTTAAAATAATTATTATGATTACTAATATTAGTAAATCATACTCCCTCCGTCACAGACTAAGGTTCTTACTTTCCTTTTTGGTTTGTCCCAGACTAAAGTTTTTAGTTGCTTTATTACCTAAAATGGATAATGAGACCCACTTGTCATTCTCACAACAAAAACTTTTTCAGAAAATTTTGGGGGAAACTAGTTTCCCCCAAACTTAAAAAAATACCGGTTTTGGGATAGGAAAACCGTCACACACATAGCAACATAATGGACCGGGCTTGAAACCCACACCATCCTTTTGACCCGGTTTAGATAAACCTAATCGCAGACTTCTCTCTCTCAAAAACACACAGCGCCCAAAATTTCGCCGTTTTCTCTCTCTAAAACCGGTGAAGACTACCTCCAACCTTTTACTCTTTTGTTCGATTTCTCCAATTTGAAGTAAAATTTGTTTGATTCTCCTTGCGTCGTTCGTTAATTTCACTCTATTTGACGCAAACTATGTGTTGATTTAAAGCAAAATAACGAGGAAAGGCGTAGTGAAGTCAGGGCGTGATGGAGGTATGTGTTGATTTCAAGTTTTTTCGCTTGATTCTCACTCTATTTTATTCGATTACTGTGTTGATATCAAGCTTTTTTTTTCCGGTTTTTGTGATGCTTGATTAGGCATTTTGAGTTTGGTATTTGTTACTCAGTGATTTAAACAAGCAAAAAGGAGTCTTTGTTGAATAAAGTTGAAGACTTTCCGGCAATCAAACATGATCACATTGACAAGGTTGTTGGGAGCAAAGACAATGAGGAGAAGAAGAGGAAGAAAGCTGGTAGTTCGACTGCAACATATATGTTAGACAAACTAGGTCTAAAAAGTGTGTTAATCAGTGAAATTGTAACGTTTTCTTTTGAAATCCAAACTTATTGTTTTTAAGTCCAAACTTATTGTTTTAAGTTATTAACTTGTTGTTTTTTATGCATAAACATGTGTATTAAGTTGTATTATAAGCTCATGTTCAAAGTGTTTGTTTCAAAAGAAATTGTATGGTTATTATATCAAGTTTGTATGTTAAAACACGAAGTTACACTACTAAAACACCAAGTGTAGACCTGATAAAACATAACTTGATTAACCACCAGGCTGCACTAATAAAACACCAAGTTACTGTACTAAAACATGAAGTTACAATACTAAAACACCAAGTAACTATACTAAAACAACACCAAGTTATATTATACGTTAATGTTCAAAATGCTTGCATGATTATTATAATATTAAGTTTGTCTGTTCAAAAACCAAGTTACACTACTAAAATATCAAGTATAGATCTGATATAGCATAACTTTTTTAACCAACAGGTTATACTAATAAAACACCAAGTTACTATATTAAAACATAAAATTACAATACAAAACATCAAGTTACTAAACTAAAACAACACTAATTTATATATAAGTTGATGTTCAAAATGCTTTATTTCAATGTTATTATAATATCAAGTTTGTGTGTTCAAACATCAAGTTACACTACTAAAATATTAAGTATAGATCTGATACAACATAACTTGATTAAAAAACAGGTTGCACTAATAAAACACCAAGTTACTGTACTAAAACATCATGTTACAATACTAAACTCCACGTTAGTATACTAAAACAACAGTACACCAAATCAATTCTATTTCAGTTTGAGCAGTTTGAACATCTCTATTTCAGTTTGAGTAGCAAATGACTACATGATTCAAATTAAGAGTAGATTTGGTGTTTTTGAGCCAAATGATGATATCCATCTCTTCAAATTGATCTTCATTGTCTTTTTCAATCTCACTCTCCTCTGATTCAATGACATTGTGATCTACTATCTCCACCTCCATCTTCATATCATCTTCTATAAGGAGAAAATCAATTTCAATTAGATCAATTAGCTTATTCGAATATCAATTTCAAATAGAAAAAAATGTGATAATTGATGAACAAACTTGTAAAGATTCATACCTTTTCAATCGTTTTCTTTGAAGCGCATTTCATTTGCAATGGCGATAGAGAGAGATGGAGAGAGAGAAAGAGAGAGAGAGAGAGATGGCGGAAGAAGGAAAATTCAGCCGAAGATCGCATGTGTGTGGGCGGCTACTGTGTGTTTTCCACGTTTTATACCCTAGATTCATTAACCGGTTCTACTTATTAGCTTATTGAACCGGAATTATTAATGAACCGGTTTTCCTTATATCAAAACAGGTATTTTTTAACATTAGGGGGAAACTAGTTTCCCCCAAAACCAACTCAAACTTTTTACCCACTTTTTCTCTCCTACTTTCTCCTACTTCACTTTTCATGCTCACAACATTTACTTTTTCTTAATCTCCGTGTAAAGTTAAACTAGGAACCTTAGTCTGGGACGGAAGGAGTAATAGTTACTCTCATTATTTAAATTGAATGTCATGTTTTGTCCTAAAATAAATGTTTTTTTTTTTAATTTTACCTTCAAATAATTTTGTACCTAAAACTTATTTTCATAGATCATTATATTTTTTGCAAACAAAAATTTTGAGACTGAATAATAAATATTTTTTATGATTTTTCTATTAAAATAAATATTTTTAAAATGACATTAGTTAACCATTAGCATACTATATTAGACTATTTTTTTGAAGCATACTATATTAGACTATTAGATACTATATTAGAAAAAAAGAACTATTACACAATAACATTCTACTATTGTAATATATATATGATTCTACTATTGTAATAGATAGGCATATATTCTATTATTCAATACTATTAAAGTACTATACTAATATTGTCACGACCCGAAACCCCGTCTCTATTTTTCTTAGTAATAAATAATTATTTATTTGTTTACTTGCTTAAATGTTCATTTAAGTATTTATTTAATTAAAAATTTAGGTGTGCATTTTGTGTGTTATAATACTTTATGCCTAGCATTTAATTGATTTTGTGCTAGTATAGGATTATTGGGTCTTAGTTGTTAGTAGGAAGTATTAGTTTTTGGGGTAAGTAATGGAGGAGGGGGCTAAGTGTAAGTTTTTGAATTATTCACCTTCTCCCTCACCTCACCTCACCTCCCTCCCTCACTCATATTTTCAGCCATTTCCTCTCTCTCTCCTTGGGTTGTAGAAAGGTAAAATCTCCCTCTTCCTTCTCTCTTCATTTCATTCATCTTCCCCCCATTTCCTCTCATTGTTCATGTTGTACCAAATGTCTAGATCGTCGATAGGTTCATGGGAAGCTCATTAGAAGTTGATTTGGTTGAGTTTGAATTCCTTTGAGGTAAGTTACTAAGCCCCCCTTTAGCTTAAAATTGGTCATTTATGTTGGGTGTGAACATTGGATGATGATTTCATGTTTAGTTGTGAATTTAAATGTTGATTTGTACCTTTGATCATCTTTTGTGAATTTTGGGTAATGTTGAGCTTCAACCTTGAATTGGGTCCTTAGTTGATGTTGTTTGAGTTCTTGTAGACTTCTATGTCATGTTGGGTACTTGTGTATGCAAATAGAAAGGTTGAATTAGTGGAGTGTAAAGTTGGGTTGATTTGGGTAAGAAATTTGGGGGAAGAACCCAGGAGTTTCTGCAGATGTCTCTGTGCGTCGAAGGAGGCGCGCGCTTCCTCTGGAATGAGGCGCGCGCACCCTCAATCTTCCTTTTGGCTATGTCCTTCTGGTCTAAGGAGGCGTGCGCATCCCTTTTGGGGAGGCGTGCGCATCCTCGCTTCCCATTTGATTAAGGTTCCTTCTGATATCAGGAGGCGCGCGCACCCCCTTTGTATGAGGCGCGCGCTTCCCCTCCCCTGTTCTGATAATTTCTCGTTTCTCGTTCAATCTTCGGTAAGTCATAACTTCCTCACCCGGACTCCGTTTTAGTTGTGTAAGCTATCGTTTTAAAGCTCTTTTTGAGTACTTCGAGATGAATGGGTTTATTAAATGAAATGTCTAAGTATTGGTTGGGAGTATTGGTTTGGATCCGTTTGTGATCATGTTTGTAATGTGTTAAGGTGTGTAACCATTGTACTCTTTTTGAGTGACTTCAAGTGTGATGTTGTTGTTGATTGATCTCTTCATGAGAATTAGTTTGAATCCTTTGTGATGAATTTGGCTTGGTTCCCTACTTTGGAATCAATGCCCCGTTGTTGTTTCAAGCAAGTATTTATTACTATGTGCTTGTATAGAGTCCAGCTGGCATTGTTGTGTTTGTTTTGGGCAGTGATGTATATTATAATGGCACGAGCTGAGTCCAGTATAATGTACTTCACTGGTAACCCAGTTTCCCATGTTCAGTGGCCTTGAGTGGGATGCCCCTTCCCGTGATCGTGGTTGGGATGAGCTAGCTCCTTCGGTGAGTATTCTAGCTATTCGCGTGGGGGGATGACTGTGTTGTTTCTCCCACTACTGGTTGTTGTTGTTACTTGGTTCCGGAACCGGCTTCAGCTCGTTCATGCTGCTCAACGGACTCTTCTCAAAGGATGGTGTTCCGTTTATAGAACCTTGGCTCAGTATCCACTTATGAGTGTTTATTTCCGCATTATGTGTTATGTGATGAGTGGACTGTATCTTTGTGTTATATGCATATGTGACTGCCTATTGATTGTTCTTTGTGATTATCATGTTGGCATGAAATGTAGTTGCATATTAGTAGCTTACTGAGATTTTATCTCACCCCTTATTTGTTTACTGTTTTAGATAAGGGCGTGCATCCGGGATAGGTCACTTATCACAAGGAAGGCGTCGAGGTGGTAATTTCTTTTGGGGTATGTTTGTAAAGGCTACATTATGTAAATGTATAACCTTAATGGGTAGTGTATCCGTGACTTGATCTTGTAAACCTATTTTGGATAATGTGGTGTTCACTCTTTTGTATAAGTTAATGTAGGCCTTCGCGCCAAGTATTTTAGTTTTGAAAGTATTTGAAAGTTAAGTTGAGGTTTTGCCTCCAAAATGGATTTCGTTTATCTTTATGATAGTTTTCGAAAAGTTTTTGTTAAAAGTGAATTATGACGTCTTCCGTGCGCGTCCCGAGCGTGGGGCCATGTAGGACCACGGGTACGGGGCGCGACAGTTGGTATCAGAGCTAGGTTGTAGATTGTCTAGAGTGACTAAATGACCTAGGAGGGTAATCGAGTATGGAGTGAGTAACGATGAGTGTCTTATGCAGGTACTCGGTAATCATGGTCGGGTCTGATAATGAACAGGATGGACCTTCCGAACAGGGAAATGTAAGGGAAGAAGCCCTAGCAATGTTTCAAGGGATATTTGAGGCGGCATTGAAAACCATGAATGATAACAATCGTAGAGAGGCACCATTGGCTCCGAGGACCGGACTGGAACAATTTCTGAGGATGAAGCCGACAGAATTTGATGGAGGGTCAGATGTGGCTACAGCGGAAAGGTGGTCGAGTCTATGGAAAAGATCTTTGAGGTCTTACAAAGCTCCGATGAGGATAGGTAAGATTTGCGACATACAAGCTAGTTGGAGGCGCAGAGTATTGGTGGAAATCGTTGAAAGCTAGTTGGAAGAGGCACGGGTACCCCATGTTTGGGAGACATTCAAGAAAAAGTTCAAAAAGCATTTCATTCCTAAGGTGGACCAAGATAGGAAGGAATCCGAGTTTCTTAGCTTGGAACAAAACTTGTTGACGGTGGCCGAGTATGTTGCCAAATTCACGGAATTGGCTCGCTATTGCAATTACATGGTTTCGACTGAAGAAAGGAAGACCTCGAGGTTTGTCAAAGGGTTGAAGACCGTGATCAGAACCCAACTTACTTCCCACAAATTCCAAGACCTACAAGATGCCATTGATCGTGCCTACCAGGTGGAGCAGGACATAGTAGAGCATAAGAAGAGGACGGAATCAACAAGTGTAGCGAAACAAGGAGGTCAAGGGAAGCCACAACCTCATCGTGGTGACTCTAGAGGAGCTCAGAACATGTATTCACTTTTCAGGGGAACTTCTCAAGGGCAACAGGGCAACAGGAATCAAGGTAACACTTCGGGGAGTCAGAATAATCGGGTTTGCAATTATTGTCAAAAGGGAGGACACTCCGAGGAGAAGTGTTGGAAAAAGCAGGGAAAGTGCTTGAATTGCGGCCAGTTGGGTCACTTTCAATTTAGTTGTCCTAGACCGAAGAATCAGTCAGTTGGTAGTGGTACCGGGTCGTCTTCGGGTCAGAAGAGGGATGCCTCGGGCAAGCCCAAGGTACAAGGTCGTGTTTTCGCCATCAACCAACAACAGGCTTCGAATGCTTCTAACGTGATTGGAGGTATTATTTCTATGTTTAATAGGAGGGCACGTGCACTAATAGACCCCGGTTCTTCGCATTCTTATGTGTCTGTGCATTTTGCATCTCAGTTGTCTTCTTTGCCTGAGTCTCTACCTTTTGTGTTAGAAGTGTCTACCCCTATGGGTAAGAGTTTGGTGACTGATAGAGTATTGCGTGACTGTGATGTGCATATACGTGAGCATGTTTTACTTGCTGATTTGATTATATTGCCATTGCAAGATTTTGATATCATTTTGGGTATGGATTGGTTGAGTCGATACCATGCTACTGTTGACTGTTTTAAAAAGGTGGTTACTTTTTCTGCCCCTAATGCTCCTGAATTTTCTTTTGAGGCGATTCCTTCGAGTAAAAGGTTCATGTTATTTCGTATATAAAGGCTAGAAAGTTGTTGAACCATGGTTGTGTTGGGTTTCTGGCCAGTGTTCTGGATACTACGAAAAAGGTTTCTAGTGTGGAAGAGGTGAAAATTGTTAGGGAGTTTCCGGATGTGTTTTCTACGGAGTACTCCATGCCTCCTGATAGAGAGATCGAATTTTGTATAGACTTGCTTCCAGGTACAACTCCTATATCGACGGCACCTTATAGAATGGCTCCGGTTGAATTGAAAGAATTGAAGGAGCAGTTACAAGAGTTACTTGATCGTGGGTTTATTCGCCCTAGTGTGTCACCGTGGGGAGCTCCGGTATTGTTGTCAAGAAGAAGGATGGATCTTTGAGACTGTGTATCGATTACAGGAAGCTAAATCAGGTAACTATCAAAAACAAGTATCCTCTTCCCATATTGATGACTTGTTCGATCAGCTTCAGGGGTCGGTTGTCTTTTCGAAGCTTGATTTGAGGAGTGGTTATCACCAGTTGAAAATTCGTTCTGAAGACGTTCCCAAGACTGCTTTCCGTAGTAGGTATGGGCACTATGAATTCCTTGTTATGCCTTTCGGGTTAACGAATGCTCCTGCGGTATTTATGGATATGATGAATCGGGTTTTTAAACCGTATCTTGATACTTTCGTAGTGGTGTTCATCGATGACATTCTGGTTTATTCGAAGTCTCGGAAGGAGCACGAACAACATTTGCGAATGGTCTTATCTATTCTTCGGGAGAAGCAATTGTTTGCGAAGTTCAGTAAGTGTGCCTTTGGCTTGAAGAAGTTTCTTTTCTGGGGCACGTGGTTTCTAATGGAGGGATATCCGTAGATCCTTCGAAGATTGAAGCTATTGTAGATTGGAAGAGGCCGGAATCAGTTACGGAGATTCGGAGTTTCTTGGGCTTAGCCGGGTACTATAGAAGATTTATTGAAGGATTTTCAAAAATGCGACCCCGTTGACTCAGTTGACCAGAAAGAACGTGCCGTTTGTGTGGGAAGAAAAATGTCAATTGAGTTTCGATGAGTTGAAAAGGAGGTTGACCACCGCTCCTATACTTGTGTTACCAAATGGGAAAGATGAGCTGGTTATTTATAGTGATGCTTCTAAAGAAGGCCTCGGGTGCGTTTTAATGCAAAATGGGAAAGTGATTGCGTATGCTTCAAGAAAGTTGACTCCGAGTGAGCAGAATTATCCTACCCATGACATGGAACTTGCGGCTATTGTCTTTGCGTTGCACAAGTGGAAGCATTATTTATATGGGACAAGGTTTGAGATTTTTACCGATCACCAAAGTCTGAAGTATCTTTTCTCGCAAAAAGAGTTGAACAATAGACAGCGCAGATGGATGGAATTGTTGAAGGATTTTGATTGCACCATTTCTTATCATCCGGGTAAAGCAAATGTGGTCGCTGATGCCATTAGTCGGAAATCCTGTGTAGCTTCATTGATGGTGCGTGAATGGAAAATGTTGGAAGATGTTCGAGATTGGGATCCTTATGAGTCCAAGCATGGGGCTATCTTTGCGAACATTAGGGTATTACCTGCCTTTATCCAACAAATTAAGGATGCTCAGAAGGATGATCCCGAGTTGATGAAGATTTCGAGTAAGATTGGGGACAAAAGGTTTGAAGAGTTCTCTCTTAGTTCTGAAGGGGTTTTGAGTTATAGAGGTCGTTTGTGTGTACCTAGTGTGGAAGGTGTGAAGCGCCAAGTTCTGAATGAGGGCCACAAGTCGAAGTATACTATTCACCCCGGGAGTACCAAAATGTATCGGGATTTGAAACAGCATTTCTGGTGGAGTGGCATGAAGCGGGAAATAGCGGATTACGTATCGAAGTGTTTGACTTGCCAACAGGTGAAAGCGGAACATCAAAGACCCGCGGGGCTACTTCAACCTCTTGAGATACCGGAATGGAAATGGGAACATGTGACGATGGATTTTGTGTCCGGATTACCGCGTACGAGGAGAAAGCATGATGCCGTTTGGGTGGTTGTTGACAGATTGACAAAGTCTTCTCATTTTCTACCTATCGAGATTTGCTATTCAATGGAAAGGCTTGCGACTTTGTATATCAACGAGATCGTGAGATTACATGGGGTTCCAGTTAGTATTGTTTCTGATCGGGATCCTAGGTTTACTTCTCGGTTTTGGCAGGCGTTTCAGAAGGCTTTGGGTTCCGAATTGAGATTTAGCACGGCTTTTCATCCACAAACCGATGGTCAATCGGAGAGAACTATTCAGATTCTTGAAGACATGTTACGGGCTTGTTCGATCGACTTCGATGATTCTTGGGATACTCATTTACCTTTAGTGGAGTTTGCTTATAACAACAGTTTTCAATCAAGTATCGAGATGGCTCCTTACGAAGCTTTATATGGTAGGAAGTGTCGGTCTCCTATTTGTTGGGACGAAGTCGGGGAAGCTAAGATTTGGGGTGTCGATTTGGTTAATGATTCGGTTGAAAAGGTAAAGCTTATTCGAAATCGTCTAATCACTGCTCAAAGTAGAGATAAGAACTATTCCGACCACCGGAGGCGAGATCTCGAGTTTCAGTCGGGTGACTTCGTGTTTTTGAAAGTGTCTCCGAAGGTGGGAATCCGCAGGTTTGGTAAGAAGGAAAGCTTGCTCCAAGGTTTATTGGACCTTTCGAGATATTAGATAGAGTTGGGAATCTTGCTTATCGTCTTGCGTTACCGCCTTCTTTAGGTCGATTTCATAATGTGTTTCATGTTTCAGCGCTTCGTAAATATGTGTATGATCCGTCTCATGTGTTGTCAGAAGTACCGGAAGATATTGAACCGAATATGTCTTATGAGGAGAAACCAATTCGAGTGATTGATACCAAGGTGCAAGAGTTGAGGAACAAGAGCATTGCCCTAGTTAGAGTGGTATGGAGGAATCACGACGTTGAGGAGTCAACTTGGGAATTGCGGGACGAGATGGAACGGAAGTATCCGTGGTTATTCGAAACTCTTGGTAAGTGTTAAAATTCGGGTCGAATTTTCTTTAAGGGGAGTGAATGTCACGACCCGAAACCCCGTCTCTATTTTTCTTAGTAATAAATAATTATTTATTTGTTTACTTGCTTAAATGTTCATTTAAGTATTTATTTAATTAAAAATTTAGGTATGCATTTTGTGTTTTATAATACTTTATGCCTAGCATTTAATTGATTTTGTGCTAGTATAGGATTATTGGGTCTTAGTTGTTAGTAGGAAGTATTAGTTTTTGGGGTAAGTAATGGAGGAGGGGGCTAAGTGTAAGTTTTTGAATTATTCACCTTCTCCCTCACCTCACCTCACCTCCCTCCCTCACTCATATTTTCAGCCATTTCCTCTCTCTCTCCTTGGGTTGTAGAAAGGTAAAATCTCCTCTTCCTTCTCTCTTCATTTCATTCATCTTCCCCCCATTTCCTCTCATTGTTTATGTTGTACCAAATGTCTAGATCGTCGATAGGTTCGTGGGAAGCTCATTAGAAGTTGATTTGGTTGAGTTTGAATTCCTTTGAGGTAAGTTACTAAGCCCCCCCTTTAGCTTAAAATTGGTCATTTATGTTGGGTGTGAACATTGGATGATGATTTCATGTTTAGTTGTGAATTTAAATGTTGATTTGTACCTTTGATCATCTTTTGTGAATTTTGGGTAATGTTGAGCTTCAACCTTGAATTGGGTCCTTAGTTGATGTTGTTTGAGTTCTTGTAGACTTCTATGTCATGTTGGGTACTTGTGTATGCAAATAGAAAGGTTGAATTAGTGGAGTGTAAAGTTGGGTTGATTTGGGTAAGAAATTTGGGGGAAGAACCCAGGAGTTTCTGCAGATGTCTCTGTGCGTCGAGGAGGCGCGCGCTTCCTCTGGAATGAGGCGCGCGCACCCTCAATCTTCCTTTTGGCTATGTCCTTCTGGTCTAAGGAGGCGTGCGCATCCCTTTTGGGGAGGCGTGCGCATCCTCGCTTCCATTTGATTAAGGTTCCTTCTGATATCAGGAGGCGCGCGCACCCCCTTTGTATGAGCGCGCGCTTCCCCTCCCCTGTTCTGATAATTTCTCGTTTCTCGTTCAATCTTCGGTAAGTCATAACTTCCTCACCCGGACTCCGTTTTAGTTGTGTAAGCTATCGTTTTAAAGCTCTTTTTGAGTACTTCGAGATGAATGGGTTTATTAAATGAAATGTCTAAGTATTGGTTGGGAGTATTGGTTTGGATCCGTTTGTGATCATGTTTGTAATGTGTTAAGGTGTGTAACCATTGTACTCTTTTTGAGTGACTTCAAGTGTGATGTTGTTGTTGATTGATCTCTTCATGAGAATTAGTTTGAATCCTTTGTGATGAATTTGGCTTGGTTCCCTACTTTGGAATCAATGCCCCGTTGTTGTTTCAAGCAAGTATTTATTACTATGTGCTTGTATAGAGTCCAGCTGGCATTGTTGTGTTTGTTTTGGGCAGTGATGTATATTATAATGGCACGAGCTGAGTCCAGTATAATGTACTTCACTGGTAACCCAGTTTCCCCATGTTCAGTGGCCTTGAGTGGGATGCCCCTTCCCGTGATCGTGGTTGGGATGAGCTAGCTCCTTCGGTGAGTATTCTAGCTATTCGCGTGGGGGGATGACTTTGTGTGTTTCTCCCACTACTGGTTGTTGTTGTTACTTGGTTCCGGAACCGGCTTCAGCTCGTTCATGCTGCTCAACGGACTCTTCTCAAAGGATGGTGTTCCGTTTATAGAACCTTGGCTCAGTATCCACTTATGAGTGTTTATTTCCGCATTATGTGTTATGTGATGAGTGGTGTTATGTGATGAGTGGACTGTATCTTTTGTGTTATATGCATATGTGACTGTCTATTGATTGTTCCTTTGTGATTATCATGTTGGCATGAAATGTAGTTGCATATTAGTAGCTTACTGAGATTTTATCTCACCCCTTATTTGTTTACTGTTTTAGATAAGGGCGTGCATCCGGGATAGGTCACTTATCACAAGGAAGGCGTCGAGGTGGTAATTTCTTTTGGGGTATGTTTGTAAAGGCTACATTATGTAAATGTATAACCTTAATGGGTAGTGTATCCGTGACTTGATCTTGTAACACCTATTTTGGATAATGTTGGTGTTCACTCTTTTGTATAAGTTAATGTAGGCCTTCGCGCCAAGTATTTTAGTTTTGAAAGTATTTAAAAGTTAAGTTGAGGTTTTGCCTCCAAAATGGATTTCGTTTTATCTTTATGATAGTTTTCGAAAAGTTTTTGTTAAAAGTGAATTATGACGTCTTCCGTGCGCGTCCCGAGCGTGGGGCCATGTAGGACCACGGGTACGGGGCGCGACAAATATACAATATATACAAATAGAGCAGAGAAGAAGATAGGTGAAGAGTCTACATTAATTTAAAATTATTACAGCAATTATTATAAGTGTAATATTATACGTTCGTATAATTATACTAACTTTAAAATTATTACATTAATTATTATGAGTGTATTAATACTATAAATTTGCATCGATGTAATTTTTTTATATGGATTCATTTGTGAAAAAATAACTATATGCATTTATTTAAGTGCAATTGTTGCTGAAATATGAAAAGTTTCAATATAACTTAATACATTAATAATTATTATGATAAAGTAGCTTTAACTTTTAGGATATAAGAAATGAAAAGTCATAATTAAAATATAAAACCATATTAAAAAGTTTATGTTAAGGCAACTTTTAAGTAGTCCAGTAAACAAAAGAAAGTCACAAAAAACAATAATCTTAGCTTTAAATCCAAAAGTTAGAAAACGATTTACTCTTTAATTTATCCCCTTAAACTAAATTAAAAATCACAATGTAATTGATTATTTACTTTTTACACGTCTTTTCTTTTAGTTGTATTTTATGATATTTTATTCTAATTATAATGAAATTTACTTGACTAACTTAAATAAAAACAAATTATAATTGAAAGAGAAAGGGAAGGCCGGAGCTTAGTGTATAAGTTGTGAACAGGGCCGTTCCTAGTTTTTTTGGGACCCTGTGCGAGGTCCAATGAAGGGCCCTTTCTCTTTTTGAAACAATGAACAGCCTTTTATAAATCTTTTTTTTTTCTCCTTCAAAACTCCTGTTTTTTACTAGCAGAATTATTTTTTTGTGTTAACTTGTACTTTGAATTTGTATTTAAGTATAAAATAATTGTAAGATCAAATGATTGAAATTAGCATAATAACAGATAAATTAGAAGTTATAATCAAACCTAAAAATTTTTATCATAAAAATAGTAAGAAAATATATAAAACCCAGTAAAATTATAAAAAGAAAAAATATGTACAACAAAAATATGATGAAAAAAATATACATATAACGTCCCAAAATTTGAAAAAGAACATATTAAATAAATATATAAAAGTGTCTTAAAAACTCTTGCAAAAGATAAGTTTAAATTATGTTCACCAAAAATAAAATAATATAATAAGAATATGAGGACTAAAAAAATTACTCCAAAGAAGATTTTACATATCTATGTCTTACAAAGATGTTTTCATTTCTACTTAAATTTGTCACAAGAAAAAAATAATTTTTTTTGAGTTATTAAAATAAGGGAATATGAAGGCCCCAAAAGTATGAGGGCTCAAATATAATATGAATGAGGGAATATGAAGGCCCCAAAATTTATATATGTAGTTGTCCTTGGTTGATTTTTTTTCTCAAATAAAATAGGCCTTTTTTTGTGTATTTTTTTTTCTTGGGACCTCTTTTGCTTAAAAATGAACTAATAAAATGTGTCAGTTAATTTTCTTTTATTTCTTTAAGAAAGAATTAGTGATAATTTTGTTTTTTTCATAATATATATATATATACACACACACACACATATATATATACATATACATACACACACACACACACACACATACACACACACACACACACACACACACACATATATATATATATATATATACATGCTATAAAAAATTTGGGCCCCTCTCCCGGCAAGGGCCCTGGGCGGGCGCCCCACCTGCCCCCCTTGGGCCGGCCCTGGTTGTGAAGGTATGTCCTTTTTCCTGGATTATTAATAGGGTTAAGTGCAATTTAGACCCTGAAGTACCATACCACCCTTCCAAGCGAACCCTGATATGTTTTTTTTGTCAAATCGGGTCTTGATGATTTAAAAACTCGCCAAATAAGGCATTTTTTTACGGATTTCGTTAAAAAGTCAGTTATGTAGCATGTGCCATGCACGCGACTAACGGAATTTGGTGACTTTGAATTGATATTAGCTATTAAGGGGCCTAATGAAAATTCTAAATTCAAAAGAGCTGAAATAAAAACAATTATCAAACTTTTAAAATAAATATTATTAAAAGAATATTTCATTGGATATAAATAATTAATTACTTCATTAATTATTATATTAATATTGTAAAATAAATTTTATTTCCAAATTTTATGTGAGGAATATAAATAATTAAAAAAACATTATAATGATTTAAAAATGAAACAAAAAAAATATAGGGATAGTACTATATTTTAATTAAATATGGAGCATTTCTTTGTGAGGAATATAATTAATTTTTATTTTCAATTTTTTATTAATATATACTCCCTCCGTCCCACTCGAAATAGGACAAATTTCTATTTTGGGTGTCCCATTCGAATTAGGACAACCCAAAATGAAAGTGTTTTATTTAATGGGACCCACATTCACACTCACAACAATTTTCCACTCATTATTCTCTACCCTACTTTCTCTCTCCTATTTTACTTTTTATAATCACATCACCTATTCCACTCACACTTTTTCCTTAATCCCAGTGCCCAATCCAAAAATCTTAATTCGGTGGGACGGAAGGAGTATATCCACAAATTTTTATAGTTCTAAAATTTATATTATTTCTTCAGTAAAAATTTATAAAAAAACAAACATTTTAGATATAAATAAATCAGTTCCTTAACAATTTTTTAGCATATTGTTCGAAAGATTAAAAAACCCACTTTTCATCTAGAAAAAAAAAGATAAAAGAAAAAAAGAAAAAAAAAAGAAACCCAGTCAAACTCCTTCCAAAACTCCGGCTAACCTCCCACCTAGGGCTGTAAACGAGCCGAGCCGAGTCGAGTCGAGCTTTGGGGTGTCGAGCTCGAGCTCGTTTAAAACTTATCGAGCTCGAGCCCACTTGCTTGTTCGAGATCGAGTCGAATCGAGCTCGCGAGCTGCTCGTGAACAACTCGAGTCGATATCGAACTCGAGTTTTAACGAGCCGAGCTCGAGCTTAGACATTTTTTAAAGAAAAATATGGTCTTAATGAGCTTATCGAGCCGAATTCGAGCTTATCGAGCCGAGTTCGAGCCGTTCAAAAACAAAAATTCAATTTTAATGAGCTTATCGAGCCGAACTCGAGCTTTTAACGAGCTAAACGAGCCGAACACGGTCGGCTCGATAACAAAAACGAGCTTGACAATCGGTTCGAGCTCGACTCGAGCTTCACCTCGAGCTCACCCCGAGCTCGAGCTTTCAGGAGCCGAGACCGAGCTCGAGCCAGCTCGGTTCGTATAACAGCCCTACTCCCACCCATTTCAACAAATTCAGCCAATTGCACACCCTTTTTAACAAATCCAGGTAACCCATTACCCACTCCTTCAAGAAACCTTGCTAACCCTTCATACTTCATACTACAGGACCACCAGATTCCGGCGGTTCTTTTTCCAGATTCTGGCGATTCTTTTCCAGATTCCGGCGATTTCTTCAAAATTTCCAGATTTCGGTGAGCCCTCTAAATCTCTTTTCTCGCCATTTTCTGGTTGGATTCTTCCTAAAATATTACAGATCTATGAATTTCGTTCACTTTTTGAAATTTCCAGAAGGAAAATGGCTTGATTTGCTGTCGGAATTTCTCAATTCATCTTCTTCTTCTTCGTTTTCCGGCGCGTGCTCCGGCGGCTCCCCTCTTCTCCATTGAAACCAGCCCTTCCCCTCTTCCCTCTATTGGCTGGAGATGGTCGAGAGAGGAGTGTGTGTGTGGTTTGTCTGAGTGAGTTAGAGAGAGAGAGAGAGAGAGAGAGGAGAGAGAGAGTGTGTGTGTGTCTGCGTGTGTGTGTGACGGAGGAGGAAGAAGGTGTGTACTATATTTTTTTTTCCATCCTTGTATTTTGAATATATCATTTATAACCCCTTCAAACTTAATCGCAATTCAAAGTCACCCAATTCCGTTAGTAACGTGTATGGCACATGCTACATAACTGACTTTCTAACGAAATCCGTCAAAAAGGCCTTATTTGGCGAGTTTTTAAATCATCAAGACCCGATTTGACAAAAAAAAAAACACATCAGAGTTCGCTTGGAAGGGTGTATGGTACTTCAGAGTCTAAATTGCAATTAACCCTTATTAATAAGACAATCTAATTAACCCATTTTTATGGTCTCTGTTTCTTTTTGGATTTATATTCATATCCTAAAAGGAAAAGGACCCATTTTTTTGTAACGTAGAAATAAGAGAAGCTTGATTTTTATTTTTTTACGCAGCAAATTAATTTGAGTTTATGCAGTTCTCCTTCCTTTGTTTTCCTAATGGCAGAAAATAAGAAGAGGCGTCCTCTTGTATCATGTCTCGTTCTGCAAATCTGCATGAAGATCTTATGGTTGAAATAATGTCTCGAGTAGCAGCCAAGTCCCTTTTACGATTCAAATCCGTGTCAAAACAATGGAAATCAATAATCGAAGACCCGACCTTCATCACTCTGCACCACAATCGAGCACATTCTCGATCAGACGGTGGAAGCCTAATGATTTCCTATCCCCTGATGCCCAAACGATGCAATCATGAGCTGCGCTTGTTTTCTGCACCTTATAAAGGCGGCCAAGCTTGTCAGTGGAGAATTCTTCCGAAACTCAAAGGGTATAATGCTTCCCCATCAGTTCATGGCTTAATACTTTTGTCCCCTAAATCTCGATTTATTCCTCATTCCCCCCTCTATGTTTTAAATCCCACCATACATGAACTCGTACCGCTTCCTCCCCTTGAAAATTACTTGGATAATGAGCAACTTCGTAAAGAAAGTCGTGAAGATCCATACATTCACAATCATCTTTGGGTTAGCTACTCTTTGGGATTTGATCCGTCTACTGGGGTGTACAAACTATTAAGCATATGTACTTCACTCAAGTATCTTTGCAACGGTAACGGGTCATTATTTCTTGAAAATCTCGGTTGTAATATGTACGTTTTCACTTTGGGCGGAACGGATTGGAGGAAACTTGACATTAATACTGAAAACCAACTAATAGCTGCGGATGAACTTGAACTTGATCATGAACATTCTTGTTGTGCCAATGGAGCTATTTATTTCAAGACTAATCATAATTCTATAGCGGCCTTTGGTGTAAGGGAGGAGAAGTTTTTCTTGGTGGAACCACCACCCCGAGCGACACCCAATTATAAGCTCATAGAATTAGGGGGCAAATTGGCTCTACGTGAAAATAGACATTTGGTGTGGATTTTGGAGGAGGATCAAAAATGGATATTTTTGGAGCTAGAGATGCCTTATGAATGGAGAGCTATGCCATTGTTGGTGACTATACTATTGCTGGTGGAATTCAGTCAAGCAACATAATTTTACTTGCACAACAATTCCAGATTTTGAAACAATATCCATGTGTTTATTACTGCGACAAGAGGAGGAAAATATGGTCGCGGTTTCAGATTACTGGGCTGCCTAATTTAAAGCTTCGCAAATATGGATTCCTAACTGAAACAAGATGAAATGTAATGGAGATGAACTGAGAGAGAGAGAAAGTAATTCTTTCATTATCATTGTTGTTGTTTACAAATGATACAAGAGAGCTATATAAAGGCTTGAAGCCTAACTGACTAACAAACTTCCAACAACCCTAACTGACTTTGACTTTTCTCAACAAACTGTAACAAACTGAACCGACTTAAGACAAGTTACATCCAGAACCCTCAAGATACAACAAATTACATTCTGCACCCTCAACTAACTTGATGTTGTAATCTCAGTATCTTTTATACTAACAAGTAATCATGTCGAACCCCTATTCTCTCCAAATACAAGTCTCCATTGATAGATCTTTTTTTTTCATTCTTACTTTTCTTGACGCGGATTTTAGTGTATTTTGTATTTTTTTATGTACACAAATTATTGTCTAGTGTTTGCTTTCATTGGCTACAACTTAACTTATGTATTTGTCTGTTCACAAATATTGTTGTTTAATTTGTTCCATATCTTCAAACTAAAGATGGTATACAATACGAGCAGAAATCTTGAAATTATCTTAATCTAGTGTAGCAGACATTTCATCGAACAGTTGAAGGTGCACAAACACTGTAGAACAGAATTGATGCAAAAAAAAAAAAAAAAAAAAAAAAAAACCATTAGAACATAAATTTCACAAATCCTCATTATAAAGCAGCCATGGAGTTACTAAAGAAATGGGAGAATTAAATTAAATCCTACTCCTAATCTAATTAACATTTGTTTTAATTCGTTTCTATTTCTTTTTTGGACTCGTTTTCCTTTCCTAATAGAAAAAGGACACATCTCTCTAGCTTCTAAATAACACAATGAGTTTTTTTTTTTTTTTTTTCAACTCAGCAACTTGATTGTGTTTGCGCAGATCTCATTCTTTTGTTTTCAGAATGTCAGAAATAAGAGGCGTCGCCTTCTATCTGCATCAAGTTCGTCCCTAACCGGTTAACTGTGGAGAAGATTGGGTGCAATCTGTACACTCACCGGGATGCCTGATATCAATAATGCCACCCATGATTATTTGGTGACGAATTATATTGAAACACTCCTCTCCAAGTGCACATCTTTTGTGAAATTATGAGTCATCATCTTCCAATGGAGACAGGCCTTTCAACCCTTTAAATTTTCAACATTTATTTCTAACCTTAATTACATAAATCACTTTCAAATTAACCTCAGTTAAGTTGCATGTGCTCAGCACTTGCTTACTTAACTGAAATTTCTAACATTTCCGTCAAAAAGCCCATATTTGCTAACTTTTGTTAACTTTAGACCCCTAATCGCCAAAAATGAAACATCGGACCCCCAATCGCAAACACCCCCAAACATTAGACCTTTATTTGTAATTTGCCCTTAAGAAAGGATCACAATTTTTTTATTTTTTTTTCTTTTAACCTACTTAGAACACAAGCCAGAATTTTGTATTTATATTTTACCCAGCAAACCGAACAGGGTTTATAGGCAGTTTCGTTGTTTTGTTTTTTTGATGGAAGAAAATAAGAGGAGGAGGCGGCGGCGGTGGCTTGTTCTACCGACGTCACATCTGCACGAAGATGTTATGGTTGAAATAATGTCAAGAGTACCCGCGAAACCCCTTCTACGGTTCAAGTCCGTCTGCAAACTCTGGAAATCAATAATCGGAGACCCAACTTTCATCACTTTGCACCACAACCGAGCAAATTCTCGATCTGACGGTGGAAATCTCGTGATTTCCATACAGAGGCCGATAAAAGATTTCTTCGAAAACAAAAGGCAGAAAAAAGATGCTTATTATGACCTGCGCTTTTTCTCCGTACCTTACCAAGGCGGAGCTGTTGTTCCACTGCTAAAATATCATCGTCCTGAACTACGATCGTATGAATCGTCACCATCAACTCATGGCTTAATACTCTTGTTCCCGACAACTTGCATGCACCAAACAACTTGCTTTACAAATCTACCCATTTTTGTTTTTAACCCCACCACTCGACAGCTCGTACCCCTTCCTCTCCTCGAAAATTATGTCAAGAAACTCGAGAAAACAAGAAGAGAAAATCTACGAGACGATATTCGCCTTCAGGTACATGGCTATTCATTGGGGTTCGATCCATTGACCGGAGTGTACAAAGTATTAAGCAGATGCACTGTAGTTAGGTTTGAGTCGGGCCGGTTTCCATGGGAGAAAATTGGTTCTACCATGTACTACGTATTCACTTTAGGCACCAAGGAATGGAGGAAGCTTGGCACCCCTCACTTACCTTCACATAAACTTGATCGTGATTCTGCTTGTGTCAACGGAGCTATATATTTCAAAGCTGATGATATTTATGTAACACGTGGTATTATACCTGATTTTATTGTGGCCTTCAACGTTGGGGAGGAAAAGTTCCGCTTGTTGTCACTGCCACAAGCTCCACCTTTGAACTGGTCAACGGAGTTAGGGGGCCGATTGGCTTTACATAGGAACACGAAAGACAATACTGTTGAGGTGTGGACTTTGGAGGATGAGGATCAAGATAAATATTGGAATCGTGTTGAGCTAGAGAAGCCTCTTGAATGGATTCATGGAGACCAACCCTATAAACCCTATACTCTTGTTGGAGGAGTAGAGTCAAGCAACAAATTTTTATTTGCACCACGTCCGAGGGTTGCTAAACATCTATGGGTTTATTACTACCTCCAGAGTGGAAAAGAATGGTCAAAGTTTCGAATCACCGGGTTACCTGCAGATGTCAAAAATCTCATGCCGGACGAATTTCTGATGACGAATAATATTGAAACACTCTTCTCTCCTAGATAACTGAGGATGAGCATCCTCAGTTATATTATGCCATGGCTACAACTCATTAGTTTTATTCTTTTTTTTCTTTTCTTTTAATAGCTGCAGTTTAATGATTTACATGAATTTACAAGAAAGAGTTGCAAACTGTCTAGACAATTAGTAGACTTCTGTAGCACAAACATACGAGAGTTGATTATTTTTATGTTATTTTTTGAAAGCAAAGCGGCGGCAGAGCCCTTACCTAGTGTTCAATCTTCCTCGAAATACTCCCTCTGTCCCAGAAAGATAGTCTCATTTTGACTTTTTATAGTCAACAAAAATAAACTTTGACCAAACATTGGTGTCGATCTAATTATTCTAGTGAAATTCTGAAAGTTGTAATTGATTAATCATGAAGTGATTTATCATTAACACATTTTAGAATTTTATTGTGATGATTAGATTGACACCAATTTTTGGTCAAAGTTCATTTTTATTGACCATCAAAAGTCAAAATGAGACTATCTTTCTGGGACAGAGTGAGCATTATGTTCATGAGTATTGAGTATGCTTTACAATAGTCCGAGAAGAGAAATTCGGAAAGTAATTTCAGAAAGAGTGACGCGGGAAACAACCCAACAATATGCTCTTCATATTCATTATTGGTGGAGCGGATTCGCGGTAAAATAATTAAAAAAAAAAAACTTGTCGAAAAAATGGTTTAAATGAAGTCTTTCAAATTAATAAAGAGACGAAATTTTAGGTCCAATTTGAGGACAATCTGGTAACTATCTATAAGGTTCCAGCATATAAATAATATATCGTTGGAAAGCTCTATCAGTCTAGTTTCTAGCGCACATCTCGGCTTCGCATTTGGATTTTTCTAGAATAAGTTATGAATTATTTACTGAATACTGCGCACATGGGCAGATTCATACGGATTTTGACAAGTCTTTTGATCTTTCATATTTCTAGGCAATCTTATCCTTTAACAATTAAGTATTAGTTTATCTTTTGTGTACTTTAGTTTTCCTAGTTTTGGAGGGATGTTCCAATAGCAGTAATATGAGGGAGGGAGTTGAGTTATATAAAATTATTGAGTCTTCACTTGTTTAGAGAAGATGGATTTCTTCTTGTGAGCAAGTTCCATATGTATCACTCTGTTGTGTTATCTGAAACTAGTGAAACACATATGGTAAAAAACATTTAGGGGCAAAGTTCGGTAGAAAAAGTACATTTATTATATAGTTTTCTTTTATTCCCAAAATATAGCATTACCACTGATCAAGGGGAGGAAGCGGTACGAGTTCATGTGTGGTGGGATTTAAATCCCACCACACACGAACTCGTACCGCTTCCTCCCCTTGAAAATTTCTTACATGAAGAGCCACTTTGTAAAGAAAGACATGAAGATCCAAACATTCACAATCATCTTTAGGTTAGCTACTCTTTGGGATTTGATCAGTCCACTGGGGTGTACAAACTATTAAGCATATGTACTTCACTCAAGTTTCTTTGTAATGGTAACGGGTCATTATTTCTAGAAAATCTCGGTTGTAATCTGTTCGTATTCACTTTGGGTGGAAAGGATTGGAGGAAGCTTGACATTGCCACGGATGAACTTGAACTTAATCCTGAACATTCTTGTTGTGCCAATGGAACTCTTTATTTCAAGACTAATCATAATTCTATTACGGCCTTTGGCGTAAGGGAGGAGAAGTTTTTCTTGGTGGAACCACCACCCCGAGCGACACCCAACTATAAGCTCGTGGATTTAGGGGGCCATTTGGCTCTATGTGAAAATTGACATTTGATGTGGATTTTGGAGGAGGATCAAAAATGGATATTCTTGGAGCTAGAGATGCCTTTTGAATGGAGAGGCTATGCCATTGTTGGTGACTATACTATTGCTGGTGGAATTCAAACAAGCAACAAAATATTACTTGCACAGAAATTCCAGATTTTGAAACAAATCCATGTGTTTATTAATGCGACAAGACGGGGAAAAAATGGTCGCGGTTTCAGATTACTGGGCTGCCTAACTTAAAGCTTCGCAAATATTGATTCCTAACAAGCAATCATGTCGAAACCCTATTCTCTCCAAATACAAGTTTCCATTGATAGATCTATTTTTTGCTCTTACTTGAATTTAGCTTAATCTAGTGTAGTAGACATTTCATCGAACAGTTGAAGTGCACAAACACTGTAGAACAGAATTGAGGCAAAAAAAAAAAAAAAAAAAAAAACCCCATTAGAACATAAATTTCACAAATCCTCATTATAAAGCAGCCATGGAACACCAATATAACAACATAAACATTCACAAATCCTCATTATAAAGCAGCCAGGCAACAATGTTTTACTAATAATATTTGTTGTTTTATCTTCTCTAAAGCAAAATGTAGATTGAAAAAGGTATAAGCAAAAGATTAGCAAATTAGCTTAGTCTACTCTGCTAGACATTTTCATCAAACAGTTGAACTGCATTGTTCACTATAAAACAGAATTGAAGCCCAAAACACACTAGAGCATAAATTTCACAATCCTCATTGAACACCAATACTCCCTCCGTCCCATAACAATGGGCACACTTTGACTTTTTTGGTCAATTAGGTCTATTTTTGACCATAATTTTATGAATATCTAGATATCTCTAGACAATTCTAAAAATTGTTAATGATAGTATTTCTAATAGTGAAACAATAACAATTTTTAGAATTTTATAGAAATATTTAGATATTCATAAAATGATGGTCAAAGATTGACTCAGTTGACCAAAAAAGTCAAACTGCGCCCATTGCAATGGGACGGAGGGAGTATATCATAATACACAAAAGTTCATCCCTTTAAATTTACAACATTTATTTCTAACCTTAATTACATAAATCAATTTCAAATTAACCTCAGTTAAGTTGCACGTGCTCGGCACGTGCTTACTTAACTGAAATTTCTAACATTTCCGTCAAAAAGCCTCTATTTGCTAACTTTTGTTAACTTTAGACCCCTAATCGCCATAAATGAAACATCGGACCCCCAATCGCAAACACCCCCAAACTTTGGACCTTTATTTATAATTTGCCCTAAAAAAAAAAAGGATCACATATTTTTTTAATTTTTCTTTTAACCTACTTAGAACACGAGCCAGAATTTTGTATTTATATATATTACCCAGCAAACCGAATAGGGCTTATACGCAGTTTCGTTGTTTTGTTTTTTTGATGGAAGAAAATAAGAGGAGAAGGAGGCGGCGGCGACGGCTTGTTCTACCAACGTCATATCTGCACGAAGATATTATGGTTGAAATAATGTCAAGAGTACCGGCGAAATCCCTTCTACGGTTCAAATCCGTCTGCAAACATTGGAAATCAATAATCGGAGACCCAAAGTTCGTCACTTTGCACCACAACCGAGCACATTCTCGATCTGACGGTGGAAATCTCGTGATTTCCATTCATTCTTAGACGGAAAGAAGATTTCTTCAAAAACAAAAAATATGCTTATTATTATGACATGCGCTTTTTCTCGGCACCTTACCAAGGCGGAGCTGTTGTTCCGCTGCTAAAATATCATCGTCCTGAACTACATCGGTACGAAGCGGCACCATCAACTCATGGCTTAATACTCTTGTTCCCCACAACTTGCTTTAAACAAACAACTTGCTGTACAAATCAACCCATTTTTGTTTTTAACCCCACCACTCGACAGCTCGTACGCCTTCCCTGTTGGATAAAATCTTGTAAATATTGAAAGGAATACGATTACAATATAATTGAAATTACAATTACAAATTGAAAGAATGAAAACATGAAAAGAAACGATAAAACCGTATTTGATCTCTTCATTGGGTTTCTCCATCTTTGATCTCTTGTATCCGAGTCGTGTGAGTACACACTCTCCTTAAGACTAATTCGTCCTCCTCTCTACGAGTGCTTGAGGTTTCCACGGGCGTTAGTCTCCCAGGATAAAACGGATTAACCGGAACCACTTCGCACTTAAGCCTTCCGGCGAAATGAACTAATATGCTTGGACGATATCACCATTGATTTTGTTCTAGGAGGCCAAAGGAAGAAGATGAACAAATTGCAAGAGGGAGGAAGAAGATTGAAGGAAAAATTCTCAATTGTGTGTTCTTTTTCTCTTCTCTTTTTCTCTTCACTTTCAAAGAGTTGTGGGTATTTCTTTTATAGCTCAAAACTCCCCAAGGATTAATTCTCCAATTAATCCACATATTGATGATCATCTTAATTCAACAATTAACCTTGCCATCAATTTCTTTTTGGAGTTTCATTTGCCAATCATAAATGGACATTAACCTTGGAAGTTATTCTTGGAATTAATCTTGAATTAAAAGAATTATAATTCAATAAAAAAGTGGCAAAAACTATCAACTAGTTTTTCCATTCTTTTCACATGTGAGACAAACTCACATTTCCAACTTCCATCCATTTATTTAAGCTATAATATTTTTATCATCCAATCTTCAAATTGAACAAATAAAAATATCATTTTCATGTTCTCACGGAGTAGAATATGAACCCACAATAATATTTGTCCAACGACAAACGATTCTTCCAAGGAAATGTACACAATTTCCTTCACACACAACATATTTTTCCAACAATCCTCCACATGAAGGAAATTGAGGACGAGCTTGGTGATAAAGTCCGGCAGACAAAAACAAGCATACGAAGATGTGGGGATTGCCCATTGAATCTCCGCTCGAACTAGCATATTTACTCTACTCGCAAGTCGATGTGGGGATATTGCCCATTGAATCGATATGCTTTTTGTGTAGCCGATCATATACTAGACACAAGTAATGTCCTAACATATTTCATTTCTCATAGCTATGTTCATTCATGGCCTTAAACATACACCTGGTTCTGCGAGAGGGTCTAAGAATTGAGCCTCACACAATTCTCCTCGAAGCGGCCTCACTTATCTCTCACATAGGTGACTTCTTAGAGGTAACCCGTATTACCCCGCTCAACTTTCTCGACGCGTAAGAGTCATTAAAAGCATTTTGCTTATCCTTGTCCCTTCGGGATGTCACTAATAGGAATGGACTTGGGGGGTTAGACCCCACAGTGACGCGCGAGTCTTTTAACAGTTAGGTAGTCCCTTTTGAATCTAGTTCTTGGGATCTCCAGTCATCTAGATTGGGTTTTCCGCTGTGATCAACTCTAAGAGGCTTATGTCTCATTCCCCTCCACAATTTATAACTAACTCTCGGTTCTAACCATTTGGTTAACGGATCCGTTTTTCATTTGACTTCACATAGCCAAATTAGTTGAGAGTAGTTTCTTAATGGTGTTACGTCTTTGACATATAAGTCAAGACCTACCATTATACATAGTGCTTTGTATTCAATCAATCACCGATTGACTTCTAGCAATACAACCAATTGCTAGCACAAGCTTTATCCCTTGAAATGTCTTCTATAAATTGGCATAGTCTCTCGGCTTTCTCACCACATTTATCTTAAGCTATAAACTTAGATTCCGCTATGAATCTATTTATAACTTATTTATTTAGAAGACTTCTTCCATGATATAGTCGCTTCCGCTAATAAGAATACGAAACCACTCGTAGACCTTAAGTCTTTGATTTCATATATCCAAATAGCACCGCTATATCCTTCAATTATCGATAGATGTCTAGTGTAATGTAATCCGTAATCTCGATTATATCTCAAGTACCTTAGTACTTTCACTATACATTTTGGATTACTTGTGTTCCAACTCACTAGACTTTCAATAATTCTCGAGTGTTCAACTTGAGAAACAATGTCACTTCTATTCTTCAATAGATGTTGACTCATGCCAATTGGGGTTTAGTCATTGCTAAATAATCCTTTTCAATTTCTCAAGAATTATCCATTAGATTTCTTAGAAATTTTCACTTCAAGGATTGTATCCGCTAAACCCATATCTCGTGGCCTTTTCAAAATTTCCAAGAATTATATCTTAATTTGCTTAATGCAAATTCATTAGTTCTTCTTGAAATTTTAAATCCAAATGTCTCATATGCTAAACTTCTCTCAAGTTCAACATATTTTTGATAGATTTAATCAACATTATGACATAATGACTCATGTCATATTTGATTAATCCACTTTCTAACAAAATCAACCTTTTGATGTCATTATCTTTGTGCTTGTTTTAAGTCATCTAGTGACTTTACTAACTTGCACACTTTATTCTAGGTTTTACTTTGACCTATTTCATTCAAAGCATCACTTTGATCTTTTTCACTCAAAGTATCATTTGTTCATTTTCATGAACTTGACATCAATACTTGATTTTCATTTTTTTTTCTTTTCTTTGGTTATATATATATATATATATATATATATATATATATATATATATATTTTCAAAGTCATTGAATCATATATAACAACCATTATGTAAACTCATTGTTTACATACTCACCATCTTGTACCCAAATATCCATTTTGTTGATTTTGGACTTTCTACTTTGCGAACCACTCCCCACTTTCACAAGTGTACGTAGGCATACGTTTACATACTTCATATGGAATTTACATTGTTTCTTGGGGTAACCTATTCAATAGGTATTTATTTTCCAAAGTAGACTCACCCCACATCTTTGGGTTAGTCCTAAAATAAAGCAATAAGGCTTTCATTATTTTCATCATCACTATTTGATAGTGGTTTAAAAGGTGGACATTTTGTGTACAAACCCATGTTATACACACACTAAACTCATCAGTGTTTTATCCTTATTATCCATGTTGAAGTTGTTTTTCAACTTTTCCATTCAAAGAGATAATACTTATTAATAATAACATTGTTATTATTACCATGTGTTTGAACAATCCATACATATCACAAAACGTCACTATGCTTATCAGGTGATGATGTAGTTCAACACACATTTCACATCTTGTTTGAATTCCTTTTTGAATGAAAAATGTGATCCAACTAAAGAAACATATTTTCATTATTGATTACCAACTCAACCCATCGGTTGATACAATTTCCATTCTTTCATTCAAAATCATGATATCATCCTTGATGACATCTACCTTTGTCTCTCAAGACACAAGGAATATGTTTAACTTTTTCAAACAAGTTTAGCTTTTCATACAAGTTTGACCTTTCAAACAAGTTTGACTTTTGACCAAGGTTGATAGACTTTGTCTTTATCTTAAGCATTTCAATATGGTCCACCACATTTGCTTTCATCACAAGAAGTGTTACACAACTTCTTATATGAAGCTCTATTCTCTTTTCCAACACAAAGATGAATATCAAGCATCTCAACATTCATTTCAATTCATTTATGTTTGAGTTGTTTCTTGAAATATTTCCAAGTGAATAGTAATTTCTCAATTTTATTTATAGTCCAAAACTCCAACTATTCTTTTCCTTTTTCTTAGTACTATATATGTTATATAACGAATCTAAAATTCGTTAAATATATAGTTCCGACAAAGAAAATTTACATGTTTCAACCGCACTCACGGCTTAAACATCCGTCTCATTTCCACCAACTTTGTAGTATCTTCCTTTAAGAAATCTCACTAAGTTCAAGGTGTTTAAATAGAATATATTTTGTTGCCATCACATAAAGTCGAGGCAAACAAAATTTTCTAACTTCTCACGATGGTGACCAAAATACTTGGAACACCCATATTTCATTGGAAATTATCTCCACACAAGGAGCCTTTTCCAAAACATTGGCTTTAATTTTCAATAATTAAACACCAAATCATAACTTTGTTGTTACAAATACAATTCTCTAACTTAATTAGAGAATTTACTAAGAATAAATTGCTAATTCAATAAGAGAATTAACACAATTTATTTCTTGTAACAACTCATAATTATAACCTCTTAATTCCTTGATGTAATAACAATTAAAGGTTAATTATTTCAAAGTTTAAAAGTTTCATCTTGGAGTACCTCCAAATTCAAGAAACTTACATTCTCATTCTCATAATACACAATTTCTTTTTAGAAGTCTTCCTTCTAAATATTGTGTTATTTTTCATCATCAACAATAATAGGATTTAACAACTTCCTTCAAGAAGTCCTATTGCTTTTGTCTTCATGACATTAGTCACTCATCAACTATTAGGTTTTAACAACTTCTTCCAAGAAGCCCTATATTTTAGTCTTTGTGACTTCACAACAATAGAATTCAACAACATCTTTCAAGAAGCTCTATTGTTTTTATCTTTGTAACTTTTATCACTATTAACAATAATAAGTTTTAACAACTTCTTTTCAAGAAGCCTTATTATGTTAATCTTTGTGAACTTCGTACCATGGACAATAATAGGTTTTAACAAATTCTCAAAAGAAGCCCTATTATTTTTGTCAACGTAACGTTAAAGACTTAATCTTTCAACGTTTTAAGTTCCAATGAACTTTCCAATCTCTTCACGATGATTCATACGAAACGAACCATAAGAGACATATCACATGATGTATAACCACTACATGAGGCATATCCACAATTGGTTTATACAATAATTCAAACATAGTTGATGTCACGGAGCATCAATCTTTCCATCTTTGTTAATCTCATTAAACAGATATTAAAATTAGTGTTTTACTTCACAAAAACTGCTCTGTTCCGAAATTTTTATCTTCACTTTCACATTATAGATTCCAATCGCCACCGTTCAGAATCTTCTCCTATGAGTCGTGAACATGTACAAAAAATTTTCGGCCCAATCCAACGGTTAACGAAGCAGGATATGCTGTTTTACTACAGCTGGTCAAGAAAAATCTGTGCAGAAATTTTCTTGCTTTCTTTCTCATTGTTCCTCATCGTCTTTCATCCTTTCTCCCGTAGCCACCACGCCACAAGATCCATGTAATCTGCAATCCTTTCACAACAAGCGATTTAGTCTTAAGATTGTTGGATAAAATCTTGTAAATATTGAAAGGAATACGATTACAATATAATTGAAATTACAATTACAAATTGAAAGAATGAAAACATGTAAAGAAACGATAAAACCGTATTTGATCTCTTCATTGGGTTTCTCCATCTTTGATCTCTTGTATCCGAGTCGTGTGAGAACACACTCTTCTTAAGACTAATTCGTTCTCCTCTCTACGAGTGCTTGAGGTTTCCACGGGCGTTAGTCTCCCAGGATAAAACGGATTAACCGGAACCACTTCGCACTTAAGCCTTCCGGCGAAATGAACTAATATGCTTGGACGATATCACCATTGATTTTGTTCTAGGAGACCAAAGGAAGAAGATGAATAAATTGCAAGAGGGAGGAAGAAGATTGAAGGAAAAATTCTCAATTGTGTGTTCTTTTTCTCTTCTCTTTTTCTCTTCACTTTCAAAGAGTTGTGGGTATTTCTTTTATAGCTCAAAACTCCCCAAGGATTAATTCTTCAATTAATCCACATATTGATGATCATCTTAATTCAACAATTAACCTTGCCATCAATTTCTTTTTGGAGTTTCATTTGCCAATCATAAATGGACATTAATCTTGGAAGTTATTCTTGGAATTAATCTTGAATTAAAAGAATTATAATTCAATAAAAAATGGCAAAAACTATCAACTAGTTTTTCCATTCTTTTCACATGTGAGACAAACTCACATTTCCAACTTCCATCCATTTATTTAAGCTATAATATTTTTATCATCCAATCTTCAAATTGAACAAATAAAAATATCATTTTCATGTTCTCACGGAGTAGAATATGAACCCACAATAATCTTTGTCCAACGACAAACGATTCTTCCAAGGAAATGTACACAATTTCCTTCACACACAACATATTTTTCCAATATTCCCCTCCTCGAAAACTATGTCAAGAAACTCGAGAAGAGAAGAAGCGAAAATCCAGGAGACGACATTCGCCTTCAGGTACATGGCTATTCATTGGGGTTCGATCCATTGACCGGAGTGTACAAAGTATTAAGTAGATGCACTGTGGTTAGGTTTGAGTCGTTACGGTGGTATCCATGGGAGCGAATTGGTTCGACCATGTACTATGCGTTCACTTTAGGCACCAAGAACAAATGGAGGAAGCTTGGCACCCCTCAGTTACCTTCGCATAATCTTGATCATGATTCTGTTTGTGTCAACGGAGCTATATATTTCAAAGCTGATGATATTTATGTAACACGTGATAAAATACATGATTTTATTGTGGCCTTCAATGTTGGGGGGGAAAGTTCCGCTTGTTGTCACTGCCACAACAACAAGCTCCACCTTTGAACTGGTTAACGGAGTTAGGGAGGCGACTGGCTTTACGTAGGCACACGAAAGACAATACTGTTGTGGTGTGGATTTTGGAGGATGAGGATCAAGATAAATATTGGAATCGTGTTGAGCTATAGGAGCCTCTTGAATGGATTCATGGAAACCAACCCTATACTCTTGTTGGAGGAGTAGAGTCAAGCAACAAATTTTTATTTGCAACACTATGTCTGATGGATTCTACATATCTATGGGTTTATTACTGCAACCAGAGTGGAAAAGAATGGTCAAAGACTCGAATCACCGGGCTACCTGATGTCGAAAATCTCAATTCGAGCGAATTTCTGATGACGAATAATATTGAAACACTCTTCTCTCCTAGTGCTCATCCTCAGTGATATTATGCCATGGCTACAACTTATAAGTTTTATTCTCTTCTCTTTTTTCTTTTTCTTTTTTCGTTTTTTTTCTTTGAATAGCTGCAGTTTAATGATTTACTTGAATTTATAAGAAAGAGTTGCAAATTGTGTAGTCAATTAGTACTCTTCTGTAGGATAAACGAGAGTCAATTATTTTTATTTTATTTTTTGAAAGCAAAGAGAGTTGCTATTGAGGAGCCAATAAGCGCGGCGGCAGAGCCCTTACCTACTGTCAAGTGTTCAATCTTCCCCAACCTTCTATTCGAAGTATTATACTCGCACAAAAAAAAAAAAAAAAAAGGTTCTCCTACGTACAATTCTATTCGAAATATTATGTTGACGTACAATTCTATTCGAAATATTATGTTGACAATGAAAAAGAAAGATGCGATTGCGAGTCATTAGTTTCATGAGTATGCTTTACAATAGTCAGAGAAGAGAAATTCGGAAAGTAATGTCAGGAAGAGCAAGTTCCATATACTCCCTCCGTCCCATTACAATGGGCACAGTTTGACTTTTTTGGTCAACTGAGTCAATCTTTGACCATCATTTTATGAATATCTAAATATTTCTACGAAATTCTAAAAATTGTTATTGTTTCACTATTAGAAATACTATCATTAACAATTTTTAGAATTGTCTAGAGATATCTAGATATTCATAAAATTATGGTAAAAAATAGACCTAATTGGCCAAAAAAATCAAAGTGTGCCCATTGTTATGGGACGGAAGGAGTATATCACTCTGTTATGTTATCTGAAACTAGTGAAATCACAAATGGTAAAATCATTTAGGGGCAAAGTTCGGTAGAAAACATTTATAATTGAAATAAGTTTTTTTTTTTTTTTTTAAAGAATATACATTCTGATCGACGCAACCTGTATGCTATCTGAAACGGGAAGACCTCCGGCTGATAGAATCCGGGTTGATAATAAGTAAGTTATAAATTCCGTCTCAAAAAGTCCATATTCTTGAGGTGTAGTGGCCTTTTGAGTCTTTCTATCTCATGATACGATTTCCAGATTACTACTCCCTCCGTCCTACGCTAAAGTTCATATTTTAACTATGTACGGGGATTAAGAAAAAATAAATGTTGTGAGTGTGAAAATTAAAGTAAGGGAGAGAAAGTGGGTAGGGTTTTTTTGTTGTGAGAATGACAAGTGGGTTCCATTTTCCATTTTAGGTAATAAAGTAAAGTATGAACCTTAAATTGAGACAGACTAAAAAGGAAAGTAAGAACCTTAAATGGCGACATATGGAGTATTATTTTTTTGACTTTTTTTTTTAATTTTAAAAGTGCGATTTCCATTGTTGAACAATTGAATTGTTAGGATGTAATCCCTCTGTCCCATTTTAAGAGTAAAAAATTTCCTAAAAAGGCGTCCCATTTTAAGAGTCAAAATCCTAAAATAAAAAGTGGGTCTATATGTCATACTCACAACAATTATCCACTAACTTTTCTCTATCCCACTTTCTCTCTCTTACCCAACTATCAACTCACAACACATCAATTTTTTCTTTAATTCTTGAACCCACCCATTTTTTGACTCTTAAAATGGGACGGAGGGAGTATGATTTTGGGTCTTTCTCTCTCCTAAAGTTGGGGGAATTAAATCCTACTCCTAATATAATTAACACACTTTTTTATTCTTTTTCCTTTTCCTAATAGAAAAAGGACACAACTCAGCGGCTTATATATAGCAAAAGCCGCAAATTAAATTGAGTTCAGGCAGTTCTCTTTCTTTAGTTTTCATAATGTCAGAAAATAAGAGGCGTCGTCTGTGTCCTCATGCACATCTGCACGAAGCTCTCATGGTTGAAATAATGTCTCTATTACCAGCCAAGTCCCTTTTACGATTCAAATCCGTCTGCAAACAATGGAAATCAATAATACAACACCCAACCTTCATCACTTTGCACCACAATCGTGCACATTCTCGACCTGACAGTGGCAGCCTTCTTATTTCCATTCCTAGGCCGAAAGCAGACGGTTCTGATCTCCTCTTGTTCTCTGCACCTTACAAAGGAGGACCTGTTACCTCGTTGCTACAAAATCGTCCCGAACTGAAGGGATACAAAGCCTCACCATCAACTCACGGGTTAACGCTTTTATTCCCGAAATATTGCATTACCACTGATCAACCCGTTTATGTTTTTAACCCCACGACTCAAGAACTCGTATCTCTTCCTCCCCTTGAAAAAAATCCAGGATACTGTGTTTGCTTTTGGATACACTATTCTTTAGGTTTCAATCCATTGACCGGGATGTACAAAGTATTAAGCGTATATAGTCCGGTCAGGTTCCCCTCCAACGGGTCACCAGCTCGGGAGATAAATGGCCGCAATCTGTACAAAGTGCTCACTTTGGGCACCAAGGAGTGGAGGAAGCTTGACACTCCTAACGTACCTGTAATTCGTTTTGATCCTAATTCTTGTTTTGTCAACGGAACTATATATTTCAAACCTATTATATATTCGCGTAAACTTCATGATTTTATTGCGGCCTTTCATGTTGGGGAGGAGAAGTTTCGCTTGGTCTCACCACCTGATCAAGCTCCACCTATGAATCGGTTAATGGGATTAGGGGACCGGTTGGCTCTACGTGACATGCAAAGCGATGTCTGGATTTTGGAGGATCATGATCATGATAAATGGATGCCCGTGAAGCTTCAAAATCCTGGGATTTATGGAGATATGCCCTATACTATTGTTGGTAAAGTTGAGTCGAGCAACAAGTTTCTACTTTTACCACAATATCAGATGGATGAAGAAATTGTATGGTTTTATTACTGCGACGAGAGTGGAAAAGAATGGTCAAAGTTTCGTATCACCGGACTGCCCGATATCAATATTCTCAACCACGAATTTCTAGTGACAAATAATATTGAAACGCTCTTCTGTCCAAGTGCAGATCTTCAATGATGCGAGTGATCTTCCATGGCTGCAACTAGTACATTTTATGTTGTTCTCTCTTCTTTTTATTTTACCATGGTGAATATTATTAGCAGCTGCAAATGGAGTGGGGGTATGTTGATTGACTAGAGCTCTTTTGATATACACTCTATTATTGTACATATATATGTGGGTCAGAATTTCATCCAAACGAATATTTTTTTTATTTTTTTATTTTTTTATTTTTTTGCCACCCCCAAACCTTTTTCTTCCTAACAAAAGTAACACTTATTATAGCGAAATGTAACATTTTTTTTCTTCAAATGTAACACTTTTTTTTTTAAAATGTACCACAATATTGTTGCAATAGATTAAAGATAAAATAAAAAATTTACAACTAACCAATGTCACACTTTTTATAAAGGAATGTAAAATATAGCCTTTTTTTTTTCAAATGTAACATTTTTTTTTAAAAAAAAAGTACCACAATTTTGTTGCAACAGATTAAAGATAACATAAAGATTGACAACTAAACTAATGTCACACTTTTAATAAAGGAATGTAACACTCCTTTTTTTCAAATGTAACACTTTTTTTTTTTCAAAATTAACATAAGATTGACAAACTAAACTAATGTTACATTTTATAAAAAATGAATGTAACATTTTTTTTTCTCAATTGTAACAGTTTATATTTTTAAATGTAACATTTTATCTGAAATGTAACAATTTTTTATTGAGAAAGTAACAATCGAAATGAAACTCAATTATATATATGAATTTTTACTCTTTTTTTAAAGAAGAAAAGTAACATTTACCAAATAAAAATTTACATTCATCTATATAGAAAATTATAATTATATATTCACTTTGTTACACTTCAAATATTACTTTTTCTAACCACAAAAAATATCAAATAATTTAAATTTTCTTGTAAAATTGCTGTTACATTTGACTGTGAAAAGTGTTACTTTTTGAAAATGAAATTGTTACTTTTATCAGAACAGAGTGTTACATCTTAGCTGATAAGCAGCTCAATTTTTTTGTGTGTAAAAAAATATGTTTTTTTTTTATATAAAAAAAAACATATCATGACCTATGTAGTTTTATTCGTCTCGTCGAGACGAACACAACGGTATTTTTAAATATTTTTTTTTTGGTTATAAATATCAAGATATAGCATTTTAAAGTTAATGGGTTTTTTTTTAGGCTTGCCACGTGTCGCGATCTGGGAGGGTGGGAGAGGCTAGCTGGGCGGGTCAGGCGGGTGCAGCCCATGAGTTTATCCCGTTGCACCCATAGTTATAAATCCCGTCCCGTACCGATCCGTACCGGCTGGTACGTCTCGTCTCAATCGAAAACCGGTGCGGTACAGGTATAATTCCGTCCAGTTTCTGTACCGCCCTGAACCGCCATGTACCGTCCAAACCGGTCTGTACCGGACCGAACCGGTACGAGATGGTTGTCCCGGTCGGTACGCGAAAAGAAAGACTTTTAAACCAATTTTAAATTGTCGGACCTAATAAAAATATATTCAAACTTGAGTTTTTTTAATATAAAAAAAACTATGCCCTAGATTTATACTTCACGATTAATCAACATCTATTCACCGCAATAGAACTTTCAAGATCATTAAGTCGCTAAACAGGAACAAAACAGCGTGTGTAGTCAAAGAAATTGAAGTTGCAGATTAGTAATTTGTAAGCAATCTAGACTAAACTTATGCTAGTATTGGTATAGTTTGATGATAAAATACAAGCTTCTGTAATTTTTTGTTGAACATATATTATATATATAATTATCTTAAAAATTACTAAAAAGTGAGGTAAATCCGGTATGGTACACCGGTACGTTCCGGTACCGGTACGTCCCGTCCCAATTGCAAAACCGGTACGCTGTTCGGGACGGTATTTATAACTATGATTGCACCCTTGTGCAACGGTTGTATATAAGAATTTGTCATTGTCATGTACCATGTACCATAAAGTGCGTCACACAATATCCAATGACTGAAAGTCAAAAGTGGTCAACAAATAAATTATGGATTCAATAAATGGTTTTAAAAAGGGGCAATGTTAGGGGCACAAAAAAAATTCACAAAATAATAGATACAAAATGAGGTGACGATATTTTATTGGTTACATCAATAGTGGACCCGGCACATTCTAATTAAAAACACCAATAAAATTTTGATACATCATTTTGTAGACCAAATTTTGTGACACTTTTTTGTGACTTTATATTTACCCTTTAAAAAATGTATGTATTCCCTCCGTCCCATTTTAAGAGTCAAAAATTTCTTAAAAGGCGTCCCATTTTAAGAGTCAAAATCCTAAAATGGAAAGTGAGTCATACATGTCATACTCACAACAATTATCCACTAACTCTTCTCTACTCCACTTTCTCTCTCCTATCAAACTATCAACACTCACAACACATCATATTTCCCTTAATTCTTGAACCCACCCATTTTTTGACTCTTAAAATGGGGCGGAAGGAGTATTCATTATTGCTAATAGTGAACTCATTAACTAGCGATATCCAAAATTGTTGTGTCTTAATCATAATCAATTAACTAATCTAATTAAGTTCAACTTGTTTTTGCCGCATGAGTTTCCTTTACAAAATAAATAGAAAAGTTGAGTAAGTTAAAATCAATATATAAAAGCAAATTTGTCAACTTTCCCTCAAACAAATGAGGTGGTCTCCCATGAGAACAAGTGGATCCGTCTCATGGGTGAGACGGGTCGGATCCTGACCCATGGGCATGACCCGTCACGTGGCAGATTTTTTTTTTTTTTTTTTATATCTTTTTTTTCGGATTTTCAGTGGTTTACCAAAAGTAATAGTTACCATCTCTTAAAGTAATGACTGTATACATATAAAGTAACATTGTTCATAAGTAAACGTAATACCTGTTTTAAAAAAACATAAGCTCGTTTTTACCCATTTTTTCAAATGTAATACTAACTATAATTACATGTAACCCAAACAATATCTAAATGTAATTATAATTTATACTGAAATATAATAGTGCTTTTGCAAAAATGTAAAATACTGTGTATTTTGATTTTATTTTTTAGGAAAAAGTAACATTTGAAAAATAATAACTTATGTATATGAATGTAATTGTTTATACAAGTAAATGTAACACTTTGATAGATGAAAATTGTAACAGATTTTCTATAGATAATGTAATACTTTTACATGTATCATGATAAATTGAACCCCATTGTAACTTATGAAAACATATAGATATAATATTACTTTTCTATACATATGTATTACAAATTATGTATACACACTATTACATATAAGTAACACGTTCGTTACATTTTAGTTGTAAATAAGTATTACTTTTGGCAAACGAAAAAAACATAGAAAAAACACTGTTACTTTTCTGTATATATGTATTACTTTTTTGTATACAAACTATTACATATAAGTAACACGTTTGTTACTTTTAGTTATAGTAACTATTACTTTTCAAAAACCGAAAAAACCAAAAATGAAAATATAAAAATTTAAAAAAAAAAAAAAAAAATGGGGCCTATGAGAGACTGCCCATGGGTCCTGGAGCAGCAGCAAAAAAAAAAAAAAAAAACCTATGAAAGGGTGCCACGTGGCGGGTTATGCCCCATGGGCCTTGGAACTTGTTCATGGACCGGGTCATGGGCAAGGATCCGACCCGTCTCACCCATGAGACGGATCCCCTTGTTCTCACATGAGTCTTTGTCCAAATAAAATATCACTTTTAAAGACAAATATGCAATCTCCATCTAGAAAGGACAAAATATGTTATTATCTTTAACTTGATATAATTAGTCAACTTTGCAAGTAAATTGATTTTTATTTGATATACTTTGTACTTTTTTTAATTCAGTAAAAAATTAACACATCTACATCTATATACTCCCTTCGTCCCAGCTCACTTGAGACTTATTTCCATATACACAAAACATAATTTGCATCAGAAAATAAAGCAAAAACGAATTATTTACACATCTACAGCAATATGTTGTAGACAACAAAAGCTTCTTTTTATTAAAATTGTTAAGAACGATTACAAATTAAGAAATCAAGGGAAGCGACAAAAAATGCAAAACACTTGTTCAAGACTTATAATATTCTAGACACGACCCTGTGCTGAACAAGGCAACAAAGATGAAATGTAATCGTTTCTTGATGAATCAAGACTATCCTATAACAAACACAAAACACGATGTGAACTACGATCAGAGTCTAAAAAATCGCTAGGCGACGGCGCAGCGCCTAGGCGGGGCGGATAGCGCATGTTAAATATTTCTTTCTATAAATCTATAAATATAAATGTAGTTAATCAAACAATAATGCAACTTATTTTTATTATTTGTTAAAATATAATGATATATTTTAATTTTCACAAATAATGAATTATTACTATGAAAGTATTCTATGATTTTTAAAAATTTATATTTTTGTGAAGATATAATCGTTTCTAACTAAAATAATAATATCTAACTAACGGGGCAACACCTAGATTTTTAATTTATATTTTAATAAGTAAAATTAATTTTTTTTTGCTTATATTTGTGGTCGGACCGGAGTAGCATATTGATAAAATATTAACAAATCTTTTTTTCACTGAATCTGCATAAATCCGCCTAATCCTGCCTAGCCGCCAAGCCCGCCTAGATCCATGTAGCGACTAATTTGGCCAATTTGACGAATGTCGCAGCGGACTAGGGGTGATCATGGTCCTGTCTGGTCCATTTTTTTTTTTGACAAAAATCACAGATCCAGAACCGGAACCAATACTGGTTCTGGTTCTATTGGTCTGGTCTGGTCCGGTTCTAATCATTTGAAGTTTAATTATTTTCATATAAACCAATACTTAGGAGGGATAGAGGCGGCACAGTTGAAAACTCGAAGAGTAAGGTTTCACTCTTTGGGTAACTAAAAAGAGGATATGATTTATGAAAAATAAAAGTTGAAAAGTGAAAAAAACTTAATAAGGATTAGGAGTCTAGGACTTGGCATTGACGATTTGGGACCTTGGGCTAGGGTTGGGTACAAAGTTACAAATAATTAAATGAGTCTTTTTTTATTAAGCAATTTAAATGATCTTAGAAAAAATATAATACAAAAGTAAGTATATAATTTTATTAACTATATAAGAATTATATAATAAATATACTCCTCCGTCCCACTCGAATTAGGACAAATTTGTATTTTGGGTGTCCCATTTGAATTAAGACAACCAAAAAATGGAAGTGTTTTATTTAATAGGACCCACATTCAAACTCACAACAACTTTCCACTCATTATTCTCTACCCCACTTTCTCTCTCCTACTTCACCTTTCATGATCACAACACCTACTCCACTAACATTTTTTCCTTAATCCCGTGCCCAACCCAAAAATTCTAATTCGGATGGGACGGAGGGAGTATATAGTATTATATATGCACAACTGGTCCGGTCCGGTTCTAACCGGAAATAATTTTACCAAGAACAAGGACCGAACCAATATACTGGTTCTACAATATTTTGGAACCGGAACCAAACCGTATGTACTGATCTAGTCCGGTTTTAGCTGGTTTGGTCTGGTTCCATAAATTTTTTGCTCACTCCTACGGCGGACCACCCTCGACTAGCGCCTAGGAAGCCTAGGCGCACGTCTTTTGGGAATTTTTATATTGATGTAAGCGCATATGTGCTCACATCTACAAATACGAAAATATCTACAAAAATACAACACTTTTGAACTTTTTATGGCTCTCTTAATATCCGAGTCCGTAAATAATCTGAAGCTATCCTCCTCCTCTTTTTGTAGACGTGTAGGAGTGCTTCAAGATATAGCAATGAGTGTCTTACAAGAAAAAGAAGATACACACCAAAGAAAGAAAGAGATGTTAGGATTTGTATTCCACTAAGAAGGATGAAAATCCTAAACACTCTGGGAATCCTTTTTAATACTCGGCAAGTGAGTATCACGCACACTTTCACATACATTCTTGTTTTTGTTTTCCTTCAAAATACGTAGTTCAAGATTGGCGCACATTAACACGCCGGACTTCTTTATTCTTCTCCTCCTCCTTCTCTCTCTCTTTTTCGCAGCAAACTGAATTGAGCTTAGGCAGGCAGTTCTCCCTCTTGTTTTCATCATCATGTCAGAAAATAAGAGGAGAAGGCTTCCTCATGCATATCTGCACAATGATCTCATGGTTGAAATAATGTCTCGAGTAGCAGCAAAGTCCCTTTTACGATTCAAATCCGTTTCAAAACAATGGAAATCTATAATAGAAGACCCAACCTTCATCACTTTGCACCACAATCGAGCACATTCTCGACCAGACGGTGGAAGCCTGCTTATTTCTGTTCCTATGCCGGAAAAAGACGGTTCCGACCTCCTCCTGTTCTCCGCACCTTACCAAGGGGGACCTGTTTCTCCATTGCTACCTAATCATCCCCAACTCAAAGATTACAAAGCCACAAAATCAACTCACGGCTTAATACCCCGAAATTACACTTAACGGCACCTCACCGGCCAGTTCTTGTTTTCAACCCCACCACTCAAGAACTCGTCCCGCTTCCTCTCCTTGTAAATATTGATGAGTATTGTAAGAAAGCAAAAAGAGAAAATCCACAACAAGATATTCGCCTTTGGGTGAACTGCTCTTTAGGGTTCGATCCATTGACTGGAGTGTACAAGGTATTATGCAGATGCGCGATAACCAGGTTTGAGCCGAACCAATACCCTTGGGAGAAGATCGGTTCCAGTATGTACTACGTATTCACTTTGGGAACCAAGGAATGGAGGAACCTCGGCACCCCTAACTTACCTGAAGGCAAACTTGCTCCTACTTCTGCCTGTGTTAATGGAGCTATATATTTCAAATCTAATCCTCATTCATTACTACCTGATAACAATGCAGGTAAAATTCATGATTTTATTGTGGCTTTTGATGTTGGGACGGAGAACACAAATGATAACGCAGCTGCGATGTGGATTTTGGAGGATCACAATCAACATAAATGGATTCGGGTAAAATTGCAAAATCCTCTTGAATGGGTTAATGGAGACCTGCCCTATTCTATTGTTGGGGGAGTTCAGTCCAGCAACAAGTTTTTACTTGCACCACAAAATCAAATAGTTGCACAACTTCTGTGGGTTTATTACTACGATAAGAAAGGAAAAGAATGGTCAAAGTTTCACATCACCGGGCTACCTGATATCAATACTCTCCCCCATGCATATCTGATGACAAATAATATTGAAACGCTCTTCTCTCCAAGTGCAGATCGTCAGAAGAGATAAGAGTGATCTTTCAAGGCCACAACTTATAAATTGTATTCTCTTCTCTCTTTTTTCCTCATATATTCTTCTTTTTTATAAGAAAGAGTTGTAAACTGTTTATTTGGGTCAAATGCATACAGTGTGAAAGATTCATGTATTATAAGTTCACTTAACATAAAACTAAACTGTCAGAATCGGGGGATAACAATGGAGATGAAAACTTAATAAACGGACTGAGATTGTAAAGAACCGGAGTTGTTTACCGGAACATGAAGAAGGGTTTTGTAACACCCCAACTTTTCACTACAATTAAATAATAACTTAATACGAATAATTCTCATAATCAGAATGCCCAACGGCTACAAATAACCACAATTCAAACTTTAACCAACGTTCAAATCCACAACGGCTAGTACAAACCACTAGCTCAAACGGTAACTAACTGAAAGTAAAGTTTATATCTTAACCGTAACGGAAACATAACCACTAATTAACTTTATTTAAAAGATAACTCCTAAGCCGCCAAACCTTGCGACTCCTGATCTGCTTATTTATAACCTGGAGAGAGAAAAAGATGAAAGGAATGAGCGAACAATGCCCAGTAGTTCATACGGTATCCCCTCGGGTACTAAGAGGAGATGACCGAAACGAACGGTAACAATGAATTACAATGAACGGATATAACTCAATGATCAACTAATACTCAGTTTGAAAAGAAACATTTACTTGATGAAAAACAATTCATTACTTGAAAACACGTGGCTTCAGAGGCAGTTTCCAAAACACAACATTTTACTCACACTTTACTTTTCTTTACTTTACTTTACTTCATTTAGGGATTAAGCACGTGCTGTACCCAGGGCTTGGGTTTCTACTGACCGCACCCAAAATCGGTATATCATGATAACCTACGTTACTTCATCAAGCAACGCTAAGGGGTCCACATGTTCAACTTGGAACTATGGATAACTGTAAGGGGTCCACTTATCCGTTTCGGGATTATGGATAACTGTAGGGGTCCACTTATCCGTTTCGGGATTATGGATAACTGTAATCACTTTACTTATTACAAAACTTCACTTTAAAAAGCTTTATAAAACAAAGCTTAACTTTACAAACTTTACTTGATTACTTTTGAAAAGGTGTACATCTCACTTTAGACACCAAGTCACAATACGAATCATACACATGATAACCCAATTGAACAACAACAATATCAATAGGGTGGATAACAAAGGACGGTAACATTCGCAGAACGGAATAGTTTTTAAAATACTATCTAGCCACATAGATAGTTTACTTTAACAAAACAGAGATTGGGAATCCTACACAAAGGATTGAAATCAAATACTACTAAGAGCGTAATCCCTTACCTTAGCTTCGTGTTCTACTAGCTTGCTTTACTCCGCTTGGACAATCTACAATATAAAATAGTCTAGCCTTAGACATGAGAAAAATACTATTTTACTTCCGTCCCAATTTACTTCTTTTTACTCGATTAATTTCATGGTTTAGTCATCTATCACCCCTTTCCTAGTTACCCAATAACTTTAAGAATGACTACAACACCCCTAGGGTTTTTATTAGTCAATCCCCAATTCTCAATTTCACTACACAAATTACACACACTGATTTCACACTTTCTGCACACACTTACTGAGTACACCTACTGACAGACACACCCACCACTCTGATTCACACACCCTCTAGTACACCCACCACTTCAGACACCCACACTTCAGATACCCACACTTTACACACACACCCACCATCAACCCACACACACACCCACCATCTACTGCACTAAATACGCACACACACAGAGAATAGATAACGCACACCAACACACACACACACGCAGCACACACACTTCCACAGTCCTTATTTTCTTCCTTAATTGCATACTAATAAACCCTAGTTGATCAATCCATAACTTAGGGTTCTTAACCCAACAATTCGATTTACATAGATGAAGAGAAAGGTTTGAGGGGTTCTAGAATTACCTTTGCGAACACGATCGCCTTCTCTCTTCCTCTCCTTCACCGTTCACTTCTCTCTCCCGATGGCTTCACCGGCGCTGCTCTCTCTCTCTCTCAACTCTCTCCCGATTCTGTTCTGCGCCTCCCTTCCCTCTTCCCGTCTTTCTTCTTGGCGGTGGAAAAAAAAATAATGGGTTTAGGTTTTAAGAGAGGGTATTTATATTTCCCAACTCCCTATTTTAAATTGGATTCCTAATCCTTCTTAGTTAATAAATTGGGCTTTCTACCTTTGACCCAATAACTAAACTAAACTAATTATTAAAGTTTGGCCCATTAATAATTAAGAGTTTAAATCAAATAAAAATATAAAAGGTAGGTTCGGGTTATTACATTCTTACCCCCTTAAAAGAGTTTGGTCCTCAAACTAAACGTACCTTAATCTTCGAACAAAGCGGGATACATATCACGCATTTCACTTTCGAGCTCCCACGTGGCTTCTCTTTCCGTGTGATTGCTCCATTGCACTTTTACATACGGAATCACTCGCTTCCGCAAAACTTGATCTTTACGGTCTACAATCTTTACCGGCTTTTCATCATAACTCAAGTCTTCACGAAAACGTAACTGTTTGTACTCTATGACGTGGCTCGGGTCAGCTACGTATTTTCTCAACATCGATACGTGAAACACATTGTGCACACCAGACAGCACAGGAGGTAGAGCCAACTTATAGGCTACCGCCCATATTCGTTCTAGAATCTCGAACGGCCCCACGTACCTAGGACTTAACTTCCCACGAATCCCAAACCGCATGACCCCTTTTGTCGGTGAGATCCTCAAGAATACATGATCCCCTATTTGGAACTCCAGATCGCGCCTTCGATTATCCGCATACGATTTCTGCCTACTCTGCGCAGTTAACAACCACTTGCGAATCTGTTGAACTTTATCCGCCGTTACTTGAACAATCTCGGGTCCAGTTAACTTTCTCTCGCCTACTTCATCCCAACACGCAGGCGATCTACATTTCCGCCCATAAAGAGCTTCATACGGCGCCATTCCAATACTAGAGTGGTAACTGTTGTTGTAGGCAAATTCCACTAGTGGTAGATGATCATCCCACGCTCCTTGCCAATCTAACGACGTTGCTCTCAGTAGGTCTTCGAGAGTTTGAATCGTCCTTTCTGACTGTCCGTCTGTCTGAGGGTGGAACGCTGTACTCATAGTTAACTCCGTCCCCAACGCTTTCTGTAAACTCTTCCAAAAATTCGATGTAAATCTTGCATCTCGATCTGACACTATAGAGACCGGTATCCCATGTAACCTTACGATCTCATCCACGTACAACTTAGCTAACTTCTCCAACGAATCAGTTACCTTGATTGCTAGAAAGTGAGCCGATTTAGTGAGCCTATCCACTATGACCCAAATTGCGTTATGACCCTTCAACGTCTTGGGAAGTCCAATCACCAGGTCCATAGTGATGTGTTCCCACTTCCACTCTGGAATAGGTAACGATTGTAGTAGTCCCGCGGGTTTCTGGTGTTCACTTTTCACTTGCTGACACACCAAACACTTAGAAACGAATTCCGCCACCTCACTCTTCATATTGTTCCACCAAAAGGATTCCTTTAGATCTTTATACATCTTAGTGCTCCCAGGATGGACCGAAAACCTTGAACAGTGAGCTTCTTCAAGAATTTCCCTCTTGATACTATCATTATTAGGCACCCAAATCCTTGATCGATACCTCATGATCCCGTCGTCGCTAACACGGAAGTCTACCATTCCCTTCTTACTGATAACCTTGTGAATCGCTTCCAACTCGTCATCCACATTCTGAGCTTCCTTGATTCTCACTAACAGTGTTGGTTGGACACTCATCTGAGCCAAATAGCCTTTAACTTTAACCTCTAGCTTTACTATTTCACTATCTCTCAATTCACTTACCCCCTTAGAAATCATAGTCGCTAATGTTCCATGGTTCTTTCTGCTTAATGCATCAGCCACCTTATTGGCCTTCCCAGGATGATACAAGATTTTGCAATCATAATCTTTAAGTAACTCTAGCCATCTCCTTTGCCTCATATTCAGCTCTTTCTGAGTGAAAATGTACTTAAGACTTTTATGGTCGGTGTAAATTTCACAAGGTACCCCATACAAATAGTGTCTCCAAATTTTCAATGCAAACACCACGGCCGCTAACTCCAAATCGTGGGTAGGATAGTTTTTCTCGTGGTTCTTGAGTTGCCTAGACGCATAAGCCACCACTTTATCATTTTGCATCAACACACAACCCAAACCTTTCAATGAAGCATCACTATAGATCACGAAGCCATCACTGCTGGTTGGTAACGTAAGGACAGGCGCAGACACCAATCGCCCTTTCAACTCTTGAAAACTCTTCTCACAATCGTCTGACCACACAAATCTTGTCCCTTTTGTGGTTAACCTGGTCAATGGTAGAGATAACTTTGAAAACCCTTCCACGAACCTACGGTAGTACCCTGCTAAACCCAAAAAGCTCCTTATCTCACTAACCGAAGTTGGTCTCTCCCAATTAACTATAGCCTCAACCTTTGCAGGGTCAACTGCTATCCCATTCTTAGATACCACATGTCCCAAAAACGCTACTTCCTCAAGCCAGAATTCACACTTCTTAAATTTGGCATACAACTTTTGCTCCCTCAAAATCTGTAACACTAATTTCAAATGTTCTTCATGCTCCTCTTTTGATTTCGAATACACCAAGATATCATCGATGAATACTATTACACACTTGTCCAAATATTCTTGAAATACTCTATTCATAAGCTCCATGAACACAGCAGGCGCATTTGTCAGCCCAAACGGCATTACTAAGAACTCGTAGTGTCCGTACCTTGTCCTAAAAGCCGTCTTTGCTACATCTTCCTTTTTCACTCTTAACTGATGGTAACCAGAACGCAGATCAATCTTAGAGAAATAGCATGCACCTTGGAGTTGGTCAAACAAATCATCGATCCTTGGCAAAGGATACTTATTCTTAATTGTCACACGGTTTAACTCCCGATAGTCAATGCATAGTCTCATCGACCCATCCTTCTTCTTTACAAATAATACCGGCGCACCCCACGGTGATGCACTCGGTCTAATCAGGCCCTTGTCCAAAAGTTCTTGTAACTGCTCTTTTAACTCTTTAAGTTCCGGCGGAGCCATCCTATATGGTGCTCTTGAAATCGGTGCAGTCTCAGGTGCTAGATCTATCGAAAATTCCACTTCTCGCTCCGGCGGTATTCCTGGCAAATCTTCGGGAAAAACATCCTTGAAATCTTTTACTATGGAGAGGGATTCGATGGTCACTTCTTTCTTGTTTGACTCACCAACATACGCCAGAAATCCCTCACAACCTTTCCTTAACAGTTTACGAGCCTTCATTACGGAAATCAGACCCGTTCGGACTCTTGGTTTCGACCCTTGAAAACAAAATCCTTCTCCAGAGGGTAATTCAAAATTCACTTCTTTTCTAAAGCAGTCTACTTTGGCATGATACGCAGCCAACCAGTCCATACCTAGGATGATGTCAAAATCACTGAGATCCAGACATATAAGATCAACCTCGAGTTCTCTATCGCCTATCCTTAGAGGACAACTTTGAAACACTGAAGTAACTGGGATCGACTCCTTAGTCGGGGTATCAATTACCAAGGGTACTTCTAACGCCTTAGGTGACAATTTTAACTGTTTTGTCAACTTAGAACTAATCACAGAATGAGTGGCACCAGAATCAATCAAAGCGTATACGTTGCGAGAATATAACTGAAGCGTACCTGCCACCAAGTCATTTGTGGCTCTAGCATCTCTAGCAGTCATGGTGAACACACGCCCCTGACCACCAGTCTTACTTTTATCTTCTGCCTTCACCCCATGAGCTTGTGCATTCTTCTTCAGCTCTGGGCACTTCCACTGCGGGTGCCCAATCTTCTCACAGTTATAGCATTTTCTGTCCTTGTACTTGCACGCATCAGCCTTATGATTGCCATCACACGCCGGGCATACTTCGGCGGTCCCCTGCTCTTTAGCCTTTCCCTTATCGTAAGCGGTTCGGTTTCCAAAGTTTCTGTTCGGGTACTTGTTTGCTGTACGATCATAGCTTCCCTCAGCTTTCCTCTTTCCATGATTATCACGGTCTCGGTCGTTGAACTGTCCCTTGTTCCCAGTTGAATCTTTATTAGTAGACTTGTCTCCAGACTTCTTCTTTTCATCCCTCTTGCTGCGGTACTCATCCGACTCCCTTTCTACAATTCTGGCTCTGTCTAGCACTAACCCATATGTCGCTAACTGCAGAGGAGTGATTCTGTATCGAATCCGATCACTCAGTCCGGCTTCGAACTTCCTGGCCATTTGTTCCTCGCTGTCGAAAAAGGTCGGCGCAAATTCCAGCAGATCTGTGAACCTTTCACTATACTCGTCCACCGTCTTGTCACCTTGAGTTAAAGTCAAAAACTCTGCCACTCTGGCGTGACGAACACTAGCCGGGTAGTATTTCTCATTGAATACTACTTTAAACCTTTCCCAGGTGAAATTTCCTTCACCCCTAGCCAAAGCTGCTCTCTTTTCCGCATCCCACCAAGTGCGAGCCGCACTCCTAAGCATAAATGTTGCAAAAACTACCTTCTGCTCTGTGGTACATTCCAAAGTCTCAAAAATGTGCTCCATATCCTTAACCCAGTCCTCCGGCTTCTCCTTTGAGGTACCGGAGAAAGTGTCCGGCTTCCTCCTCTGAAACATTTCCAGCGGGTCTCTCATTGGTACCTGCTGGGGTTGGTTTTGAGGTTGTGCTAGTTGGTTCACCACCTGTCCGATTCCAGCCACGGTCTGGTTCAGCGTTTGCAGAAGGTTCGCCATGTTCGGATCGACATTACCTTGGTTCCCCGCGTTGCGAGCGTTTCCTCGGTTTCCTCTTCCTCTTCCAGACATCTGAAGTTAAGAAAGATTGAATTATCACTGATTGATGACCCACCACGAAAACTGGTTTTACATATTAATGACAATTGATTTAACTAGGTCGGCTACTTGACCTCACAATTTACTGTTTCATCGAGAGTTTATACTTAACTTGGTCTCATACTAACTTCACGTACATATTTATGTGTATATATCGGTCTTACTTTAGACCTTTCACTGCATCGACCTTACTTTAGGTCTTTAACTATATTAGTCGCTGTACTCAAACGAATTTCATACTTTTATAGGCCGTCCCCACAGAACTGATTACTATCATTTAATGCATTCACTAAGTTTATTCAAACATAGTTTAACTTAAAGAATCACATGACAAGAAATAACTTACCAAAAAAAAATATAACTTTTATTTATTTAACTGATCTAAACTAGAATAATCACTAAGTTCTTTACTAATAGAACTAAAAAGAATACTAAACCTTTTTAATGAAAGAATGCTAACTTCTAAAAAGAATACTAATGAATGGCTACTCCCCTTATAATCACGGGGTTACATTTTTCCTAAGCCTACCCCTAGGCCTTCCAGTTGGCACGTAAACTTTCCTTGAACCTCTTGGCCTTCCTCTTGGCCTAGGGACCGGTTCTTCCTCCAGTACTTCATCTTCAATCATAATCGGGGCAGCTTCACTGCCCTCTACAATAATGTCAATTTCGGTGGCTTCTTCTTCGGTCACCACATTTTCTGCCATTGGCTCTTTATAGAAATTCCTATAAAATTCCTCCCTGATATTGGCTATTTCCTCGTCCTTTTTGTTTATTGCTTCCTTCAGCTTTTCTACTTCTTCTCGAGCCTTATACCACAAATCTCTAGTTTGCATCCATTTGTCAAAGGTATAGTCCGCTTCCTTCTTTTTCTTCGTCAATTGTCCCTTAAGCTGCCTAATCGTCCATGCACCCCTTACGATTGCTCTCTCCTTGGGTGTTTTAGTCTTTAGTCCGTCCATGATCTACAATGTAAACACACAAGCATTAGAATCACAAGCATCCCATAGTGTAATTCATTCTTAAAAGAAAATATCAATCACTCAAGCCATACTCAAGTACATACTCATCCTTATTTAGAACCTCCCTTTAGGTTCTTTCCTAAAATAGCAAATTTCTATAAAAGGAAAGTTTCCTAACTTAGAAAGTTTCCTAAAATGGAAAGTTTCCCTAAATAGCAGCTTCCCTTCATTAGTGCTTCCCAAGAGTACTTTGTTCTTATCAGAGTTCTAAAGCCCACAATGGTTAAGTACTACTTCTCCCAATAGTCTTAACTTCTAATTCTGAGTCTCCCAAGTAATCTTAAACAGGGGCTCTGATACCAACTGTAACACCCCAACTTTTCACTACAATTAAATAATAACTTGATACGAATAATTCCCATAATCAGAATGCCCAACGGCTACAAATAACCACAATTCAAACTTTAACCAACGTTCAAATCCACAACGGCTAGTACAAACCACTAGCTCAAACGGTAACTAACTGAAAGTAAAGTTTATATCTTAACCGTAACGGAAACATAACCACTAATTAACTTTATTTAAAAGATAACTCCTAAGCCGCCAAACCTTGCGACTCCTGATCTGCTTATTTATAACCTGGAGAGAGAAAAAGATGAAAGGAATGAGCGAACAATGCCCAGTGAGTTCATACGGTATCCCCTCGGGTACTAAGAGGAGATGACCGAAACGAACGGTAACAATGAATTACAATGAACGGATATAACTCAATGATCAACTAATACTCAGTTTGAAAAGAAACATTTACTTGATGAAAAACAATTCATTACTTGAAAACACGTGGCTTCAGAGGCAGTTTCCAAAACACAACATTTTACTCACACTTTACTTTTCTTTACTTTACTTTACTTCATTTAGGGATTAAGCACGTGCTGTACCCAGGGCTTGGGTTTCTACTGACCGCACCCAAAATCGGTATATCATGATAACCTACGTTACTTCATCAAGCAACGCTAAGGGGTCCACATGTTCAACTTGGAACTATGGATAACGGTAAGGGGTCCACTTATCCGTTTCGGGATTATGGATAACTGTAGGGGTCCACTTATCCGTTTCGGGATTATGGATAACTGTAATCACTTTACTTATTACAAAACTTCACTTTAAAAAGCTTTATAAAACAAAGCTTAACTTTACAAACTTTACTTGATTACTTTTGAAAAGGTGTACATCTCACTTTAGACACCAAGTCACAATACGAATCATACACATGATAACCCAATTGAACAACAACAATATCAATAGGGTGGATAACAAAGGACGGTAACATTCGCAGAACGGAATAGTTTTTAAAATACTATCTAGCCACATAGATAGTTTACTTTAACAAAACAGAGATTGGGAATCCTACACAAAGGATTGAAATCAAATACTACTAAGAGCGTAATCCCTTACCTTAGCTTCGTGTTCTACTAGCTTGCTTTACTCCGCTTGGACAATCTACAATATAAAATAGTCTAGCCTTAGACATGAGAAAAATACTATTTTACTTCCGTCCCAATTTACTTCTTTTTACTCGATTAATTTCATGGTTTAGTCATCTATCACCCCTTTCCTAGTTACCCAATAACTTTAAGAATGACTACAACACCCCTAGGGTTTTTATTAGTCAATCCCCAATTCTCAATTTCACTACACAAATTACACACACTGATTTCACACTTTCTGCACACACTTACTGAGTACACCTACTGACAGACACACCCACCACTCTGATTCACACACCCTCTAGTACACCCACCACTTCAGACACCCACACTTCAGATACCCACACTTTACACACACACCCACCATCAACCCACACACACACCCACCATCTACTGCACTAAATACGCACACACACAGAGAATAGATAACGCACACCAACACACACACACACGCAGCACACACACTTCCACAGTCCTTATTTTCTTCCTTAATTGCATACTAATAAACCCTAGTTGATCAATCCATAACTTAGGGTTCTTAACCCAACAATTCGATTTACATAGATGAAGAGAAAGGTTTGAGGGGTTCTAGAATTACCTTTGCGAACACGATCGCCTTCTCTCTTCCTCTCCTTCACCGTTCACTTCTCTCTCCCGATGGCTTCACCGGCGCTGCTCTCTCTCTCTCTCAACTCTCTCCCGATTCTGTTCTGCGCCTCCCTTCCCTCTTCCCATCTTTCTTCTTGGCGGTGGAAAAAAAAATAATGGGTTTAGGTTTTAAGAGAGGGTATTTATATTTCCCAACTCCCTATTTTAAATTGGATTCCTAATCCTTCTTAGTTAATGAATTGGGCTTTCTACCTTTGACCCAATAACTAAACTAAACTAATTATTAAAGTTTGGCCCATTAATAATTAAGAGTTTAAATCAAATAAAAATATAAAAGGTAGGTTCGGGTTATTACAGGTTTCACCAAGACTGATGTTTCTCCCCTTCAAGAAACTGGAGTACCATTGTGCAGAGAGCTTTGGATATCTTGTTAAACCTTTGTCTTCCCTATCCACATAGTACAGACCATAAGCTGTATCATAGCCGCTTAACATCTCAAAAAGGTCCATAAAAGACCAGCAAAAATAGCCTCTTGTATTTGATCCGTTCCTATAACAATTTACGAACATGAATGAAGATTGTTAGGTACATAGAAGCCACCTTGATCAAACAATAAGACACATGTTCGAAGATTGTTAGGTACACAGAAGCCACCTTGATCAAAATCAAACAATAAGACATAGTAGCCACTTAAAAAGTTAAAGCAAAACTGATACTCTCTCTATAGTCTGTACCATAACAATGTGCACACTTTTTAGTGTGCACGGGAATCAAGGAGAGAATGGATATTGAGTAGGTGTTGTGAGTATGAAAAAGTAAGATAGGGGGGAGAAAGTGGGGTAAGCAATAGTAGCGGAAAGTTGTTGTGAGTATGACAAGTGGGTCCTATTGATTAAATAAATATATAAAAATTTATTTAGGGAAAGTGTGACTTATCAATGGGACGCCAAAAAAGGACCTTTGTGCATCTTGTTATCTGTTATGGACGAAAGGAGTATATTGGTTACTTAACTACATCTGCTTTTCATATGTGGTCTCTGATTTTTTTAATTTTTATTTTTGCAATGTCCTCACCCCAAGTACACAATTTTCTCAATGTCATCACTTTGTTGACTTAGACATCAATCATTTAAGGAAAGATGGTCACGTGCCATATTCATAAGATTGTTAATTGGTCCGTCACACTCCCTTCGTCCCAAAATGATCTTCACGTTTGACTATTCAAACTTTTAAGGATATGAACACTTGTTTCATTAGCCATGCTTAGTTTATACACTTTGAAGCCTAAATCATAGAAATGTGAAGAACTTTTTGGGACAATGAGAAATAGCAAATGAGAAGATCATTTTGGGACGGAGGGAGTATATGGTTAACAGGTTGCAAAAGTCACACACTCATCCCGATCCTCTACCTCTTGAGCATATAAACAGTCTTCTTTGTTTGGCAAACAACCAACCACAGCGTGGGTCTGTGAGTACAAAAGACATCTTTTAACGCCACCAACCACAATAAGGTCACTACAAGGATTTTTTTTTTCTTTTCTTTCTTAAGTATATAAAGCAGATTTCGTTGTTTGTAAACAACATTAAATTTTGTGGATAAAGAATCAAACAATGGGGATATTGGGTGGGGTAGAGGTTTTTTTGGCTCAATGACACAGTGATGAGTGATCACCAGAGTGAGGATATGAGGGGTAGGGGACGAAGTAGGCAAAAGGAGGGTCGGAATGTGGGAAGACAAAAGTGATTGTATCAACAGGGAACTTGTATGTGGCCAATACGGATATGGGCGGTTGGTAATTGGGGGTTGTGGGATCAAGATGAGGCCGGGGTTCAAGATTGTGGCCATGGATTAAGGTTTGATATTGGGAGTTTTTGGGGTTCTGAGCAGAAATTTTATTTTAATATAACTCGGAATTGGAAATATATTTGTTTTCGTCAACTCGTCATATACAGATCGAACATTTAAAGAGATTATACGCATATTAGAAGAGATGGAAAAATGTATCCTGTGTGGACAAACTGGGGGGAGGGTGAAGAACAGGGGGACTTTAGTAGGGATTTTCCCATCCACATGAGGTCGTTAAATTTTGTTAACCACAAATGACGCACCAATTAACTTTTTAACGGGTGTTAGTCATGTGATGGCACGTGATGAATACTCATTAAAACATTAAGGACTCCATCGGAGTGATGACATTGCAAAAATTGTGTAATTTTGGTGAGGACATTACAATAAAAATAGTAAAATGAGTGACCACATTTGAAAACAGGTATTATTGAGTAACCAAACATTAACTAATGCAGATAATGTTTTCAATATAGAAAATTAGAAATGTATACCTGATGGCATCCAGCATGCTCCCAATAACGCCATGCAAGTACTCGACCCTTGGTGTGTCATTCAATTCACCATTACGTACCATGGGAAATCCTGTAGAAATTATATGCCAACGTTCAATGACAAACATCTACATTTGGCACTCAATATCTGAATGAATACAAGAGAGACTGAGGAGAGACCATTTTCCTCAATGTATATAGAAGGGTTCCCATAAACATTCTTGAAATACTCGAGAACTGCTAGCAAACCCAAAGGATTAAACGCGTCCTGAGTTAAACAGAATGGTTATTAGTAAATCAAATACAAGTCAAAGACGAAGAAGAAATGCCTTTATGAATCAACATCTCAGCCCTCACCGGATCTGTAACATCCCCTGTAACAAGAAAGGATTGGTTATGTTAATCTCATTTATCCATTGCTTGGAGGAGAATTGAAGGACAAGAACATATTCCAGATGTATAGAATAACACTAGGCCAAATCTATGTAGGTTGCTTTTACTTAATTTAGCCATACAGTAAACTCATGTTAGCCGACCCCAAATTATTTTGGGACTAAGGCTTTGTTGTTGTTGTTGTTGTTGTAGCCATACAGTAAACAATTTACGTACATAAATTTATTTCAGCTGCTATTTCTGTTGTGAAGTCCTTGTCATTGATATCAATTTGTAAGTTGCTCGAATTGTCCTTAACTTTGCATGTATAGTAGTGGTTCAAAGCAATAAAATCAAAAGAACCCTTGACTTGCAACGATTCCTCCTCACTCAATTCTGGAATTTTGGTGCCTGCAATTTTCTTCATGATATCGGGATAGTCCCCAAAAACCAACGGATTTACAAACCTGCCAAAATTAAATAGTGACAAAAATTCATGAATTATGAAAACTGATTATCCATCAATAGTTTTTTTTTTTTTTTTAATCGACTGATCCAGCCTCCATATTTGTCTTCGAGTATCTGAGGTAGATCACAATGGCATAACATGACATGTGGTCTAATACCTGCATGATCAATAAAGAGAGATACACGGACAAGATGATTGTGTGTTTCAATGCCAACCAAGCAATGCGAAAGCATAAACAATAGATATGATGGAAACTTGGATATAACCATTTCTGATTAGCTCGTCAATGAAATTGTTATAATATTGTAAGCCCTTAGGATTAATAGATCCTGTTCCATCTGAAAAGAAAAGTAGTAACATCATGTGGAGTTGGAAAAAAAAAATAAAAAAATAATAATAATGAAAAAAGGATACCGAGATCTAAAGACTAAAATAGAGTTGCAGGACAGAGATTGGTGAGAAAAAACGCACTAGGGATAAGACGAGACCAAGAGATGGAGAATTTGAAGGCCTCCAAGCCTGTATCCACCATAAGTTGAATATCTTCCTACGATAGATAAATCAATTAGTTAGCAAATGTAAGGACTTCCCTCTGTGGCAAGTAAGATAAAGTAAAATGTTACTGGATATGTTTACATGCACCTTGTATTTGTGGTACCCATCACATGCTATATCTCCATTGTCTCCATTCAATAGCCTGAAAATTTTCAGACAACAGTCAGCTTTCAAATATATGACCTGGACACAATCTCTCTCTCTTCTCTCTTTAAAAATAATCTTTGAAACTGAGATCCCCTGGGCAGTACTAGAGTAACAATGTGTACAAACTTCTTGACACTTACTTTTATACCAAAATATATACTGATGATCCATGAAGTTTTTCATGTTATAAAAACCCTTAGACCAGAATAACTAGCGAACACATCATTCCAAGTCCAATTATGTGAAAGGTGAGTTGAAGAGGAAGTGTCAGAACATGGAATTGTATACGTAAAAAAGAGTAAAAATTAACAGAGCAAAACTGACCATCATGAGCGAGAGTGTCAAAAATGCTAGCAGTCCTTCCATCTTCAAATGCTCCACCCTCAACCTTCATATAGAGCCCAAACAATTTTTAGACGCTCTGTGTGTGCGCAGTTTAGATAGGATCTCCAAAATAAGACTCTGGTTGACAATCAAAATAAAAACTGACTACCTCCGTCTAGTAAACACACTCATTGTCAACGAAGTTTTAGCAATTGACAGTTTAAAATAAGATTTGCTTATCAAAACTTCATCCAAAATGGGCAATTTGATTAGGTGGGATGATCTACACTGAGAGTTGAACATACATAAATTCCTAAAAATGGTCGTGTCAACTCAAAAATAGAAAGGCAGTGGTGAAACAGACCTGATAAGCAGAAGTTCCAGCACCAAAAACGAAGTCGGATGTTGGAGGGAAGTCAACTCTGCTATATTCATTGACGCTTATGACCAAAACTACCCCAAAGTAATCACTCGTAATTGGTAGTAACAGAAAAAGAAGGAAAGACAATCCTCTTTGTAACCCAATGGATCTCATAGCTATAAAAGCTATCTTCTTTTTTCTGTTTTCTTGTTCAAAGGACTGAAATAGATCTCATCTCACCATCTACACTTACCCACCTCTAGAAAGTGAAAGCTATCACTTTTCTGATTTTAATACCAATTAATTATTTTGGATATCTGGATCTGCTGCTCATGGAAGTGGTGAACACAAAAACAACTCACCAATGGTGTCACATTTCTGAGATTAATATACCACCACCTGCCAACTGCAAGCTGGCTCCTAAAATTCACTGTCATTCCCTCTTTTCGGTCTTTCCCAGGCCAAAAAAAAAAAGTCCACTTCCTTTATTGAAAACTATAATATCAACTCATTATTTATTATGTACTTCCTCCGTCCAAAGAAAATAATTCTACTTTTTTTTTGTTCAACTCAAGAAAAATAGTCACGATTGTGGAAAAGACCACAATTATAGTGTAATTTTAACAACGTACACCAAGTGAAGCATGATTCGTAACAATTTTGACTTGTCAAATGGCATAATTGTAGAAATTCAAGAAGACAAGCATATGTAAAATAATGCAACTTGGCACAAACTTTAACTAGTTTTACAATCTCTAAAAGAGATTTGAAATGTTAAAAGAATATTATAGCACATGCCAAGATCAGAAAATCCAACTTATTAACAATAATTATACACAAATCTACTCACAAGTCCCAACACAGTTTTCCCATGGCAATGTGGTCCCACAATTACAAAAGAAAAAAATTAATAATTAAAAACAAATTTATGTAGCATATAAATAAATAGGAGTAAGAACAAGGTTGCAGGATTCGCTCCCCATGTCCTCGAATCGCGTATCGATTCGCAGGCATCGATTCACGATTCGATACCGAATCGATACGATGGAATTCGTGAATCGCTATCTCCGATTCGTGTTCCGATACCTTGAAAAATCTCTTTGAATTCGCAATTAATGTCCTCTCCTCTCAAATTGAAAAGCCATTGTTGCAATAAATAAATATTGTACATTAACTAGTGATATGTTTCCAAGGATACCTTCAAACAGCTCTGAAAAACTGAAAAGCCACGACGTTGATATCAAGGAGATGATAACCCTCAGTGATCAGACCCTCACTACTACAAATACATGTTGCCAAAGACTATTCCGACAAACAAATCCTTTCCCAAAATCAAATAATACACCCAAATAAAGTTACTACAATTTCAAATGTCGAACAAAAGAGCCTCTCAGGTTATGCAAAATGATGAACCTGTTGAAGAAAAGATGTAACTGCTCGTAGGTGCTATTATCAATCTATTAGCATGAATGTTTCTTTTTGGTGCTTTTTCGCTGATGTAATAGAACGTTAAAATGTTGATTTTTTATGAAAAGTAAGTTTATTATTATTATATACTCCCTCCGTTTCATGTGAATTTAGACTTATTTCCCTTTTCATCCGTTTCACCTCAATTGAGACTGCCCAAAATGGCAAACTTTTTAATATTTTATATTCACTCAACCCCACCCCACCCATTTAACCCCACTAATTCTCTCTCTTCATTTTCCACCACTCATTTTATCCAACCAAAACTACTATTTACCCCACTCATTTTCTCTCTACATTTTCCACCACACATTCACTACTTTCTCTTAATTATTGTGCCCTTTTTTTTTGTCTCAATTCACATGAAACGGAGGGAGTATTTTTTTAATATTTATTTAAATCAACCGTACTAATATTAAGAATTCGCGAATCGCAATAATTATAATACTCTACTTATCGGATTCCATGGGTTGAGCGAATCGCGAATTCGAATCAGGCGACCTATGAATCGTGCAACCCTGAGTAAGAAATGGAAGTAAATCATGCAGGACCAGGCTGACTTTGGAACTATGAACAACATTATAATAAAAATGAGAGAACAAACCAACCAGCATGAGCAAAGGTGTCAACATGTTGATAGTTAGGGATTTCTATTAAAAAAAAAAAAAAAAAACTGGGAAGAAAAACTAATAATAACATGCTTGCAAGCTACGAAATGATGACGGAAATTACTAAGATTAAGCTAATCTAGGTATGCAAAATACTAGCTACTCAAAAACAATAAGAAATTCCACACCAGATCCTTGACATTGCTGCGATTCCCCTCCGCAATTCAGGTAAGAGCAGCCTCGATTTCATTGGCTTTGACGGAAGTAGTAGAAAAACTGAACTTACATATTCAAGAATTTTAAAAATGATTACCAAATTCGAGAATTCAACAGCAATTTGAGCTTTTCCGGCGTTGATTCTTCAATTCAATCACCGGTGCGGTGAGAAGGCCGCTTCGTCTCACTCTAAATTAGGGGGTAAGCAGTTCGGTTCAAACCATTGTTTGAGACCGAACCGAACCAAACCATGCGGTTTGGTTTGGTTTTCAAGCACCAATGGTTCGGTTCAGTCTCAAATATTGGCAAACCACATGGTTCGGTTTGGTTTGTGGTTTGACCTTTCCAGACCAAACCAAACCAAACCGAACCGCGGTTTGAGACCGCGAGATCGAACCACCAAGCTGAACCGCCAGACCAAACCACATTACATAAACTAATCTTAACCCCAGTTTCACATCTTATTTAATATTTTTGTATATTTAATAAAATTTATTATTAGATCATGATGTAGCACGGAATATTAATTATTTTCTTTGTAATTTCGGATTACAACTTTAGGGCCTTTGTATAGCACCCATAAAACTTGGAAAATAAGAAATAACATCATAAAATAAAGCCTAACCTATCTCTATATTATAATACAACTAAAAAATAACTTCCAATTGACTTGAGACAAAGGATGGCTGAGATTATTCCATAACCACCTTCATCTTACGGCTGCTATTAAAAGATTTATTTTCAATTTAATCTCAATCCTTAGATTGTTTCTCCACTCCTTCGATCCTACGGCTGATATTTGGCGGTTTCCAAAGTTCTTCCTCTTTTCGTTTTGCAATGAGTGGTTTCCTCTTTGGATTAACTGATGATTTGCGTTTGGTGAAAATCAGAGGCTGTGAACTTTTGTATTAAAGGGTTGAATTTTAAGATCTTTTAGGTAGTACTTCAATGGAAATGTAGATATAAAAATGGGTGTTTTTTCTAATTTACATTTGGTGCACATACACACATATAAAGTGTCTATTCAATCATTTTTTTAAAAGTATATTAACTACATATGCATACTGAGATATGATCGAGTTTCATCCGGGAAAATGCTACATCCGTCCTGAAGTTAATGTTCATTTTTTTTTTCAAATTTCAAAAATATTCTGCGCATTCATGTTGTGATCTCATCCCACTGTTGTAGCTACTGGGGGAAATTAAGACGTTTAATCATATTTTTTTTCAATTATGCATTGTGAACAAGGCGACCTAAATTATTTATTTGAAAGCACCAAGACTTAAGTCATAAACAGATAAAATAAAATATAAGGTTTTGAAGTGGAGAAAGTGAGCATATGTGTGTTTGGGGTCTCAGTTGTGCTAAAAAGGTATTTGGTAAAATGTCAAAAAGAGATATAGTTGCTTGGAGTTCAATGTTTTTTAGTTATTGTTGACGGATAATTTGTTAATGACTAGCTGATTTTGTATGATGGAGAGCAACCCGAATGCTTTGCCCAAACCGTTGAAGATTATTCTATGCGATTTTGAAGGGGACGATGATGCCTTAGTCCAAGAAAATTGAAATGGCCGCAACACCAATTCTATGATGTAACCGTGCCGCCGGCACGGGTGGGAGTACTAGTATGGTAACATAATAGAAGTCAAAAACCAATAAATCTTGCCTAAATCTACTCTAAAACCTCCTAGAATCAACTTATTAAAATTAAATCCGAAATTACAAAGAAAATAAGAAAATAATTAATATTCCGTGCTACATCAGATCATTACATAGACTAATCCTAACTCCCATTTTGTATTTTATTTAATATTAATTTCATTGTTTGTTATCTTCATTGCGATTTGCGATACATATATTACCAATTTCTCTCCACGATCTATATTATAAAGTGTTTTTTCCCTTCGGCTTCTCTCTTCGTTTAGTCTCTCTCTCTCTCTCTCTTTATCCAACTTTCCTCTTTAAGATCCACATCTTTCGCAATTCCTCCGTGATCACAGAAAATTAAAACAACTGTAATAATAAGTTGCGGTTTGAATCGTGTTTTGAACCGTAGTCTAAACTATAGTTTGAACCGCAGTTTGAACCACGTAATGAAACCGCGGTTTGAACCAAACCGAACAAAACCATAGCGGTTTGGTTTGGTTTGGTTTGAAATTTTTCATGGTTCGGTTCGGTTTGGAATTTTCACAAACCGATGACTAGTGGTTCGGTCCATAAATACCCCCAAACCGAACCATTTACACCCCTACCCTCAATAAATACCATAGACTTTCTCCCAATAAAAAAATAATAATAGAAATTCAAAATACTTTTGAGGGGAAAAATTACAACAGTGCGACGGACCATACCCGCGGGTCAAACCCGCCGCCCGCTTCAACCAACCCGCATGCTCCAGCCTCTCACCCCTTCCCAAATCGCGACACGTGGCGTACCTTAAGAAAAACTTCTAATAACTTTAAAATGATAGTATATCTTGAGATTTATAACTCGGAAAAATAAAATACCGTTGTGTTCGTCTGACGAACGAATCAAACAAGATATGTCATGATTTCGTTTGATTTAAAAACAAAAACAAAATTAACACACAAAAAAATTGAGCTGTTCGTCACTTGAGATGTAACACTCTATTATAATAAAAGTAACAGTTTCATCTTCAAAAAGTAACACTTTTTACTGTCAAATGTAACAGCAGTTTTGAAAAAAAAAAGTTTTATAGTTTTTTTTGTTAGAAAAAGTAATATTTGATGTGTAACAAAGTACATACTATAATTATAATTTTCTATATAGATGAATGTAGCATTTTTATTTAGTAAATGTTACTTTTTTTCTTTAAAAAAATAGTAAAAATTCATGTATATAATCGGGTTTGCATCTCAATTGTTACTTTATCAATAAAAATTGTTACATTTCAGATATAATGTTACATTTAAGAATATAAACTGTTACAATTGAAAAAAAAATGTAACATTCATTTATTATAAAATATAACATTAGTTTAGTTCTGTCAATGTTATGTTATTTTTGGAAAAAAAAAAGTGTTACATTAAAAAAAAATAGTGTTACATCCTTTATAAAAAATGTAACATTCATTTATTATAAAATGTGACATTAGTTTAGTTGCCAATCTTATGTTATCTTTAATCTATTGCAGCAAAATTGTGGTACATTTTGAAAGAAAAAAAGTGTTACATTTGAAAAAAAAAAAACGTGTTATATTTAGTTATAAAAAGTGTTACTTTTGTTGGCGAGCAAAAAATAGCTAGGAAAAAAAAACTTGGACTCGGCTTGGCTCGGCTCGAGAGCGAGCCGTTGCACGCTGTGCGGTGGCCGCACAAGAGACAACCTCAAAAATTTTACTTCCATCTTTGTATACTCCCTCTGTCCCAGCTCACTTGACACCTTTTGATCAAAACTGATCAACTTAAGGTCGGTTTGATCAATACTTTATAGAAATATTTATGATCCAAATAAAAATTTTAAAAATATAAAATGATCACCATTAAAAATCCTCTCTATAACAATTTTTAATTTTTTTTTTGGAACATAAATATTTCTATAAAGTGTTGGTCAAAATGACCCTAAGTTGACCAGTTTTGATCAAAATGTGTCAAGTGAGCTGGAACAGAGGGAGTAAGTGTTAATTATAGAGACTTATTTTAACATGGATGCAGCACTTGTATGAACATTATTACAAAGTACAATCTCAAACCTTAAAATGTACTCCTCCCATTCCACTTTAACTATAAAATTGTTTATTCACGGTAATTGAGAGAAAATGTATAATATTGAAATGTTGTGACTTGTAGGTATAATCAGTGAAGAATGAGAGAGAAATGAGGTAAGAAATATTGAATGTATAGTTGTTGTGAGTATAACAAGTGAGCTCCATAACTTAATTATTTAAAAAGCAGTAAAAAAAAATATTTTAGGTGTTTGTAATTTTGAGCGGGACACTCAAAATAATTTTCTTTTGTAACTTTAAAATGAGATAGAGCAATATGTATATTTTCACTATTGAGAAACATTTTTTGAAGATGATTTAATTTTAAGAATGTCAATCGTAAAATGATTATAGTGTATTGAGCCACTACATTAACTTGACAATTTGATTTTTGATTTATGATTGATTTACGTTTATGCAAATTCATTATTAGGCAGTTGTAATACTTGGAACATGTTTTTCAACCGAAAATTGATTAAAGACGGGATCCTTATGTTTCCCTCACAACAATGATATAATTTTTTATATTTATTTTCTAATTAATTAAGTTTACTAGTTTTCGTTAATTATCGACGGGTTACTCACTAGGTTATTAAAATTGTATACCCAATCGTGTATCGACATATTACTAAAGCGCCACGTAGATTAAAAACATGAAATTTCATGTGCCACAACGTGGGAGCATATTAGAATTCCCTATATGAACAAGTTACATCATTATTCAAAATTTCATACTCAAATTTCAAAACCGAATTTCAAAATTTAAGACATCGATAATCAATAACCCTTTTGCTTAAAGACATAATATCAAAATTATATAAAATACAACCAAAAATTACTTTAAAATGTGTTGTTGTATATAAAATACAAAAATAGTCATTTTTAACATTAACTTTGATTGTGAAAGCATAAATCATTATATCCTAATTCATTTTAATTGCATAAAAATATCTAAACTACGGTGTTCTTTGATATGGTCACAAAACAATTTTTTGTTGCATAAAAAATAATTATCTATTTTGTATCGGCAACATTCTCTTCTTCTCCACCAATCACCATCAGGCCTCGTTTGGCGCACGGGAATAGGTGTGTGGGAATGGACATCTGATAGCTAAGCATCTAAAATCTAGGAATGATGGGAAATAGATATTTCCATTCCCATGTTTGGAATATGTATTATGTGTAAGTTTTTTTTTTAACTATGTCCACGCCATAGGGAAGCGAGGGGAGGGATCGAACCCTAGCGTTCACCGAGGGTGAGGCTTGGGTTTACCACTGGGCCACTCCTTTGTGGACCGTATTATGTCTAAGTTATGGAATGGAAATGAGATAGTCATAATTTTGTTTAATATACATAATTATCTAACAAATAATTCATTTTATTAATATAATAATTTTATAATTGTAAACCAAATAATTCATTAACGTTCATTTCTTCAAATCTCTTAAACAGAATTTTATACTTCAAACAGTTATAGTATATTAGATAACCAATAAAATTTATCGATAAACAACACTAGATTTCGATAATCAGTTGAAAATAAAATAAAACAAAAATGATATTAAATTAATAGTTCAATAAAATAATGAATTTATTTCAAGCAAAATCTAGAAACAATAATGTTGAAATTAAATACCAATTAAACATCTAGGATTTGATTATCAAAATTCATGAGATTCCACCAAGGAAGTGAGTAGTTAATTGTGTAATGGTGTCCCGTAGTTCCCTTTGATTTAGAGAGGAGCTTCAACATGAACAGACATGTATAGCAATTGGGCAACAGACTTCATACATGTTTGTTTTTGGGAGTAAGTCATATTCGGAGGCTATGGAGAATGGAGTTTGAAGGGGCGAACAAAAATAAAGATGAGTAAGAGATATAGTATTAAAAATGATGTTAGTTGGGATAATGAAATCAACAAGCTGTTTTAGCAAAATTTTAATAAAATAAATATCAGAATTTTAATAAGATAAATTTTCATGTATCTATTCTTTGGGAATGTGTATCTGAAACCCACCATTTATGGTGGGAATCAGATGACATCATATAGAGGGTATTTGATACCCATAGGAAACTAATTCTCATTCTCTTACCCGATATTATGGGTTTGCCAAACAAATTTAAATGATACATAGGAATGGAATACCCATTCCCCATGCCAGATTCCCGTCTACCAAACGAGGCCTCACTTCTCACCCTTACCTTACGCACTTATCACATAACCCCTTCTTCCCAAATATTCAAATATAATCTTGATCAAATATCTAATTTAGCTATGCAAAATACTAGCTACTCCAAAAATAAAGAAGAAATAAGATAAGAAAATCCACACCATATCCTTGACATTGCTGAGATTCCCCTCTGTTATTCGGATTTCGAACCGCTCCATCGAGCGGTTAGCTCCACCCGCTCCACCCTATGGCTCCGATTAGAGCCACCTCATTGGATTTTGTGTTCGACGGATGAGATGTGTCCGAGCTCGGTAGGACCCACAAAAAATTGAAATCATCTTAGCCGCACAGATGATGAGCTCGCCTATGTGGCCTTGATCGGAGCCGTTGGGTGGATGGGTGGAGCTAAAATGGGTGGAGCGGTTCCGGGTCCCTTCAGGGCAGCAACCTCGATTTCATTTGCTGAGATTCCTCTATATATATATTCATACATTTTTATGAGAAATGCTAGGGGCACAAAATAAAGTCACAAAATCTTGCTCACAACATGAGGTGGCGATATTTTGTTGGCTGCATCGATAATGGACTCGCCACACTCTAATTAAAAACACCAATAAAATTATTACACATAGGATTTTGTGAGCAATTTTTTTTTGACTTTTTTATGCTCCTAGTATTATTCTATTTTTATATCTAAATTTTTACTTACATTTAATAGTACATTTACTATATCTAAGTGTACTATATCTAGTTAATAGTACATGTATACTTTATTAAATGACCAAATAATTTAGTCCATTACATGACTAAATAACTATTCATAATATATAGTAGTCTAATATATACATCTCTATTTACTTTGATATGTAATATTACTCTATAATAGTTATCTGTTCCCATACATATACTTATCGATGAAATCTGCTGAAAGAAATAATCAGCTAGGACAGTCCAGAAAAACAGCCACTTGTGAGTACAGTTGTGCTCACAAGTGTCAAGACAGTTGTCTTGTCAACTGTCAACGGACAAAATCTCAAAAACACAGAAACGCAGCGGAATAATTTAGAAACGGATTTAAAGACTTCAGCAAGAATTTACTTGCTGAAAAACTTTCATTACTAAAACTCTTTCAGAGTACAAAAGGATGAAAGAAACAAAAACAAGATAAACTATTCTAGATCTCTAGAATAAATGAAAACACTCAAACACCTTGAAGTTTTGATGAACAAGAACCTCAAGGACACAAGGACTCTTTCACAAACGAAAATGACATTCTCTGAATCTCAGAATCCGTGAGACCAAGGGGAAGTTTGACGTTGTGTATTTATAATATCCCTTGGCCGCTTCTTCACTCACACGAGATCTTCAATCAACCAATCATTCTCTCCTTGTGAGAGTTCACCTAAAATACACTCCTAAAATACATAACAACTTTCCAAAGATAACCATTAATATGTTAGTGAAGTAAATCATAAATATACACAACTAATTATAAATAAAAAAATATACACAATCTAAATAACTAATTTACTTGAAAATCAGAATCACAAAGATGTAAACAAGATAGAGTATTTTCATACTCTTCAGCTGCCAATTATTGTGTAGAATTCAAAGCGTCGCAAGAACTTGGAAGATCATCCCACTTGGAAGCAAGGAAATTTAAAAAAAATTCTAAATTAGAACGCACGATGTGGCATACCTAGAGACCTCTTCACCGACTTGAAAAAACTATAGTATAGATTTCTAGTTTCACTTTAGGGCAAATTGCATATTGGTTGCCCAAACTTTCTCAACTGTTGCAATACGATTCCCAATATTTCATTTTTTGCAACCCCTTTCCCCACGTTGACTTTTTGTTGCAATCCAATGAAAAATTGGTTAAAAAGTTAACTTACGTTAAAAAATATGTCATGTGCTTCGCACATGATTTTTTGGGGGCAAACACGGAATTTCACATTGAATGTTAACTATCGTTAAAAAAATTATCTCCTAAACCTAACGAACAATCAGTTTGAGTTACAAATCTGAGTTAAAAAGATGTTTTAGTTACTCCCCCATTTTTATTTAGAAATGTACATATATTTCTTTTATTAGACTAGAAAGTCTTTCATTTTTTATTTTTTTTTATATATAACATTTTAGAAATGTTGATTTTGCCCCTGAAAAATCATGTGCGAAGCACATGACATCTTTTTTAACGCAAGTTAGATTTTTAACTAATTTTTCATTGGATTGCAACAAAAAGTCAACATGGGGAAGGAGGTTGCAAAAACTAAAATGTCGGGAATCGTATTGCAACAATTGAGAAAGTTTGGGTAACCAAAATGCAATTTTCCCTTCACTTTATCCTCCATTTTTACTTTTGGTTTGCTTTTTGTTTTTTCTTCTACGAGTACTTTTATGCTATCATTAAAAAATGATAAGTATAATTTTGAAAAATAAAATAACTTTATTACTTGACTCTTTTCGTCCTACTTTAATCTACAAAATTTTAAAAAAATTATCAATTTAATTATACTTTGACTAAAACTTAAAAAAAAAAATTAATTTTCTTAAAATAAAATAAAAAATAGTTATTGATTCACCATTAATAACATACTCATTCTAGTTTTTAGTTTTTCAAAAGGATAATCAAATTTTAAGCAAATTTTTGGTCAATGGGTGGTGAAGTTGACAATGTTTTTTTTTTTACTTTCGAAATTGAAGTAGGATGGAGGGAGTATTTAACCTTGGTAGAATAGTTAATATTCGACAAAGACTCATGTGAGAACAAGGGGATCCGTCTCATGGGTGAGACGGGTCGGATCCTTGCCCATGACCCGGTCCATGAACAAGTTCCAAGGCCCATGGGGCATAACCCGCCACGTGGCACCCTTCCATAGTTTTGTTTTTTTTTTTGCTGCTGCTGCTCCAGGACCCATGGGCAACCCTGCCACGTGGCAGTCTCTCATAGGCCCCATTTTTATTTTATTTTTATTTTTTAAATTATATTTTCATTTTTGGTTTTTTCGGTTTTTGAAAAGTAATAGTTACTATAACTAAAAGTAACAAACGTGTTATTTATATGTAATAGTTTGTATACAGAAAAGTAATACATATATACAGAAAAGTAACAGTGTTTTTTTCTATGTTTTTTTTCGTTTGCCAAAAGTAATACTTATTTACAACTAAAATGTAACGAACGTGTTACTTATATGTAATAGTGTTTATACATAATTTGTAATACATATGTATAGAAAAGTAATATTATATCTATATGTTTTCATAAGTTACAATGGGGTTCAATTTATCATGATACATGTAAAAGTATTAAGAAAATCTGTTACAATTTTCATCTATCAAAGTGTTACATTTACTTGTATAAACAATTACATTCATATACATAAGTTATTATTTTTCAAATGTTACTTTTTCCTAAAAAATAAAATCAAAATACACAATATTTTACATTTTTGTAAAAGCACTATTATATTTCAGTATAAACTATAATTACATTTAGATATTGTTTGGGTTACATTATAGTTAGTATTACATTTGAAAAAATGGGTAAAAACGAGCTTATGTTTTTTTTAAAACAGGTATTACGTTTACTTATGAACAATGTTACTTTATATGTATACAGTCATTACTTTAAGAGATGGTAACTATTACATTTGGTAAACCACTGAAAAGCCGAAAAAAAGATATAAAAACTGAAAAAAACTGAAAAAAAAAAAAAAAAAATCTGCCACGTGGCGGGTCATGCCCATGGGTCAGGATCAGACCCGTCTCACCCATGAGACGGATCCCCTTATTCTCATGGTAGACCACCTCTTAATATTCTCTTTTTTCATAAAAGAAATATTTGTACATGTCTAAATAAACGGTCCAAAAAATTATGAAAGTTTAATTTTGTGTGATAAAGTAACTCCAATTGATGCTCGATATTAATTTTGTCCTGTTTGATTATATTGCCAAACAAGGCAACCCAAGGGATGTTCCGCTGCTTCACGTGCCTGACTGTTCCGCTACAGCCGACGGCCAGATCCAAACCTCCTCTTCCCAGATCGCTGCCACGTGTTCACCTTTAAAAAAAAAAAACCATTAACTTTAAAATGCTATATCTTGAGATTTATAACTCAGATTTTTTTTTTTTAAAAGATACCGTTGTGTTCGTCCCGACGAGACGAATAAAACTACATAGGTTATGATATGGTTTGATTTATTTTTTTAAAAAAAATATTTTTTTTACACACAAAAAATTTGAGTTGCTTGTCAGCTGAGATGTAACACTTTGTTCTAATAAAAGTAACAGTTTCATATTCAAAAAGTAACACTTTTTACAGTCAAATGTAACAGCAATTTTACAAAAAAAATTGGGTTTGCATTTCAATTGTTACTTTCTCAATAAAAAATTGTTACATTTCAGATATAATGTTACATTTAAGAATATAAACTGTTACAATTGAGAAAAACAATGTTACATTCATTTTTTTATAAAATGTAACACTAGTTTAGTTTGTCAATCTTATGTTAATTTTGAAAAAAAAGTGTTACATTTGAAAAAAAAAGTGTTACATTCCTTTATAAAAAGTGTGACATTGGTTTAGTTGTCAATTTTTATGTTATCTTTAATCTATTGCAGCAAAATTGTGGTACATTTTGGAAAAAAAAGTGTTACATTTGAAAAGAAAAAAGTGTTACATTTCGTTATAATAAGTGTTACTTTTGTTGGGAGGAAAAAAAGTTGGAGTTAAAAAAAAAGAAAAAATGGAAAAGTCGCTGGCCGCCGCATACAGGAGACGAGCTCATTGTATGGTGTATGCCTAAATCATGTTAGATATCTCTATTCTCTATAAGAAATTAAAAAGCAAAAGGCACAATATATTGAGCCTTTTCAAGTAATTTAGTGCCTTTGTGAGATGGGAGACCACCCAGTATAAAAGGTTTTGTACGAGAACCTGGGTGAATAGAAAATGAGCAATGCTAGGGACATAAAATTGTTGGAAAAAAAAATTAGTGTATTTTTGTATTATGTGAAGGAAATATAATTGATTTCTGTGATAAATAATTTGTCGAATGACAAACTTGTTTATGGGTTTGTATTCTACTCCGTGAGAACATTGAGATAATGTATTCATTTGTCCAATTTGGAGTTGGGATGAATGAGATACAAAAGCTTGAAGTTGGTGGGTTGAAATGGGGATATTGAGTTTATCCCACATTGGAAAAAAATGTAAAAGGAAGCTAGTATAAAGGCTTGGGCACTTTAGTAGTGTTCAAGCTTGTATGGCATAGAGGCTCTCTCTCGCGCGCAGGGGGGTGCAAATCATGGATCCAAATCCAAATTGGCTTGGAACCATCGAACTCATGTGTGCACGGACAGTCCTTGGACTAGTATAAATTGAGCTGCAAACCAGTTGAAGAAACAAGCAATTGACACACGAAAAATACAGAAATACAATACAGTTTTCTAGCAACAACCTTGCATGCTCGTGGTGATACTGTCCAGGCACTGAATTCAATTCGCCGGAGTCTCTTAGTGCAGGGAAGCATCCGGTTCGTGCGAGTTATACTGGGATACCAGCGTCCGATAGCAATCTCAAGCACTCACAGTGAGGGGCGAATAAGTCTTAAGGACAGTGTGTTCAACACACGGCTCGGCACAAAACATTCAGTCTAGTTTCTGTTTATTCATTATCAAATTGATTTATTTAGCATTTATTCTGTAATCGAGTTCTTTTTTGTAGAATTTTCCTAACAAAAATAAGGTTACAAAATCTTGTTCACAAAATGAGGTGACGATATTTTATTGGTTGCATCGATAATGGACCCACCACACTCTAATTTAAAACACCAATAACATCATTACACCTAGGATTTTGTGAGCAAGTTTTTGTGATTTTTTTGTGCCGTTAATATTATTTATAGAAAATAAATCCAAAATTAATTTCCATGTTATGAGAATAATTATTTTCTTTGGTTGTCTTACAATGAAAACTCATTTTCAATCTTGCAAGATTATTTAAAATTACTTCATTTTTTTTTTTACTAACATGGAATAATTATTTTCTTTGGTTGTCTTACAATGAAAACTCATTTTCAATCTTGTAAGATTATATAAAAGTTACTTCACTTTTTCTACTTAAAGGGCACTCTGGAAAAAAAAATTCTGCTCCCGTATCAAATTAAAATTAAATGTCGTATCTTTTCACACTTCTTAAAAAATAATTTTAAAAAGGTTTCAAGTCAGTGAAAAATGTAATTGCTCAGATAAAAGTATGTTAAGAAAATTATACTAATAGGAAGTAAATTATTTTTTAATTGATTTACTACATAAAGTGGTAAACACCATCCAACCCCCCGCCCCACCCCTCCACACACAAAAACAAAATAATAATAATTAAAAAAAATCGCTCATACTAAAATTATCTTTTAACTAACATCTTCTCCAACCCCCGCCCCTCCCCTCCCCCCCACCCGATATCCCCCCACCATTTTTTTTACTCCAATTAAAATTATTTTTAAACAACTCCCCTACCTCCGCTCCCCCACCCCCACCCCTACTTCCTCTACCCCCACCCCCACCCCCCAAAGAAAAAAAAATAAAAATTCACTCATACTAAAATTACTTTTAACACCTCCTCCATCCCGGCCCGCCCCTACCCCCCCCCCCCCAACCACCTCACCCATGCCCCTACCACACATTGAACCTACCTCCTCACCCCCCACCCCGTTTAATTTTTTTTTTCTCGTATGAAAATATTTTTTGGAAAACATTTTTCTTACTTACCAAATAAGCGAAAAACATGTTTTATGTCATTTTCGGAAAACATTTTCATTTTTCGAAAATCATTTTTCAGTAAATCCTTTTCTGGAAGTCGTTTTACGCGAAACAAATGGAGCCTTAAAAACCGTGATTGGAAGATGATAGAGTGATTGAAATGGGCGTGTTGACTGATTTTTTTTTTTTAACTAAGGTTAGTTTCAGACATTAGTTGATTTAACAAAGCCAAAATACGTTTATCCCCCCAAAGTATACACCGAATCCCACTTTGCACCCCCGCGTGAAATTCGTCCCAGTTTGGTACCTAATGTTTAAATTATCCCACTTTGCACCCTAGATTCCAACGAGCGTTAAATATTTAACGAATTTGATCATGTGCATATCACATGATGGGTACTTTGGTCATTCTAATTTGAACTTTTGATTTTCTTAATTTAATTTTAACTCTTTTGATGTACTTAAAAATAAAAATAATACTTTTTGCACCATTTTTTAAAAAAATAATTAAAAATAATCAGTAATATATACACTAAAAAAAATACTCCAATTAACACCAAAAAAGAAAGAAGAAGAAAGTTAAACGAAAGAAGGGAAAAAATGAAAAAGAAAAAAAGAAAATAACACACCAGACCTCTCTTTTTCCCAGGCCCACCCCTCCTTCCACAATCAACCGCCAAACGTCAACTCTTCCCCTACGCCACCATCCCTCACTGCCATATCACCAGCCTTCTTTCGCAACCACGCTAGCTAAACCATTACAATTCAAAGTGCCGATCAAAACTCATCCCAGAGTTTGAGATTTCGAATTTGATTTCCATTTTTTTGCTCTTTCTATTTTGATTTTGATTTTGATTTCTATTTTCATCACATGGCTAAAGTTTTTTTTTAAATGAATTGGGAGGATGAACGACGATACGATCGAGGATGAATCAAAAGAAGAACAATAGATCTATGATTTTGAAGCCGGATCTATCATTTTGACAACCAGATCTGGAATTTTTTTTATTTTGATTTGGGTGGAAATAGTTGCAACAATGGTGTGCTATTGGGCGATGAGTGGTGGTAGATAGGTTGTATAGAAGGTAACGAAAATGGTAGCAGGAAGGGGAGTTTTATGGTGGTGGTGGTGGGTTTGTAATGGTGGTGGTGGTTTTGTGGTGGTCATGGTTGTGGTTTCTTAGTGGTGAAGACTGGAAAAATTTCAAGTGAACTGACAATTAAGCCCTTAAGTTTTAAAATCAAAAGATGTAAGTACCTATCATGTGATATGCACATGATCAAATTTGTTAAATATTTAACGCTTGTTGGGATCTAGGGTGCAAAGTGGGATAATTTAAACATTAGGTACCAAACTGGGATGAATTTCGCGCGGGGGTGCAAAGTGGGATTCGGTGTATACTTTGGGGGATTAACGTATTTTGGCCATTTAACAATTAGAATGTCAAGCTATCATTCGTGATATTTATTTGAATAATACTAGGGGCACAAAAAAGTCACAAAATTTTGCTCACAAAATCATATGTGTAATGATTTTATTGGTGTTTTTAAGTAGAGTGTGGCGGGTCCATTATCGATGCAACCAAAAAAATATCGCCACCTCATTTCGTGAGCAAGATTTTGTGAGCTTATTTTGTGCCCCTAACATTGCTCTATTTATTTAACTACATTAGCTAACATAACAAAATTTGCATTATATGTAACCACATTGATAAAGTAATTAAATGTTTTTTTTTTTTTTTTTTTTGTATGTTGCTTTCTTTACAAATTTTGCTTTATACAATACGTTGCATATTGTGATCGTACATGTAAACTCTGTCAATAGTGATCAAATACAGTACTTAATTACAGGCTTATGCTTCAAAGTATTTGCATAAAATTATTAGTAGTGGTGAATATGCTGATATGTGTCCATAAAAATATTAGCAGTGGTGAATATTTTGATACGTTCCCATAAAAAGAAAAAAATGACAAAAGAAAGGCACATTGGAAGGCTCTAATCACCATGTCTGGAGGAGTTGAGAAAACATTTGATTTAATAATCGCAATAATTAATTATATATAACAGTACAGTAGATTTAATTTATTGGGTTCTACTTCTTCCATTCCATGCAATTATATTCCGATGCATGTGTCGGTGATTCAGATTGTTCCATGACAGAATCATATCGTCCGGATTAGCACATGCTATCTACCCCCAACATTAGGTAAACCATCTACATTATGTTTCAAAAATAAACACTAAAGTAAATTTTAGTCATTCAAGGTTGAAAAGGGAGTCAGATGTTTTTTTTTTTTTTTTTTTTAATGATGTCAGTTGAATATATATAAACCGTTTGATCACTATTATACGTAGTGTAACATACAAACTGGTAAAAAAAATCTCATCTCGTCAGAGCGAGTATAATATTCCGACCATTATAAAGTACATACGTACAAAATCTCTCTCTATATATAAAGATAATCTCATTTTTTTAGTTATCAATTAGAACGAATTTTTAATTGAATTGGATAATTTCATTCAAATAAATATAAATAATACTGTAGAATATTGTTTTGAGATGAAAAAAACAGTAACTTATAAGACGTATTAAGTGTAGTAATTTGAACCAAAAATTTAAGCATGTGGTCATTTTCACACTTTCTACTTTCAGGTCAACATTCACTTTTAAAACTCTAGTATTTTTCTTTTATTGTTGCATACCGTCAATAATAGTGTTTGATGTTTCTCACTCAAATTAGAACATAAAATGTTGCTTGAGAGGATTGTGGGAGTTAACAAGTTTCGACTATTATCTTTTCTTACTATATGATAGTGAGAGAATGGCGTTCAAAATGGATGGCATTAGGCGTAATTGTTCCAAAAAATATGACCAATTTACACAAAGAACAAATGACTAAAATGTGGTTGGGCCCACTGGACTGATGAGAAGACATGAATGCCTTGGAAAAGATTTTTTTCCGTGTTTTTATTTTTCTTTCATTTTTCTTTCGTTTAGGTTGTTTATGCCTATTTATACTTTTTTTTCTTCTTCAAGAGAGTAGTTTGACATGTGTTAAAGAAAAAAGTTATTTTGTCATAAAAACAAAATGAAAAGAAAAGTATTTTTGAAAAAAAAAAGATTATTAGTAAAATGAATAGCAATAAATGAATATATTATTTAAAAATTTAATATGGTTATTTTTCTAATTGTTGGGGGGTGATTTTTTCCGGATAATGGTTGTTTTCTTTTTGGTTAATTTATTAATATTTATTATTTCTCTGTAGTTGTAAAACGTCTATTATTTTGAAAAGAATAACATTTAAAACGACGAGTATTATGAAATGGAGCGAGTGTTAATTAAATGGGCCCATATATAAACAATCTTATCCTACTCTTTTTCGGTCAGAAATCTTATCTTTTTTGTATTTGTGTGACGTCAAATATTTTAGTTTTTGTAATTTATTTGATTTTATTCGAATTTCTTAAATGGACTGGAAGAATTCTCAACATTAGTTTTAAATTCTCTATATTTCAAATATGTCTTTGTACATCATCCTTATTATATAAACTTTTATAATTTTTTGGTTTTAATTAGTTTTGGCTAACTATATGTTTCTTAATAATAAATAAATTATATTTATATGTTCATATTTTAACTTTACATGATACAATTAATCCTTTGCGATTTAAAAGGATTACAATTTACTTGAATGATTTTATACTCTGTCTCAACAAATACTAATAGCATTTTTCATGTTTGTGGTAAGAATGTTGTATTTAAAGAATTATTTTGTACTCCCGCCGGTCCAAAATAACTGTCTCTTTTTGCATTTGCACAACTCTTAAGAAATGCAATTATTATCATGGTTTGATGACAAAAGTTCCAACATTACCCCTATTAAGTGTGCAACTTTTTTACATTAATATCTCACACTAAGACAATTAATAAAAGAAAACAAGTTTCAATGCAAGGCTAAAAGAGACATTTAACTCAAAAGTGACAATTATTTTGAACCAAAATTTTGGTCCAAAAGTGACAGTTATTTTGGACCGGAGGGAGTAATGTATTAAAATTACCTATTTCACATATTTTTTATTCTTTTATGTTATTTGTTTTTTAGTAACATCCCATGCATCGCATGGGAGTACTGCTAGTAGTAATAATAGAAGTTCAAACTATTTGACTTCCTAATTGAATTGTGAGAATTGCTCAAGAAATCAAATTGTGAGAATATAATCAGAAACTCATAAATGTAACAATCATGTGTATTTATGTCAAGTTAACAAGTACCACTTCTTTGAGTGTGAATGCCATGTTTGAAATCCAATCAAATGTGAAGTTGGATATTAAATATCACACGGAAAACAAATATTTCATTTGTCTTGAGAAAATAATTTATTTTGAATTTGAATCATTTTATTTAAATGTGACCATGAATTTAAATCTTCAAATTATTACTAATTGATTACTAAAAACACTATCAATAACATTTATTGGTCTTTCAATGTAAATAATCTAATTGATTTTATCATAATAAAAGTCAATGTGAGCATATATTTAGAAGGGGATGAATTATTCAATTTTATCGGCCACAATTTGGCTGTTCAAAATAATAAACTAGTTGTGCAAATGATTACTTAAAGATAGCTAGAAATTTTAAGGATACATGTGATTTTAGCATTATGAAAAAATAAATGGAATGCTCAATTAACGTTTACTCGCTACTGAACAATAAAAACTTATACCCAGTTCATTTGTCGCATCTGATCTCATGTGATGATGATTGATTGTTGAGTAAACTACCAAATTGACCCGCGTACTACTCCAGAATTTCAGTTTTACCTCTGTACTAACGAAATAACAAATGTAACATGCGTACTATTGATAAATTAGCAAAATTAACCAAAATCGTTTAAAATGTTATTAAAAGTTAACGAACGTTAGTATTTTAACAGATATTAGTATCAAAAAAATTCAAATTGCCCCATAACCAACTAGACTCCTAACTCCCATAACTGAGTATAAAAATGACCTATTTACCCTCCAATTCCCAACTTTACACTTTATTCACACCAGGAAGGAAAAAAAGAACTCAAAATTAAATCCCTAATTAACTGTCTCCTCCCTAATTTTGAAAAAAAAAAAGTGAGTCCAACTAGATGAGGTCTTGCGACTGTACTAGGGGACTGGATGACGGAGGGAGAAGGTCTCACCAGTTCTGAGGAGGAGCCAGACTGAAAAATTCTCACATCGGCGTGGAAAAGAACAGTGGTCGAAGTTTTTGAATCTGGACGGACATGAGAGTGAAGACCGGAGGTCTCCTTCCTCACTCTCTTTCTCTCTCCATGCTTTCAACTTGTTTGGATTCCATTTCAATGGAATCACTGCCTTCAAATTAACCCACCCATTTCACCTTCTCTCTCTAACAAACCTCATCCTCCCTTTTCTCTCTCTAAAACCCCCAAATCATGTCTGAACCAAACGATGAAGAAACTCGCAATCATCAACCATACGTGACTACTTTCCATATTCCAAAGTCAAGGGATTCAGAGCTTTTCTTCTTCGTTTATTCCTGCAGCGCCTTTTCAGATATTGATCTCTGGGTTTGTTTGGAGATGTGTTGGTTTTTGAATTTTATGGATTGGCGACGTTGGTTGTGTGGTTGGCGGTGGCGATAGGGTTGGAATGGCAGTGATGAACTGGGTTACATGGTGGTGGTGATGATGTTAGAAAAAGGGTAAATAGGTCATTTTTGCATCAAGTTAGGAGTCTATTTGGTTATGGGGCAATTTGAATTTTTTTGATACTAATATCTGTTAAAATACTAACGTTCGTTAACTTTTAATAACATTTTAAACGATTTTGGTTAATTTTGCTAATTTATCAATAGTACGCATGTTACATTTGTTATTTCGTTAGTACAGAAGTAAAACTGAAATTCTGGAGTAGTACGCGGGTCAATTTGGTAGTTTACTCGTTGATTGTTCGTAGCTAATTATCGATTCTTATTTATAGCCGATCACTAAAATAATCGTTGACGATTAAATAATTATTTATTGCAGTTGATGATCAATGTGTTTTACTATTGATAACTGTTAGTTAGACTATTAATTTAGTACGAGTCTTTGGTAAAAATTTACAATTGAATATTTTCTTTTTGAAAGCAAAAGTGTATAACTAGTATCATAAAATGATAAATTTATTTGTAGTTATGATAATAATTGGAGTATTAGTCATCAACCAAAAAATCACTTATGTAAAGATTTGTTGAGGTTGGCAATTGTGGGTGAGAAAAATAGTACTAGTATGATACAACAAGAAAAAAGAAATAATTCATCCGTTTCAAAATATCTGTTGCTTTAGACTTTTTCACACATATTATTAAAAAAGATTTTTCTAATATGTGCCTAAGGGCACATGTTAAGTGATTTAAATATGTCGCTTTAGAAAAACTGTATTAAGAAATGTAATTAATGCATGTTAAGAAGACCCATTTGCCCCTAAATAATTCAATTTTCTAGGTGATTAAATGCTTGCATGAGAGATACTTTCACCATCATTAATAAGGGTATATTGAGACAAAAGAGTAAAAGTGCAGTGATAATAGTAAAGCGACAAATATTTTGAAACAATTTTTTACTCCTAAAGCACAAATAATTTGAAACGAAATGAGTACTTTTCTGTCCATAAATGGATGTTCGATTAAAATTTTAATTTATCATTGACTAAAAACAAATTTGAAAATTTTTCGGACACTCATTTTAATTTCAAGACGTAGAGAGTATTTATTTTTACTAGTAAGTAAAGAAAAGAAAAAAATAATTTCACTAATAAGGAATCAACAACCCAAAGGTGCACCATTAACCCAAAAGAATCTTAGCTGTAACCAGTCAGTACTATCCCTCCCTTCTCCCCCAACCTTTTCTTCCCCCACATACACACACCATTGTCTCTCTCTCTCTCTCTCACACACACTCACACACACACACACACACGCACACACACACACAAAGCTTGTACTGAGTCACCGAGTCATGTAACTCTCTCTCAGTCCCCACTGCTGGCTTTACTCCACACCCTCTCTCCAAGAAAATGCCCACCTTCATCATCTTCTTCTTCCTACTCCTCTTAACATGCGCCCTTCACCCTTTATCCGCCATTGCCACCCATAACCGCCGTACTCTACATCAGCCCTTCTTCCCCCAAGACTCTTTCCCCCCATCCCCCTCAACCCCCAGCACCTACAATCCCATTTTCCACCACCCCACCAAACGACAAACCTTTCTTCCCTTCATTCCCTTCCCCACCTCTACCACCGCCTTCTCTTCCGGCTCCCTCATCCGTCGCTTCCTTCCCTGCCAATGTCTCCTCCCTCGCCCTCCCTCAGACCCCCAAATCTAAGCCTGTTTCATCTAAGCTCATCGCCACCGCCATCGCCGCCGTTCTCGCTGCCGCCGTCATACTCTCCGTTGTCGTTGTTTTACACATTCGCAAGAAGAAACAGCAGACTGTTAGAGAGGAGAAGGTTCACAGATCAGATAACAGTACAAGAGTTGCCAGCGGAAATGTCAGTGGCACTGGTGGGACTGGGAAATGGGCCTCCGAAGATGCGAAGGGCTTCTCAAAATAGCTCCGAGTTTCTCTATTTGGGGACTCTAGTAAACTCTCACATCGGAATTGATTCTCAGGTGAGTTCTCGAGATCATGGAAGTAATTTGAATCCCCGGAAATTAGATTCGCCAGAGCTCCGGCCGTTACCGCCTTTAAGTGGACAACAAACTTATCACAATAATTACGAAAATGCTGAGGTGGGTGCTTCTAGGGAAGAGGAATTGGAGGAGTTTTACTCTCCAAGAGGGTCTTTGGGTGGTCGAGAGAGCTCGATCGGCGCCGGATCCGCCTCGCGACGAAGTTTCGCCGCTGTGGCAGCTGAGAATTTTGCATCTAGGGTGATGACGGGGTCGGGTTCGTCGTCATACTCGTCTTCCAGTTCCGGTTCTGGGTCTCCGGCTCGGTCTGTGTCGTTAAGCATTTCGCCGCCGGTTAGCTTGAGTCCAATTAGCTCCAGACCGAAGTCTCCGGAGCTTGCTGCTATTCAAACCGCTCCTCCGTCTCGAGCACCGCCACCGCCACCGCCTCCCCCTCCCCGTTTGACAACATTTTCACCATCACCATCCAATTTGTCATCCCCAGAGAGGGAATCATCCTCCAATTCCTCGTCTTCTGAGAGAGATTCAAGAAAAAGTCGAGAATCATCTCCTGGACTGTCAATTTTCTTCCCTCAAAATTCGCATTCTCCACCAATATTTACCAACTCAGTGTCAATTCCAGCACCACCACCGCCGCCGTCACGGCCACCAGTGGTAGCTAAGGATCAGGAAAGTCCAACTACTCCTACTCCAGTAATTCGACAGCAATTCCTCAAGCCACCTGTTCTGATTACACCATCCAGAGCTGTACCTATGCTAAGCACTGCCACCCCACTGGTTTCACCCATGGAATTGCCTGCAGTTACAGAAAGTGATGAGAAAAATGAAGAAACCCCTAAACCTAAGTTGAAGCCACTCCATTGGGATAAAGTTAGAGCAAGCTCTGACCGGGAAATGGTTTGGGATCAGCTGAAATCGAGCTCCTTCAAGTAAGATGCTCATTCTCGAATTGTTTTCACTTTTCCAGCACACACACACACACACAATTGTACGATTACTTAATGAGTGTGGTTGTGTGTGTTTGAATTGCTAAATGAGTGTCTAGATTTGCCAATGAATGTGTAGAACTGATAAAATACTGTCTGCAGAACTGCTAAACAAAGTTAATGTAGGGGGGGGGGGGGGGGGGTGATTTATTAGTAGAAGTCTTTTATGTGTTAATTAAATGTTTAATTGGGTTTGATTTCAGATTGAACGAGGAGATGATCGAGACACTGTTTATCGTAAAGACACCAAATGCTAATCAGAATGAAATAAATTTGAAGCGACCAATTCTTTCCTCACCTAGCCAAGAAAATAGGGTTCTTGATCCGAAGAAGTCACAGAATATAGCAATTTCTCTACGAGCTCTAAACGTGACAATAGAAGAAGTCTGTGAGGCACTTTTAGAAGGTAAATCCATAACTATCTTCCTAAGGTTATGAAAGTTCAATCTTTTCATTACTGTTTTTGGTTTAGGGTATCAAAGTATTACAGTAATGGAGTGTACGTCTATGACTTCTCATTTGTTCTCAAACTTAATACTTGCTCTCATATGCAGGCAATGCAGAGACCCTTGGCACCGAGCTTCTTGAGAGTTTGTTAAAGATGGCTCCGACTAAAGAAGAAGAGCGTAAGCTAAAAGAGTATAAAGAAGATTCACCTTTCAAGCTTGGTCCTGCAGAAAAGTTTCTCAAGGCACTTCTTGATATACCTTTTGCATTTAGAAGGGTTGACGCAATGCTGTACATATCCAATTTTGATTCCGAAGTTGACTACCTGAAGCGTGCATTTGTAACTCTCGAGGTAATTTGTGACTCTAGTAGCATTATTTTCAGTCACGTGTTTTATGGTGATAAACATGATATTATGCGTTTGCTGCAAGAAACATGCTTGTTAAAGGGGTCTTAATTTACAGGAAGCTTGCGAAGAGCTTAGAAACAACAGGATGTTCTTGAAGCTTCTAGAAGCCGTGCTCAAGACTGGAAACCGCATGAATATTGGGACAAACCGTGGCGATGCTCATGCTTTCAAGCTCGACACACTCCTCAAGCTAGTTGATATAAAGGGCGCTGATGGAAAAACAACTCTTTTGCACTTTGTTGTTCAAGAAATAATAAGAAGCGAAGGTGCTCGTCTTTCTAATACCAATGCAAATTCAATGTCAACAACACCCACTATCAATGATGATGCTAAGTGTAGAAAGCTAGGCCTTCAAGTTGTTTCTGGTCTAAGTTCAGACCTTACAAACGTGAAGAAAGCGGCAGCAATGGATTCAGAAGTTCTTAATGGCGATGTCTTGAAACTTTCAAAAGGAATCTCAAACATTTTGGAAGTGGTCAGATTAAATGAGGGAGCGGGCAATAAAGAGAACAGCAGAAAGTTCTCCGAGTCCATGAATAAGTTCATGAAAATAGCTGAGGATGAGATTATAAGGATACAGGCCCAAGAGAGTGTTGCACTTTCTCTAGTGAAAGAGATTACAGAGTATTTCCATGGAAATTCAGCCAAGGAGGAAGCTCATCCTTTCCGAATCTTCATGGTAGTGCGGGACTTTTTATCAGTTCTTGATCGAGTATGCAAGGAAGTTGGAACGATAAATGAACGGACCATTGTCAGCACGGCCCACAAATTCCCAGTTCCAGTGAACCCCACATTGCCGCCTGTTTTTAGTGCATACGGTGGGAGGCAGCAGTACAGCTCCTCAGATGATGAGTGATCTCCTCCTCCTCTGTAACCCTAATATATCAGGTGAACTTTGTTGTTGCACTAGCCCAGTTTAGTTATAAGTAATATTCCCCCCCCCCCCCCCCTGTCACCCCATTTTTTGTATTTATAACTATAGATATACACGGAGGAGATTTTGTTTCGTAAGAATAAGCGATCCCGGATGGTTTTCTTGTTTAAACCTGTAAAAAGCTTTGAATCTAGGCAATTAAGTTGTATGAAACAAAAGTTTTAAGTGCATGGTTTCAGATGCTTCTTTTGGCATTAAATCTTTGTAGGAAAAAAGTACTACCACTTCTTAGAATGTCTATTCCTTTTCTGTAGTGTATGTGAGTATGGAAATAAAGAACACTCTTATTGAAAAAAAATCAAGTAACAAGACAATTTCAAATGTGATTTTAATGAGATGAGATCTTCTTTATCGCATTGTGTATATCACTAGTGATTCCATGGTTATGCATGATTTATGAAAATTATGATGACGTTAACCCTAATAACTTAATAATGAACAAGTTTGAGATTTGGGCACAAATTAAATAAAACACTTCCATTTTGGGGTTGTCCTAATTCGAGCGGGACACCTAAAATGGAAATTTGTCCTAATTCGAATGGGACGGAGGGAGTATTCACGATGATCGATGGTGATTACTGACTAGATTTCTTTAATCTATTCTGAAAAAGAAAAAAAAAAGTAGTAAATGGAGTAGTAATTGATGGTGGAGTGGAGGGATGTAGTCATGTAGATCTAAATCTAACTGAGATTGATAATTGCTACCTTTCACTTTAACCGATAGTGATGTTATATACTACCAACGTTAAAATCCCCACTATCCTACTAGTCTAAATGGACTATAATATATTCAAAAGAAAAGAAAATAACTCCATCATCAGTCCAGATTATGACAGAAAGATCTTCATTTAAAAAAAATGGTTATTGATACACCACTATAAACAATAAACAGTATCAACAACAATTTTTAAAATTCATTAGGATAATTAACTTAAAGTAAAGTTATTTCTCAAAGTTAACGAAAGGATTACTCAGTTAAATTAATTTTTTCACATATCTGAAACAGAGATATTAATTAATTTTTAACATATTTTTGTGAGCACGGTAACAACAATCACTGGGCTTTATATCAAAGAGAAAAAGGAATAAAAATAAATAAAAAAGATGACACCACCGGGACTTTCCTGAGCCTAGACTCCAACTAAATGGAGCCCCGACCCATTCACATCATCAGGTGATCGTGTTGCACACCAGCCTTGCAAATAGAAGTTATAAACCGTACAGAGCTACATTAATTTATCCATGTGGGAAGGCTGAGTTTTATTTAGAAACAAATATAATACTCCCTTCCATTGTCTCGGAAAATTTGTCTTATTTTAAATAGTTAACATTAATGAACTCTGATCAAATATTAATGCCGATTTAATCATTCTCATGAAATTCAAAAAATTGTAAGTGATTTATCAATAACAAATGAAAACGATCATTTGGGGAGAGGGGTATATGATTGTTAAGATCGAAAACAAATAAGAACACTACTTGGGAAACTTTAAACGAGAACAAAATGTGTTAAAATAATAGCCTTAGATTTTATATACAGTGTGTTTTTGACTCGTACAAGAAAGAACATATCTTGATACAACATGAAATTGCAAGCCTCATTCCAAATTGAAATGCCATGAACAACAAATCCTTAGTAAAAACGAATGTCTTCAGTTTTCCTCATTGAATTCCTCCATCTCTTCAACCATTTGTAGATTATACACGCTTACGTTTCAATTCTGTTGTTAATTGGATCAGGAGTCTCTTCCTCCAACTCGTCTTTCAATCTGATCAGCAACCCATTCATGATCAACATATCGATTTCCTTGCTCCAAACATTGTCATCGCAATCTTCGCAAGCCCAGATCATTTTGGGACTAAGGCTTTGTTGTTGTTGTTGTTGTTGTAAGCCTTTGATAGTCTTTACATTCTTCGACGATTCTTGCTTTGATTTACATCATCTGCAGTTTCAACAGATAAAACTCAGATTTATATCGTTGCCATATACTGAATAATTGTGGACCGAGAGACGGAAGGATGATAAACATAAATGTAACTTGAATGAAACTAGGATCAACATGGTTTTACTTGAAAAAACAAGTCAAGATGATATTTACATTTATTTATAGAAAATGTAACCTTTTTTTACCTTGAAATGCAATGAACAACGATCTTATCCCATACCCTCCTGCAACATTCACCATGTGAAAATCAAAAACCGATGATAAGCAAATAAAGTAGTCGACAGGAACTGAAAGGAAATAAAGGAAACAAGAATTATTACTAACCAAGGCTCATACTTGTTCCGCTCTCATCATCCTCTTCATTATCATCATCATTGCCTCCTTGGCCTCGAGTATTTGTAATTATGTATGTCATTGAGACAGACATTAGCTGTAGGAGTGAGGATTTACTTCAATATAGGGATCCTTTATATACACATTTGGTTTATAGTACAGTCTTCCGGTCTTCCTCTTTCGCGAGTATGGGAGTAGTTATGGTAATTTTTTAAATTTCTTTGAAAATTAGCCAATAGAGATAGGGATGACACTAGTCTTATCCCCAAGCAGATTCTTATTATCTTTCCAGATCGAAAAAATTAAATTAAAATTGTGACAACTTTCTCTTTCCATATTTGTTAAAACCGGGATCCCAATTAATGCTGTTACACTGTCACAGATATCTAATAAACTTTGAACAATTGCTTAAAAGAGAATAAACTTAATAGTTATATAAATGCTTCTTCAGAAGGTTTTAATACTTAAAATCTGAAAAGAAAAATCACAAAATTAGTGTCACAACTGATGTATTTTTAGTACGTAACATGGATTTTAGGGCGCGGAATTATCATTTCCCTGCAACTAATTTGCAGCCTATCATCAAATAGAGGTTGATGGCAATTGAGGCAGTTGCATCTCTATATCAAGAAATGGAAGCTGCAATGGCATTCAGCGCTTAAAAGCATCCCTCAGACAAGAAACAAGGGAGATGCATGGCACAAGTGAAGCTAGACCAACATAATTTACGTATAGCAAAAGAAACTAGTTTTTCCAGTGAAGTCTTCATGGCATTAGCTAGGTTTTGACTATAAATTTATCTTATTTGGTAGCAAGGTTTCAGATATTTATGTTATATGTTGCTTTTACTCCCTCGATCCCAGAATAAATGTCATAGTTGACAAGTCAATGGTTTTAAGCTTTTAGTTATGTTTCCTTGATTGCCCCAATCTAGGTAGAGTGACACCTCCTATGACATTGCAGTGCTTATGCCTATTAGAATGGGTGGTAAAGGAAGATCACCAAACTTCATACCCTATTTTTAGTAAGACGGTATTAATTTAGGGACAAACGAAAATGGAAAGTAGGACATTTATTCTGGGACAGAGAGGGAGTAATAAAGATGCACTTGATACGCAATTGGTGTTGGGGTAATTGTTTTGGACTCTTAAGACACAAACCTCATGTAATGTGTGTTTGTTGAATCCAGAAACAAGGCAGCACTTGACAATAGGCCCTTACTGATGAGATTCTTACGGTGAAATGATCTTCTCAAAGCCAGATTCAGAACCCAAAGCTCTGATCTGGATTGAAGGGCTGGACTGCAATCTAAGATGCATGATCAAAATGCAACCACTTTGTTTTTTGTGTTAAAATTATACTCCATCTGTCCTGACAGTTGCCTTTTTCATTGTCCCAAAAAGTTCTCTCATTTCTACAATTTTGTGTTAAATTAATGTGCATAAACACAATATGATATGACTAGTGAAGCAAGTGTTCATATCCTTGAAAAAGTTTGAATAGTGAGAAGACCATTTTGAGACACAGGTAAGGAATTGGCATTTCAAATAAGTTCGTTTTTTTGTCTTAAAATTAGTACTCCCTCTG
>JAOWBW010000328.1:952454-1226782 GCA_026119855.1 Campanula takesimana
GGTCCGGCCAAGTATACCAATCCGATGCGAAAGGTGCCAAGAAAATCTTTGGGAAAGAGCCCGAGCAAACCGACCTCGAAAAGGAAGACCCCATCCTTGCCCAACTCAAACAAACCCAAGCGCACATCCTCTTTGGTCTCTACTCACCTCTTCTCTTACCCATCGCCTCATGTTTGAGAAGAACCTCGCCGCTACTATGGTCTCGTCAAACACTACCCCAGAGAATGTCACGCATATGATTGTAAATATCCACTATGGGAAAATCATCACTTTCTCGGAGCTAGACAAGCCAATGTTTGGAGTTGATCACAATGAACCCCTGTATATTACTGTAGAGGTGGATGGCAAGAAAATTCCCCGGGTTTTCGTTGATAATGGTTATGCTATTAACATCTTGGCGTCAAGGATGATGGATGTAGTCGGTGTCCATGTTGTTGATTTGAGCCCGTCTAAGCAAACAATCAAATCTTATGACTCAACCTGTCGCGCAGTTATAGGCGTTGTCACTCTGCCCATCACAATTGGAACCAAAATCCTACCCACCGAATTCCATGTCATAGACATTCCTGTAACCTTCTCACTCCTCCTTGGACGTCCGTGGCTACATCAGTCAGGCGCAGTAACCTCTTCCTTGCATCAATGTGTAAAGTTTCAGTTTGGTAGCGAGGTGACTGTTATCTACAGTGATCTAGTAACTGCCCAAGGGACGGACACTAAGGGCATCCTTGTTTTACAAATACAGCATGGAGAGGAGAGTAGACTGTTCAACGGTTTTGAAGTAGTCGATCAGGCACAGATCTGTGCAATTGACCTCACAAAGACATCAGACAGGGTGGTACCCATTGTCAAGATATTGCGGAACATGGGCTTCATACCGGGGCTGGGACTAGGTAAGAACTTGCAAGGTCCCACGAATATGATTGAAGAAGTTGACCACAGAGGGCTGTTTGGCCTTGGGTACACCCTCACTCCCGAAGACAGAGCAGAGAAGAAAAGGATAGAATTCCTCAAGAAAGTGAAATTGCCATACAAGAAGCCTGAAATGCGGCCATACCGCCTCTCCCTTAATAGTTACTTCGTTATGGAAGGCGAGGAGTTTTCGTGCTTTGAGTTTGCAGAACCATGGTTTGACCACACCGGCAAGTTATAGAAAGGGTTTGAGATCTTCAGAGACATAGAATTCGACCGGTCTAACTTGATGCTGACTTATATGGAATACGACGAGGATACGGGTAGAATAAAAAACACTAACTACGAGTATGCCACCGAAGTCGCAAGTGACTTAGCTGATCAGCTAGAAGCCACAACCCTCGACAAGCCGACAGCGGAACAAAGACTCTGAGTTTGACTGAGACGTGGGATGGCCAATATCTGCTTCAACATCTTGGTTATTTGGGGCTCAACGACGACATGGTAGCCGCTATTGGGGATGAATCAGAGAAAGACATTGATCCAAGGACATTGGTGGTACCTATGGAGGGCAAACTGAAGAATTGGTGCACATTAGGAGGTCCCATGGCTACTCCTACGTTCATGGTGGGGACATTTGGGCTTACTCATTCTCCTGCCGCTCCTCCCGCAGCACCTCCCATCACTTATTCAAAATCCCCTTTCCCCGAGTCTAGTGTTTTTAGTTTTGAATTTGAGTCTTCCTCTAAGTCCGACGACCTCACGTCTAAAGACTATGACCTTGTCGCAAAAGCTATATTCCGTTTTGCCATGAATGAAGCCCTCGACCTTTCCAAGTATCCCTCCATATCCACTCTTTTAAATGATAAATTAGCTAATAATCAACCTAATGATATACACTTAGTTAATAATGACTCATTAGAAGAGGCAGACACAGACACACTAAATGATCAATACATAAAAGAAATTTCAGAACAGGTTATTAATCAAAGGGAATCTCGAAGCCCAAGATGCCGATGAGGTGCTAACGTGCGTGAATTTGGGAACCGAAGCCGAGCCAAAGGAAACGCAGATTGGGAGCTTCTTCAGTGGAGCCAAGAGAGAATCATTGATTAAGTTACTCAAGGAGTACGTGGACGTGTTTGCATGGTCTTACAAGGACATGCCGGGGCTTGACAACTCGATCGTAGAGCACAAAATCCCGACATCACCAGATGCCAAACCAGTCAAACAAAAACTGCGCTGTATTAAGCCGGAATGGTCCTTGCAAGTGAAAGAAGAGATTGAAAAGCTACTCCATGTAGGCTTCATTAGGGTGATTGAATACCTGACTTGGTTGTCCAACATCGTGACTGTCAAGAAGTCCAATGGCAAAGTTCGGGTATGTGTGGATTTCAGAGATCTAAACAAGGATACTCCGAAAGACAACTTCCCCCTGCCCAATATTGACATGTTGGTGGATGTGACTGCCAACTACGAGGTCAAGTCATTTGTAGATGGGTTTTCCGGCTATAACCAGATTAAGATGGCTGAGGAAGACCAAGAGAAGATAGCCTTCACCACTCTATGGGGTAGTTTCTGCTATACTGTCATGCCGTTTGGGTTGAAGAACGCTGGGGCTACTTACCAACGCGCAGTTACGGCTCTTTTCCATGACATGATCCACAAATAGATTGAAGTATACGTAGATGACATGATTATTCATTCGAAAAGCTCCGACGGTCAACACTTGACAGATCTAAGGAAGTTCTTTGACAGATTGAGGGAGCACGCCATGCGTTTGAACCCCACCAAGTGTACGTTTGGAGTCAGCCGAGGGAAAGTGTTAGGCTACATGGTCACCGAGCGTGGAATCGAAGTCGACCCGAGAAAGATTCAAGCCATCTTGGAGATGAAACCTCCCCGCACTGAGACAGAGGTGAAAGGATTTATGGGGCGCCTACAGTATATTAGCCGTTTCATCAACCAGCTAACCACCATTTGTGAGCCAAAATTTAAGTTAATGAAGAAGACTGCCGATGTGAAGTGGGATTATGACTGCCAAATGTCCTTCGAAAAGATCAAGCAGTATTTGGTGAATACCCCAATCCTACGCCCGACGCATAAGGAGAAACCATTGCTACTCTATCTAACTGTAACAAACACTGCCGTCGGAGCCATGTTAGCACAAGAAGCCAAAGATTCTCAGATTGAAAACGCAGTCTACTTCGTCAGTCGAAAGTTACAAGGTAGCGAGCTCAACTACTCTGCACTCGAAAAGACCTACGTAGGGCTAGTATGGGTGGTAACGAAGATCAAGCACTACATGATATCTCACCCCATCCTGTTAGTCTCAAAATGGATCCCATCATATATCTGTTTGACAAACCCTCTCTCTCTATGAGGCTCGCCAAGTGGTCAGTATTCTTGGGAGAGTTCAACATCACCTATGTACCAAGGAAAGCAATCAAAGGGAGGGCAATGGCAGATCAACTCGCTGACTCCCCAAGCACCGAAACCAGAGGGCCCGACCCCGAATTTCCAGACGATGACATTTTCGCGATAGAGATCGAGGAGAAATGGAAATTGTTCTTTGATGGAGCTGCAAACAGATGAGGGAACGGAGTCGAACTCCTACTCATTGACCCAAAGGATGAGCACACTCCCATAGCAATCAAGCTGAACTTCTCAATGACCAACAATGCCGCAGAGTATGAAGCATGTATAGCCGGGTTGGAAGCCGCCTTAGAGCGCAATGTGAAAGAGTTAGAAGTGTATGGAGACTCCGCTTTGATCATTAATCAAATGGCAAATAAGTTCCTTGGTCGAAATTCCTGAGGGTCACTTTCCATTACCTACCAAGCCTACATGGACGAGTTAATAGCACAATTTAAAGATGTCACTTTCCATTACCTACCATGAGACAGAAACAGATTTGAAGATGCTCTCGCAATGTTGGCCTCCTTGTTCAAAATTCCTTAGGGTAAATCTGTAAGGCCATTCAGAATTGGGCGTAGGGAGAACCCCGCTTATTATTACGAGATCCAAGTCGAGTCAGAATTGAATGAAGATCAATGGTATTCCCAAATCTACAAATTCCTCAAACATGGAGAGACCTCCTTAGAGGGAGATGTGAAGGCGAAGAGTTTGTAAGCACTCAAGAGATTGGCCGGACAATTCGTGCTACTAGACGACACCTTGTACAAGAGGCACTAAGATGGACTACTACTGTTGTGTGTTGACAACAAGAAGGCTAGTGCGATAATGGAGGAAGTACACAACAGTTTGTGCGGGCCTTACATGAATGCAAGGATGGTTAGACAGAAAATTACTCGCTTGAGCTACTATTGTATTACCTCGTGCTACTAGACGACACCTTGTACAAGAGGCACTAAGATGGACTACTACTGTTGTGTGTTGACAATAACAAGGCTAGTGCGATAATGGAGGAAGTACACAACGGTTTGTGCGGGCCTTACATGAATGCAAGGATGCTTAGACAAAAAATTACTCGCTTGGGCTACTATTGGATTACCATGGAGACGGACTGTATTCAATGGGTTTGACGGTGTCAAAAATGCCAAGTGTGCTCCAACTTAAACCATCTCCCACCATACGAGTTGTACAACTCCACCACTCCTTGTCCATTCGCTACATGGGGAATAGACATCATTGGGAAAGTTGTACCATCCGGAAGCAATGGTTATGAATACGTTCTCGTGGCAGTTGACTACTTCACAAAGTGGGTCGAAGCTCAGTCTTACAAAGTACTGAACTCTAAAAAGGTCGCGCAGTTTATCAAGGAAAACATCATGTGTCAGTACAGCGTCCCTAACCTCATCATATCGGATAATGGAAGTCATTTTGAAACTGAGTGTGCTCGTTTACTCGCAGAATTTAAAGTTGAATGAAAGAAATCTTCCCCGTATTACCCACAAACCAACAGCGCAGTTGAGGCGGCCAACAAGACGATAGAATAGATAATTCGTAAGATGGCTCTACGAGGAAGAGATTGGCCCGAAAAGCTACCATTAGCACTTTAGGGATACAGAACGTCAGTTCGTACCGCTACCGGCGAGACACCTTACGCTCTGACATACGGCATGGAGGCAGTACTCCCTATCGAGTTGGAGGTACCATCCTTGAGGGTCTTGCTCGAGAATCAAGTGAATGAAGTAGAATGGCTCCGCAGTTGCTATGATCAGTTGGCCACGCTCGATGAACGTAGACTAAAGGCTATGGAACACATCCGAGCCTATCAGAGGAGGACAACGAAAGCCTTCAATAAATGAGTCAAGCCCTCTGACATAAAGGAAGGAGACTTGGTGCTCAAGGCACGTCTGCCTAACAAGTTCAATCCCCTTGGAAAATGGGCCCCTACTTGGGTTGGTCCGTTCGTGGTACAGAAGATCTTCTCCGGAGGAGCGGTCAAAATGGCAGATTTGGATGGCAACCCGTTCAAAGAACCAGTCAACCTTAGCAAACTTAGACACTACTACGACTAGTCCCCCCTCTAAAAAAATAAAATTTACGCAAAAAGAAGCCCGATAGACTGAAAACCCTCAAAGAGCGGTCTATGCAAAAATAGGGCGCGTACAAAGCTCGCTAGACTGAAAACCCGCAAGGGCGGTCTAGGCAAAAGTTAGAGCATTCCCCCCCTTCTATCTTGCCTTTCTTAAATAATTATAGTCCTATTTGTAAAACGGGAACGTAGGCAGCCTTTCAAAAGTGCGGTCTAAAAAAAATAAACATCCAAATTTGGCCATGGAATAATAAAAAGAAGAATTTGTGTTTTCTAAAAGCAAAAACTTTTATTTCCACAGTCATTGCACGTTACACTTATTCGATGAGTCTAAGCTCGATTAAACTTGCGATTACATAACTTAATATGAAATTAAACTAATACGGAAATAAATTTGAAATTAAAACTAATGTGCCCACAACGACTGTGGATGGATACTCAGAATCACTCCTTAGTGCCACTTGTGCCTTCGGTCTCTTTCTTCTTGTGTAGTCCTCGGCGAACTTTCTTCTTGTTAGGCTTCTCACAAAACCTAGCCTCAAACTCACTAATGCCTTTGGCCTTACCCTTCGAAACCTCACTAGCCTTCCTCTTCTTTGAAGCCCCTACCCCTTCTCCATCCCTGTTAGTAGCAATCATCTCTCTCCTCTTCTCATAGGCTGATGCCTCCTTCATCCTCAGTGAAATACTAGAAGCACAGGTTCCCTTCGAAACCTCACTAGCCTTCCTCTTCTTTGAATGCTAGTGCCAAATTCTGGGATGAGAGTAATCACGTTTTCAAGTTGATTGAGACCGTGGATAAGCAAACCGCACCTCCCCATGCGTCATTGAGGGTCGACGATATAATGCGCCTAGTTCTCCTATGCGCCTACATCTATACTTAGTCATTTCTCTCTGTGTTTAATTTTTCCTTAGTATTTTCATAGAACCGTGCTATGCACCTTGTAAATTGTATGCGTCTAAATTGTTTATGCGCCTAATTGTTCTATGCGCCTTTGGTGATTATAACTCTTATGCTCCTAATTCAATCTATGCGCCTCTATTTACTTTGTTCATTGGCATGATTCTATGCGCCTGTTTCACTCCTAATTTCACTCAATGTTTATTTTTTTTTTCAGGATCCTGCAAATATCAAACCAGGTGAGACATTTAATGTCACTGAGTTATCTGCTGACCCAATGGGGATCGATGTGATGGCTTATATTTGGACAGCTGGACTTCTCCCTTTATTCACGATGGATCAACCCTACTATGCGCCTCTGCTAGTAGATGAGTTCTTTTCCACCGCTGAAATCGTTGAGATCCCAACAGAGACTACTAGTCATAATCGTTATAGAATCAATGCTACTGTTCACGATGTTCCAGTCAGTATTTCTTATACCTCAATCAGGAATCTACTTGAGTTTCCCATCATGGGTGAACTAAGTGTGGGAGCGCGCTCTATGGTTTACGCGCCTGTAGCTCAGAACTTGATAGCGCAGACCTTCTTGCGCATTCCCACTTTGCAAAATAACATTAAAGCAGTTGAGATACGAGATGGTGGATATCTCTTAGCTCACATAGCACATCTAGTTGGTACCTCCATTGTGTTCAAGATGGGAAATGTGAACAGATTCACTGTGGAACTGTGGGAGTACACTACAGCGATTATGGGTCGGTCAAAGCTCAACTGGCCTCAAGTGTTTATGAAAATATTGATGGAACAAGTTGATAAGTATAACAAGAACAAGGATAAGGGCAAGACTAAGTTCAAGACTCATTGTCGTATTCTCACCAAAACTCTTTATGACAAATTCTTATCTGGTGCAATTCTTAAATGCCAATGCTGATTACAAGTCTGACGTTGTACCAATTTTTGGTAAGGCTAACTTAGTTATCAAGAGGCGCAGGAAGCGCATGGCAAAGCGCGCGCCTAGAGTTCGAGGTAAAGCCTTAGTGGATGAAGCCACTGAATCAGATGAGGCTGAGGAAGGCGCAGTTGATGGCGCAGATGGTGATAAGGATGGCGCAGAAACTGGCACACAACCAGGCACAGTTTCTGGTGCAGAAGAAGATAAGGGAAAAGGTATTGCAAGTGAGGACAGACCACCAAAGCGCACCAGATCAGACAAGGATGATGGACAAGAGTTCAAACGTGCTAAGGATGCCAGTAGACTGGAAGCACAGAAGAAAAGAGATGAGGATTATCAGTTAAAGAAGGCCGCTGCTGCAGATAAACTTGAGAGGCAAAGAGGCGCAGGTTCTAGCGCAGATCCTCCGCGCGCGCCTGCACCTTCTGCGCCTCTCCTCCCTCGTGTGCCTACTGTCAAGTTCTCTTCCAAACAGCAGCAATTCAAGGATAGAATTTCCACTGAACTTTTTGGTGACCCAGAGGAACAAGTTCAGGGGGAGCCAGAGCCTCTGAAAAAGCGCAGAACTGCTCCTGCGCCCCCGGCTCCTGCGCCTCCTACTCAGACTATAGTTCCTACAACTTCATTTGACTCCGTAGTTCGTGAATGGGTTTATGATGCTTTTGGAGAGTCAAGTGCTGATTATACTCCTTCCTCTTCGTGCCCTACTCCAGCGCCTAGCACTACTCATACGCCTCCTCCTCATACTCCATATATGAGTATTGTTATTTCACTCCTTCAGCAACTCCAAAATGGCCAAGCTCGTATTGAATCCCAATTGGAACTTCAAGCTTCCATGATTGCAAATCAGGCAGATGAGATTGCTGCCATTAAGGGGGAGATGACGCGCATCGGCAGGGATATCAAGGATAAACATTTCCTTACTCCTCAGCAATGGAATGATGCCATTGATCAGATGAATGATTTATTCAAAGGTACTCTTGCTTCCGTCCATGAACGAATTGACGCTGGCATCAAACTCACTGATGGCCAGGACTTCATTAATGCTATAAGGGAAGTAGAGTCAAGCATTGGATCAGACATCAGGAGATTATTTGAGATGGTGGCTGGAGATAGCCAGAAATTATTGAATGCTTTTTATAAACTCAAGGAAGTTAAGGATGAGCTAGAAATCCTGGTAGTCACTGCCTATGGCGCAGTACCTCTTGAGGCGCCTATTACTCCTGCGCCTTCTATGAGTGCAGACTCTAGCGCGCCAGTTAAATTTAGTTCCTTACTTTCAAAGATTAATGTTTTGAAGGAATTAATAGTTACTCATTTCAGCGCCGCTCACTCCAGCGCAGACAGGCTCACTAAGCGAACATCTGCTGATATTCTATCCGCGCAAGCTACTGTTGAAGCGAACCTTCAAGTGATTGCAGAAAACTTTTCTCAATAGCAAGCCATTACTCAATGCTCCATTGATGAGTATCAAACTATCAATGTTGGGCATTTGCGTTATATCAGAAATGGTGTTTCTGAGACTTTTGGAAATGTCAACCGTACTCTTCAACTTGCAAAACAAATTCAGCGCTCGGTGACGGAGATCGAAGTATTAATGAGATCAAAGCATCACTATTGTTTCAAACCTTGTTCACTCAAACTTCTTGTTTGTAGAACAATGGTCTTATTATTTAAAATCATATGCATCATATTTGAACTGTTTCATACTTTAATACATTTGAGTTTAAACTTTGTTTAAACACATTTCAAACCAAAACTCATACATTTTGAATGTGTTAACTGCTATTTCTATCTTTCCATTTGTAATGTGTTATCTTTATTGGAATAGATTAGAAATCTATATCTTGGACTAGTGTGTGCATTAACTTGAGACATGATTTACTAATATCATTATTTGGACATGTTGTTATCAAGTATAATGTTTGTCCCTGATATAGTAGGTAATGGCATCAATCAAATAGGGGGAGATTGTTGGGTATGCCTACTTATATCTCAGTATTCAATGTATAGGATTGATTAGATTTGATTGATCCATCACCAAAGTTTATTTCATGGACTTTAGACCCATATGTAAGAAGTATTTATACTTCATTTTTTAGGTAGTCCATTGTAATAGAATAGGCTTAGGAATAGGGCAAGGATGTCAAACAATCAAGAAAATTACTTTTTTTTAGTTTGAGCCACGCGCTTATGGGTCCCATTGGCGCACGCATATGATCTTGCGCCTAGCTTTGATCCTGCGCCCCAGATGGCTCAATGCGCCTATGCGCCCCTTTGGCTCATGCGTCCCATTGTGAATGATTTAACACTTGGTGATTTATTGAAGTCATAAAGACTTGAAGAGATTCAAACTATACCAAAGATCCAACGGTGGATAAATAACACGTGTGAACCTAGATTTGAGGACACTTATCCATAACGGTCATATTTGTGTTATGTGTCTAACAGCTATAAAAGGACACGTGCTCCACTCAATGAGCGACAGCACATCTGTCCTTTGATCTTATCCTCAAGGGATTTTCAACGGCAAGTTTTTGGGGCTCTACTATAAATAACCCATAACTTCAACCATTTGAAGTTGCTAAGCATTTCAGAATTTCTCTCTCAAGTATTTGTTGAAGATTTGAAGATTGCCCTTTGAATTCCCAGATTCCTCAAGAACATCTTCACACCTTCATACTTAGCCCAGATCTTCAAGTAAAAACACTTTAGTTTTATTGTGCTCTAAATCTCATAGATCTAAAGAGCCTTAAAACTAAGAACACACACGCACCTTTTTAAGTTTGATCACTTAGATCTTTCTTTAAGAGATACACCGGTTTTGTCTAGGATTTGTTCTTTCATAGAATATTAGATCTTGAGTTCGTGTGTAAGCTCAAACATTGTAATTTGTAACACTCTCTCATTATATAAGATCTCCATTAGAAATCCAAGAATAACCATCTTGGTAGAGGACGTAGATCATTTCCCGATCGAACCTCCCTAAATTGCGCGTATTAATTTCTTGTCATTTACTTTCAAGTTATTATCTTATCTCACTATTTGCTTGTTTAATCATTATAGATTGATTGGATTGAATTGTGTTGTGTTTGTTATATCATTTGCCTTAGTTCAATCTTTCACTCACTTTGAGCCAAAATACTTAGAGTGTGTGTTGCGCTCCCTTTATCATTTGCGCCTATTTACATAACTAAATTCCGCTGTGCATTTTACTCACTCACTTAGGCGCATTTCATAACGCTTATTTGATAAAGTGCGCATTTGCAATTGAGTTATCAAGGGTTCGAAAAGAATTTCAAAACAGCTATTCACCCCCCCTCTAGCTATTTTTCATACCCTTGTTGCCCTTTGGGACCAACACTTTACAAGCTAATAAAGTCCTAATTGATCTTTAATTGATTGTATTCCCCATTAGTGGAGATAGTCATGAAAAGCAAGCTATTTGGTTCTTGATCTTCACACTTCATGTTCCATTGAATCTTCAACTCCATATATATCATATCTATTAGAGAATGAGTGGATTATTGACTTTATAATGTATTCCGGGTTTGACGGTGATCTAGTCATTGCATTGCACACACACGGAGAATCATGGTGATATTTTATTGATTGAGTTGTGTATTTAGACTTGCATGGTATTGATTGATTTCATATTGAGTATGCATATTTGATTTTTGAGACTTTTATGGGCTGATGATCATGACATGACAAGAATAATTTTTTAAAAAAATGTGTGTGTTTTGTTTGTGTTGCTTTTAGTAAAATAGTTTTATTGTTCAGTAGTTTAGTTTAGTGTTATTTTTATTTTGGTTTTTGTTTTACATGAGGACAAGAAAATGATTAAGTTTGGGGGTATTTGATAAGTGAGTTTTTACTCATTTAGTTAGATACTTTTAAGCTTAATTATTGCTTTGTTCTCAAGCTTTTGTTATTTGATTTGAGTATATTTGTGTTTTTATTGTCTAGGGTGATTATGTGTTCAATCTACAAGAAACACGGAGAAAAAGAGCTTATTGGAGAACTTTTATAAAGGCCAGGACTGCTGTGCAAAATCTACTAAAATTTAGGGACTAAACTGCAATTTCTGAAACATAGGGATTGTTCCGGAATTTTTGAAAGCTGAAGGACTGAACTGGAAATTGTCAAATTATGAGGGACCTTTGAAGAATTTCAGAATTCAGCCTAAAAATTACCCCAAGTTGGAGAAGGAATTTAGTTTTCTAATCCTTTATGATATCTTTTGATTTGGTTATTTAGTTTAAGATTCCTTTATTAGTTTCCTTTTCCTTTTACAATTCTTTTTCCTTTTTAGTTTAGGTTTTAGATTTAGTTTAGTCTATAAATACTAGATTAGTTTTCTTGTATTTTTATCAACAATGTAGCTAGTAAATATTTGTAAAGGTTTGCAAGGTTGGAGAGATTTGTTCTTTATCTATGAAGAACAATTTCACCAACTATTAATTGGAGGTAGCTTTATCTTTAGTCAATTGAGGTATTTTTCTTTTAATCTTTTTCTTTATTCATAATTTTACTTGTGCTTAATTTAAATATATTGCTAGAGTTTGTAGATTTGATCACCCTATTTATCATTGTGATTAATTTTTGCTAGAATTTTCAATTTACTGTGCCAGTGTAGAAATTCACAAGTAGCATCTTCATACTTTATGCATGTGCCATGGTAAATTGTGAAGTGGCTAAAATTAGATGATTATCTTTATGAAATAATTGTAGAAAGCGTTCTTGATCTTAGTTTTTTTTAAATCATTAAAGCAATTAATTCTTAGATCTAGACTGTGCCAGTTAGATTTGATTATTGATTAGGGTTTCTAGTGAGTGTGTGTAGACACCCCATTTTGGACGTTCATTTATGATCACACTACTTCTATGTCTCGCCTTTGATTTGGGTCGAAACTCGTTAAGTTGGACATGTTTCGTTAAGTTTCTGACTGACTCCATTAGTCAGGGGCCAAAATGAACATTAAAAACTACTGCAGAGGGCAAAAAGTGAATTCCAGCACTGAGATGCCTCGTACGAGACATTGATGTCTCGTACGAGACATCCCCCTTGACAGTCGGGTTTTTGGTCAGTTTCTTTATTGATCTTAACCCCTTTTCTTGGCAAACACTTAAGCAATCCGGGAAAACCTAATGGGCGATCTTAGAGTCCAAAAATACCTCTGTGAGAATCAAGTCTTGGATTCCCACCACAACTTACCTTCTTGGCCAAAACCCTAGGTCCAAAACTGCTATAAATATAGTTATTCTTGCCTAGAATGACTAATGGTCAACTCTAGACTCCTTATTCACCCAAAAACCACTCCAAATCTGATCAAAAGGTTCTCATAATCAGCCTCTCTCTCTCTCACCCACGAAATTCAAACCCTCACCACACCATTCAAGTGAAGTTCATTGGAGATTCAAGGCCTTTAGTCAAGGACATCCATAGGATTCTTGAAGAACTCTTAGGCAAAATTCTTTGTTTTCTATCTGCTCATCTCCTTCTTTGTCTTTGAAGTAGTGTGATTCCATCAAAAGGATCATCCTAGATCCGAGATCCTAAATAAATAAGCAAATATTTATTTGTTTGTTTTCCTTTTACATACACTTTGCATGATTTTGAAATGATGATGATGATTTCTTAGCAAGACCAATCCTAGATTGGGTGAATTGGGTGCTCCTTGACCTTCCCAATTCATAACTTAACCCCCAAATCCAGATATCTCGGTCCATGTTCCGACAACAACATGGTGGCGACTCTCAATTAAAAAGGTAAATCGAAGGACGAAAACCGCCTCGAAAACAACCAACAAAACCGAAAACCCGCGCGCAAACAGTGGCGACTCCGCTGGGGAAGATCACAGTAAGTGGGTTAGACTTGCGTCGAAAGAAATCATCGTTGTTTTAAAATTCTGCATTTTGTACTGTAATATGTTCCCCAACTGAGATGCCTCGTACGAGGCATCACTTGTCTCATACGAGACATCTCAGCTCTGTCCAGATGATCTGACTCTCTGGTTTGAAAAAGGATTTTCGTTCAGTTCAAACACATACACAGGGTTTTAGATCTTCTCTCCCCTCTGTTTCTGAGTCTTAGGACCTCCCTAACGACGAAGAAACTCCTCATATATCATAAGGCTAACCTTTGTTTTGCAGGAGTACTTACTAAATGTTTCATTCTCTGCTTTGCTTATGTTTGCCTTATGTGTGAACTACGACGGCCTGAGTTCCTCCACAAGAGAGAAACGTAGGCAGCCACTTGGCCCGGCCATTGCATGTTTTTGTTTTACTTTAAAAAAAAAACTCTCTATTTTATCTTTGACACCTAGATCTTAACTCTCACACACGTGCACACATGTAGAATAACTATACTACATACCCTATAAACCCGGGTCCCAATCGGAGGACGGATGTCGGTCAGCACCCTCATTCTAACGAATGGCCCTCGCTGGTCTCTCTAAAGATGGTGTACCCATTCCGTGACACGCTCCTAGACTGTGTTCATGGGGAGCTTTAGTCGTAAGACTTGCATCAACCTCATGCATACATACTAGTTAATAAGACACTCCTTGAGACCGGTCGGTTCGATTCTTAGGGTTGTTTTAATCTTTGCCCAAGATAACGCATCTTTACAATCTGTAATACTCCCTTGTGAATATGACGAATGTCCCTTCGGTAAAATGTTGAACAAAGGATTTTGAAAGAATGGAGAACCTCCCTACGGAAATCCGAGTTTGCATTTTCCTACTTTCACTATTCTGTTCGGGATTGTGGATGCCATTTTGGCTTAGTTTCGACCGCACCGTTCAACATGTCCCTTTCGGTTGTCCCTTAAAAATTCACAAGGTTTGATTGCATTAATGCGTTGTTTAACAAAGTGCAAAACAACTACGGAATCACTTAGGTTTGGTTAATTAAATGGTGGATTCCGATGAGAATATGGGACCTTTGCCCGAATCGTCCGTTTGGGAGAGTGAAATACAGGTGAAAAACAAGGGGCTCATATTCTAGGGTAACATAATCCACTGTTCCAGGACGAACTAGAGTAGTAACCTCTTAAAATGGATTAAATTCCATCCGACCAATAGGATTAAAAACTGCAAATCTGACTGTTACGTTGGATGCCTGTACAAGACATCCATTGTCTCGTATGAGACATCCTCCTTTTTCTGTGAATCTGCCGTGTTGGTCAACCCCTATTTCATAAAAGCCGACTTGTTGGGACCCCAGCCTGGATTTGACACAGTTTCTGCACTCTAGGTCCGTCCGATCAGCAAAGTAGTTCCACACTCCCAACACAATGTCAAGCGCCAAGTTTACTCAAGAACTCAACGACCTCAAAGCTCGACTAGAGGGGGAAGTGGGTCAACTCTCTGAAGTATACGCTACGGTCCTGTACGCCCGCTTCAAGAGGGAGATAGAAGAGGAATTCATGACCCGACTGCGAACACAAAAGAAATTCTTCGACAGAGAAATCAAATTTCTCCAAAATCAGTTACTAGCCCGAGAAGAGGAGGTCAATGCACTTCGAAAGGGTTTGCTCATGCAGGAGGAATACTATGAAAAGAAGGTCGACACGCTCCAAGCCTGTCTACAAGCCCAAAGAGAATGTTGCAAGATGGAAATCGAATCCAAAGCTAAAGCAAGGCAAAGGACCTATAGCAAGTTAGAAGGTATCACCCAAAGTCAAATGTTCGACACCCTTGTAAAAGTCGGCAAAATCACACCGAGAAAGCCTATGATTCCCAAAGAATTCCCTCTCAATCATGCCCACCATCTCTTCTGCAAGTTCCATAAGGCTACCGATCACGACACCAACTCATGTCACCACCTCAAAGATGTGATCCAAGATCTCATAGACTCTAAGCAGGTAGGGGTTCCTAATGTAGTGACAAACCCTCTCCCAACTGCGGGAGGAGGGATCAATGTAATAAAGATAGCTAGTGAAGAAGGGGAGACTACTCGCCTAGTTCCAAATGTGGGCGAGAGTACTCCAAGGTTTAATAATGAAATTTCTTTCTGTTACATGTTGTCTTGGGATCAAATATTAGATAGGAAGAATAATAAAGAAAAGGAAGATGTTAATCTACCCGCCCGCTCCGGTCGAGTCATAATCAACAAAGATCCAAGAGTAGAAGAGCCATCATCTTCGAAAGAGCCCGAGCCCGTTGAGCTTGATGATCCACTTCTTAAACAATTAAAGAAAACTCAAGCCAACATTTCCATATGGGATCTCTTAGGCTCATCTCATAAACATCGAATGATGATGTCAAAAGCTTTAGCCCAAGTCGAAGTGCCCAAAGAAATAACTCCCGAAGAGTTAACACAAATGGTAGGCCAAATCCAATTTGGCAATTTGATCACATTAACCGACTTATATCTACCACAGTATGGTGGAGGACACACCGAAGCTCTCTACATAACCACAAGAGTCCATGGGCATCAAATCCCTACAATCCTAGTAGACAATGGGTCCGCCATAAATGTCTTACCGAATAAAGTCATGGTAACGCTTGGCCTTACCTCGAGAGAGCTAAAACTATCAACTCTTACTGTACAAGGGTTTGACTGCACTGCACGCTCACCTATATGGGCGATCACCCTAACAGTTGTAGTGGGAGAAATAACTACAAAGGCGGAATTCCAAGTTATTGACATCCCTTCCTCTTTCAACCTTCTTCTAGGATGCCCGTGGCTACATCAAACGGGAGGAGTACCATCGAGTCTCCATCAATGTGTCAAGTTTAAACACAACGACATGATTGTCACTCTACTTGGGGAACTAGTCACTGCTAGCCCAATCTTAGAAATTCAACATGAGGCAACCGACCACCTCTTCAATGGATTCGAAATTCAGAAGGAAAGTAATGTAGAGATGGTGAAAGTGCACAATGAAAATGACTATTCTAAGGTGATTCCATTCTCCGGAACACGCCCAGTACTTAACATGATGCTAAAAGAAGGGTACTTCCCCGGTCTTGGACTTGGTAAGCATTTGCAAGGGATAAAAGAACCACCACCTGTCGTTCTATACCCCCCCCCCGGAATATGGTCTAGGGTATGTATCACCACTCAAGGGCATCCCCAAGGAAGAAAGGGATTGGATCTCATACATAGTGCCACTAGCACCACCCTATCGAAGGACTCTAAACGGGTACTTTGTACGCGAGGGGGAAAACTTGCCATACTTCATGTTCCCTGAACCATGGATTGACCGTAAGGGGAAGCACCAGCCGGGCTTTGAAATCTTCAATAACTGTGATCCATACTCACTTGAAACAGAACTGATGCAATTCTCGTGGCTACCTCAAGAATTAGGGGGTACCAAGGCCGAAGAATTCAGTGAGTGGGACTTTGTATTGGGAGAAGACCTATTGCGCAAATTTCTCAACCTTTGCAAGCTAGAGGACACTCAGATTAATGCAATAGACAAGGGGGAAGCTCCGAACCAAGACAACACCAAGCTCATCAAGAAGAGTGACGAGCCTATCCAGAATTGGTATACAACTGGGAGACCCATAGCAAGTGAAGACTTCCTGACCAAAGAGTTAGGATGTACTCCCCGTCCCCATAGAGAAAGAAAATTTGTAACTCTTACTTTAGAGTCAAACACCGCTACCGATGAGCTTACCCAAGAGGACTTGGATGCCATCGCAGAACGTGTATTCCCCTACTTTCTTAATGAAAAAATAGATCTTTCTGAGTATCCTGAGATTGCCAGCGTCCTAAATGATGAATTAACTAATAACTCTAACGAACTAGATAATAATGAGTCATATGATGAGATAGATCAAGAAAATGAACAAATCTTAAAAGAAATTAATAATCAAGTAGGTCTTCGTGGCGGAAATGGTCCTATTGATGCCAAAGAAATGCAAACAGTTAATCTGGAGACGGACGATGATCCGAAAGAGACCAAGATTGGCAGTTTCTTCAAGGGGTAAGACCGATAAGCCCTCATAGAGCTTCTCCGAGAATTTGTAGATGTGTTCGCTTGGTCCTACAAGGATATGCCAGGGCTAGCCAATTCAATTGTTGAGCACAAAATACCGCTGCTTCCCGATTCAAGGCCAGTCAAGCAGAAACTCCGCGGAATTAAGCCAGGATGGTCGGTACAAGTCAAACAAGAGATAGGGAAACTCCTGAGTATTGGGTTCATCAAAGTAATAGAGTATCCAACCTGGTTGGCCAATACTGTACAGGTTTCCAAGGCAAATGGAAAGGTCCGAGTTTGTGTTGATTTCCGTGATCTCAACAGAGCATCTCCGAAAGATGATTTTCCTCTTTCCCAACATAGACATGCTCGTTGACAATACCGCAAAATACGAAGTTCGTTCATTCGTAGATGGATTTGCCGGTTATAACCAGATCCTCATGGCCGAGGAGGACCAACACAAAACAGCGTTTACCACACCTTGGGGGACATTCTGTTATACGGTCATGCCATTCGGACTCAAAAATACCGGAGCCACTTATTAGAGAGATGTAACTGCATTGTTCCATGACATGATACATAAAGAAATAGAGGTGTACGTCGATGATATGATCATACACTCCAAAGGCTCCGATGGGCAACACTTTGTCGACCTCAGAAAGTTCTTTGAGAGGTTGAGACACCACAAGATGAGACTTAATCTGGCCAAGTGCACATTTGGGGTAGTGAAAGGAAAGGTCCTTGGGTACATGGTCACTAAGCGTGGTATAGAAGCAGACCCCGCTAAGATGAGACTTAATTTGGCATGTTTTTGGACAAGTACTTGAAGAGTTGTGGCTGTTTGAATCTGACTGTTCAGATTGGCCGAATTTGTTGGGTTTCGATCAAACATGCGCAGCGGAATTTAGAATCTAAAATTTTGAAACCCATAGCCATGGATCCGTTCATATGATTAAATCAAATACGACATAAGAATAAAGGAATAAACTAACCCTTGATGGCTATCAAATTCTCTTGGTCTTTGGTGGAGGTTTGAAGACTTGATCACGATCACAAAGCTTGAACACGAACTTTGAAGATGATGATTTTCACCCTCTAGCGGTATCCACACTTCGAACGAATATCAAAGGAGCTTCTTTGATCTTGGTTGCTAGACCAAATTGTGAAACACTTTTTCACAATCAAAAGAACTATATGGAATTTATTTTGTGTGTTATTTTGTTCCTCAACCAAGAATGTCTTGGAACAAAATAAACCCTCTCTCAAACTCTTTAAGACTCACAAAATCATTAGCTTAGAGTGCTGGCCAAATTTGGTCTTTTATACACAAGTATGACCTATTCCAAATAGGAATCTTGTGTCAAAATCCGTCCAAAATTCGTTTCCTAATCAAATTAGGAATCTGCCACCCGACAGTACTGTGCGGCCGCCCAAAAACCTATGTGCGGTCGCACAACTATCTGAAACAAAACTGGTACAAAAATGGGCTAAGTGTGCGGCCGCCCAGTCCATTATGTGCGGTCGCCCACTTCCCCAGAAAGTCCAGAATTTCCAAAATTCCAATGTAGTCCTTTTAAAGATTCGTTCTATTGTGTGTGACCCTCTAGGATTATACTAAGTTGGCAATGGGTTCAAACATGAAACCATAAGATATGATTAGGTTCTAGCAAACCGTCATACCTGCTCAAATAGTATAACTAGATACAAGTTCGCATTCCTTTAGAATATGTCATAATCCTTTTGTCCACGATATCATTGAACACAAGTCATGGTCAAAGAGTCAACTTGTTTTGTTCAATATTTTCTCGATTCCGAATGTGTTGATAATCCAAATGACATTGATCCAATCAATTCATTTGAGTCCGGCCGAACATTTCATCAACATCATTCCTACGAGAGGCCCAAGCTTGACATCTCTCCGAGGAGGGACAAATCCATTTAGCTTATTATTCTTCCCTACGTGAATCCGATTATGCCAATCATACCGTTTATAATTACTCGGTTAAAAGTAGCGTTTGAATATGTCAAACATAATGTTCATCAAGTAGAAGACTATAATAACTTCATGTCTAAGGATTCAAATGACATAACTAATATGAGATATATGTATGACATAGACCATGACATAAATCTCATAGAGCGGGTCATGTCCAGTACCTTGTTCCAAACAAGTACCCATAAATCTAACATGATCATCCCATGATCATTTAGACTTTATACTAGTGCTTAACAAGTACTAGGGACGGAGATTATTATGAGTAAACATGAACAACAATAATAATCAAAACATCTCTTTATTGATATGAAATAAATGATAACAATTACATCGTTTATTAAACGTGCCTAGGGCACCACTACCAAAAATCTCCCACTTGCCCTAGGCCCAATCTCCCATGTATCTAATACCCATGGACCTAACATGACCATCATGTTTAGCTTGTGGAAGTCCCTTTGTTAGCGGGTCCGCAACATTGTCATCAGTAGGTACTCTGCATATATTTACGTCTCCCCTATCAACGATCTCTCGAATGATATGAAAATGCCTAAGTATGTGTTTGGATTTCTGATGTACTCTTGGTTCCTTTGCTTGAGTAATAGCACCATTATTATCGCAATAAAGGTCTATTGAATTAGCAATACTAGGAACCACTTCAAGTTCAGTTATGAACTTCTTAATCCAAACAGCTTCCTTTGCAGCATCCGATGCAGCAATATACTCAGCTTCTGTTGTAGAATCAGCGGTTGTACTTTGCTTGGAACTCTTCCAGCTTACAGCTCCACCATTTAACATAAACACAAAACCCGATTGCGATCGGCTATCATCTTTGTCGGTTTGGAAGCTTGCATCCGTGTAAGCATTTACAACGAGATCATCTTCCATTCCTCCATAGACCAAAAACGAGTCTTTAGTCCTTCTCAAGTACTTAAGAATCGCTTTTACAGCTATCCAGTGATTTTCGCCAGGGTCGGATTGGTATCTACTTGTCATGCTCAAAGCATAAGACACATCCGGCCTAGTACAAATCATGGCATACATGATGGACCCAATTGCCGAAGCATATGGAACATCATTCATTTTCTCACGCTCATCTTTTGTCTTAGGACATTGAGTCTTGCTTAGAGAAACTCCATGTAACACGGGCAAGGTGCCTCTCTTAGAATTTTCCATACGGAATCTTCTAATGACCTTGTCAAGGTATGTACTTTGGCTTAAACCAAGTAGCCTCCTTGATCTATCTCTATAGATCTTAATGCCAAGTATATATGCGGCTTCACCCATATCTTTCATTGCGAAGCACTTTCCTAACCAGGTCTTCACAGACTGAAGTGTAGGAATGTCGTTTCCAATGAGCAATATGTCATCCACGTATAAAATAAGAAATAGCACTATGCTCCCACTAATCTTCTTGTATACACAAGGCTCATCTTCGTTCTTGATGAAACCAAACTCTTTGACCGATTCATCAAAACGGAGATTCCAACTCCTTGAAGCTTGCTTCAACCCATAGATGGATCTTTGCAATTTGCATACCTTAGAATCTTGTTCAAAACCTTCTGGTTGTGTCATATACGCATCCTCTTGGAGTTTTCCATTCAGGAAAGCGGTTTTGACGTCCATCTGCCATATTTCATAGTCATGATATGCGGCAATGGCAAACAAAATTCTTATAGACTTGATCATTGCTACGGGTGAAAAGGTCTCATCATAGTCAATACCATGAACTTGCCTATAACCCTTCGCTACAAGCCTAGCTTTGTAAGTATGCACCTTCCCATCCATGTCAGTCTTCTTCTTGAAGACCCATTTGCATCCTATGGTTTTTACACCTTCGGGTGCATCAATCAAATTCCAAACTTGATTGTCTTGCATGGATTGCAATTCGGATTCCATGGCTCCAAGCCACTTGTCCAAATCAGGAGAAGACGGTTCATCATTCTCAATGATTTCCACGTCATTACTATCCGTTACGAGAAATCCATATCTCTCGGGCTCAGATCGTAACCTACTAGATCTGCGAGTTGCTTGTGTATTTTGAACAGGTTCCACAACTCCTTGTGGTTCTTGTTCTTGTTCCACTATTGGTTCAATGTTATTTTCTGGGTCTCGAATTTCTTCAAGATTTATTTTACTCCCACTGATTTCTTTGGAGAGAAACTCTTTCTCTAAAAAGACACCAGTTCGGGCAACAAACACTTTGTTGTCCTCTCGGTTGTAAAAGTAATATCCTTTAGTTTCCTTAGGATATCCCACAAAAATACATTTATCAGATTTGTGTGCTAGTTTGTCAGAGATAAGTCTCTTGACATAAACTTCGCAACCCCAAATCCTCATGAAAGATAAACTAGGTTTCTTTCCACTCCACATCTCATATGGAGTCTTTGGAACCGATTTAGTTGGAACTTGATTTAGTGTGAAAGCAGCGGTTTCTAGGGCGTAACCCCAAAAGGACATTGGAAGATCAACTTGACTAATCATTGATCGAACCATGTCTAACAAAATCCGATTTCTCCTCTCAGACATACCATTCCACTGTGGTGTTCCGGGCGGAGTCAATTGTGAAACTATTCCACAATTTTTTAGATGATCATCAAATTCTTGACTTAAGTATTCACCACCTCGATCTGATCGAAGTGCCTTTATACTTTTGCCAAGTTGTTTTTCTACTTCATTTTGAAATATTCTAAATATCTCAAATGCTTCACTTTTATGTTTCATTAGGTAAACATACCCAAATCTACTATAATCATCAGTGAAGGTTATGAAGTATTGAAATCCTTCCCTAGCATTGCTACTTAATGGTCCGCATACATCGGAATGTATCAACCCCAATAAGTCGCTTGCCCTTTCACCCAACTTGGTAAAAGGTGTCTTAGTCATTTTTCCAAGAAGACATGACTCACAAGTATCATATGACTCTAAGTCACATGAACCCAAAAGTCCGTCCCCGTGGAGTTTTGAGATACGCTTCTCATTAATATGACCAAGACGGCAATGCCACAAATAAGTATGATTTACATCATTAGGTTTAGATTTCTTATTTACATGATAGACATTATTTTCATTCTTGACATCCAAGATATAAAGGCCATTAAATGAATTAGCAATACCATAAAGCACATCATTTAAATGAATAGAAAATTTCTTATTCTCAATAAGAAACTTAAAACCTTCATTATCCAAACAAGAAATTGAAATAATATTTCTGCTTAAATCCGGAACATAATAACAATTGTTCAAAACAAGAATTAATCCGGAAGGTAAAGTCACTTCATAAGTCCCTACGGCTAATGCAGCAACTCTTACTCCATTTCCCACACGTAGATCTACTTCACCTTCTTTAAGCAGTCTCCTATTCTTTACCTGCACATTTAGACAAATGTGAGAACCACATCCGGTATCCAATACCCAGGAATCAGTGGTAGAAAGGAGAATATCTATCATATAGATACCTGAAGTCGACGCAGCCTTGCTGCTCTTCTTCTTCTTTTGCTCTTCCAAGAAAGCCTTGCAATTACGTTTCCAATGACCAATTTCTTGACAATGGAAACAGATTGCATCCTTTTGTGAATCGGGTTTTGCCTCAGAAGCCTTGGCAACCTTTGCCTTGCTTATCTTGGGTTTGACAACTTTTGCCTTACCCTTGCTGCCTTTGGCACCAGGCTTCTTCCCATCATGAACCAAGAGCACGGGAGAACCTTTCTCCACAATTTTCATCTCTGCAGTTTTGAGCATCCCATGCAACTCAGAGAGATTCTTATACATTCCATGCATGTTATAATTCATTACAAACTGATTATAACTTTTAGGCAATGAATTAAGAATGAGATCCGTGGCTAGCTCCAATGGGATTGGATAGCCAAGTTTCTCAAGGTGCTCTACATAACCTTTCATTTTAAGAAAGTGAGGACTGACTTGTTGCCCTTCATTCATTTTACTAGTAGTGAATGGAACAATGGTCTTGTACCTCTCTTGCCTAGCTTGCTCTTGAAACATGGTTCTCAACTCCACGCCTATCTCATAGGCTTCCAAATGTTCCAAACTTTATTGGAGTTTTGAACACATAGCAGCAAGCATGAGACAACTTACATCTCTAGAATCATTACGATGTTTCTTGTAATTGTCTCTTTCTACCCTAGGGGCAGTAGGCGGTGGTTCAGCGGGGAGAGGCCCATCGAGAATGTACAACTTATCTTCTTGCCTAAGAACGATTCTTATGCTACGGATCCAATCCATAAAGTTAGTACCATTCTCTTCGAGCTTATCCTTCTCAAGGATTGATCGCAACGACATTGATTGAGTGTTATTAGTCATTATCTACAAATATGCAAAATTTCCAAAATTTAATAAGTACCGATTTTCATTAAAGAGATAAATAATGTATTTCTCAACCAAAATACTCCCACTAAATTATATAACCTTCATATACATCCAATGTATAATATAATTTAATTGGGCTAAGATCCAACTTTAATTTAATTTCAAGTCTGCTAAGGCGGATTACACAAAATCAAATTAATTAGGTAGACAACTCTTGTCAATCATATCTCATATGACTCTTAGTTCCTTTTATGAGATTCTTTAAGAAATCCAATTTCAAAAGCATGTTAAACCTCATCTTTGCCTAGGCCCAAAACTGTTTTGACGCCCAATTAAGTCTAACCATTTTAAACGCATAGTTAATGTGTCCCGCTAGGGCGTGCCCACATTATCTATCTTGCTCATACATAAATAAATTTAATGCACCTCGCTAGGGCGAATCTACATTAAAATCACTCATGTACTAACAAGTGTTTTAATCATGGCATGGCAATAAAAGACTTAAAACTTTCTTTGAAGGTTCATCACATATAGCATATAACACATTTATGAGCACATAATATAAACATGTTACACATCAAGTTTAGCCATTAAATTAATCTCCATTAATTTAAGCATAGTATTTATGTGTCATTAGTTTCTCTATAATTATGAGGATGAGACTATTTCAACTTCGGTTATTATCTCCAAATCAAGAAACAAGAAGTGCGGTCGAACTAAGCCATTAGGCAACCACAATCCCGCACTAATTCAAGAGACCAAGAAAGTAGTCCATGTGGCCGAAACTAAGCAATAGATGGTCTCGATGAACGTAGGCCAATTGCATTCACAATTCCACATGGATATCCAAACTTTGAATCAAGAACTTTGTTTCTCAATTTTAGCAATTATGAACTCTTCATAATTCTAACTTCGTTTCATCTTTGAAACTTTGATTGCGATCAAGTTTGGGAAACACAATCTCGATGAACGCAGATTAGCCATCCAAACCTTGAACCAATCTTAGAATCACAAGACTAAAACAAATAGGAAAATCAAACCCCAAGATCCACACACAAACCAACTACCCAAAATCCATTCCAGATCAGCAGGTCTGGATTGGTTCTGTTACTGGTTTTGTTGAACCTCTCGAAAATTCCAAATTCTAATTTTTGAGCAAAATCAGACATTCTGATCTTGGCGTGCGGCCGCCCAAAAGACCTGTGCGGTCGCCCAAAAACCGTGCGGCCGCCCAGTATCTTCCGTGCGGTCGCCCGGTTCAATCAGAATGTGCAGAATTTTAAGTTCGAAAATTTTGTCTCAAAATTGTTTTTCCCTGATTATTAAAACTTTGATCCAATCAAAAATTAATAATCAACAATTCCTAATCCACCATAATTTATTTATTGCGATTGAATCGTGCGATTAAAGTTGCAAAACGATAAACCACATAAAATCACAAAACACATAAACAACATATATTCCAGTATTCAAATCATGCAAGGCACATAAACAATTTATATACACATAACATGATCCAAGTATTGAAATAATCAACATGAACGGGGCTCTGATACCACTGTTGGGTTTCGATCAAACATGCGCAGCGGAATTTAGCATTTAAAATTTTGAAACCCAAAGCCATGGATCCGTTCATATGATTAAATCAAATACGACATAAGAATAAAGGAATAAACTAACCCTTGATGGCTATCAATTATCTTGGTCTTTGGTGGAGGTTTGAAGACTTGATCACGATCACAAAGCTTGAACACGAACTTTGAAGATGATGATTTTCACCCTCTAGCGGTATCCACACTTCGAACGAATATCAAAGGAGCTTCTTTGATCTTGGTTGCTAGACCAAATTGTGAAACACTTTTTCACAATCAAAAGAACTATATGGAATTTATTTTGTGTGTTATTTTGTTCCTCAACCAAGAATGTCTTGGAACAAAATAAACCCTCTCTCAAACTCTTTGAGACTCACAAAATCATTAGCTTAGAGTGCTGGCCGAATTTGGTCTTTTATACACAAGTATGACCTATTCCAAATAGGAATCTTGTGTCAAAATCCGTCCAAAATTCGTTTCCTAATCAAATTAGGAATCTGCCACCCGACAGTACTGTGCGGCCGCCCAAAAACCTATGTGCGGTCGCACAACTATCTGAAACAAAACTGGTACAAAAATGGGCTAAGTGTGCGGCCGTCCAGTCCATTATGTGCGGTCGCCCACTTCCCCAGAAAGTCCAGAATTTCCAAAATTCCAATGTAGTCCTTTTAAAGATTCGTTCTATTGTGTGTGACCCTCTAGGATTATACTAAGTTGGCAATGGGTTCAAACATGAAACCATAAGATATGATTAGGTTCTAGCAAACCGTCATACCTACCCAAATAGTATAACTAGATACAAGTTCGCATTCCTTTAGAATATGTCATAATCCTTTTGTCCACGATATCATTGAACACAAGTCATGGTCAAAGAGTCAACTTGTTTTGTTCAATACTTTCTCGATTCCAAATGTGTTGATAATCCAAATGACATTGATCCAATCAATTCATTTGAGTCCGGCCGAACATTTCATCAACATCATTCCTACGAGAGGCCCAAGCTTGACATCTCTCCGAGGAGGGACAAATCCATTTAGCTTATTATTCTTCCCTACGTGAATCCGATTATGCCAATCATACCCTTTATAATTACTCGGTTAAAAGTAGCGTTTGAATATGTCAAACATAATGTTCATCAAGTGGAAGACTATAATAACTTCATGTCTAAGGATTCAAATGACATAACTAATATGAGATATATGTATGACATAGACCATGACATAAATCTCATAGAGCGGGTCATGTCCAGTACCTTGTTCCAAACAAGTACCCATAAATCTAACATGATCATCCCATGATCATTTAGACTTTATACTAGTGCTTAACAAGTAATAGGGACGGAGATTATTATGAGTAAACATGAACAACAATAATAATCAAAACATCTCTTTATTGATATGAAATAAATGATAACAATTACATCGTTTATTAAACGTGCCTAGGGCACCACTACCAACAGAATTTACATTGTTTTCTTCACCTAGTTCTTATCTTTATTTTTCTTATCTCTTAATAATTAATGTCTAGTTTAACCTAACTTGGAAGGATGTTCCAAGAGTAGTATAAATACCCTACAAGATGTAGTTGTAAGGCATTGAGTGATTGAATAAAATTTTCCTTTGTGAGTTTGCGAACTTACTTCAACTCTTGCGAGAATTGTTCTTAAGCCTTGCGAGGTTTAAACCCCTTTCTGCCCTTGCGAGGACAAGCCCTAGTCTTACGAGATTAGGTTTTTCTAGTTCTAGCTCTTGTTCCTTTCGAGGTTCTTGAGTTAGTCCATATCCTTTTCTTTTTATTCTGAAAATACACAAGTTTACGTATCAAATATGTATCTAGAGCCCGGTTATAAACATCCTTCTTAGCGTTGTTTAGTCCGTGGGAGTTGAGATGGCAAGTAGAGGCATTTTCCGTGATGATGAAGAGATGTGGAGTCGTTTGGAGGCATTAACAACATCGGTGGAGAGCATGGATGAAATGATGTGTCAGTTGATTGATCTTAATCTCCGTAATGCAAGAGGGAGAAGTCGACATGATTCTAATTCAGATGATTCAAGAAGTCCACCAAGGCATCGTGCTACATATGATGATGATCGTGGGCTGAAGTTAGATGCTCCAGAATTTCAAGGTGATTTGGATCCCGAGACGTTTCTTGATTGGCTAAGGCAGATTGAACATGTCTTTGACTATAAGGATTTCGATGAACACAAAAAATTTAAAGTGGCAACCGTCAAGTTGACTAAGCATGCTTCTTTGTGGTACGATAATTTGAAGAATCATAGGAGGCGTGAGGGTAAGACCAGAATCGATACTTGGGAAAAGTTAAAGAAACATCTCAAGAAGCGGTTCTTACCAAGGGATTTTGAGCAGGAGCAATACTTAAAACTCACTTCTTTGTAGTAAGCGAACCTTACCGTGAGTGAATATGTTCGTGAATTTGAGAAATTAATTATTGTTTGTGATCTTCGAGAAAGGGAAGAGATGAAGATAGCAAGGTTTATCAAGGGTTTATCTTCCCAATTGCAGCAAAAGGTTGAAGTTTATCCTTACTCAACTTTTGATGATATTTGCAAGTTGTCTATCAAATTTGAGAGACAAGAGAAGAGCAAGAAGTCCACTATGGTACGTGAATATAGTAAAGTCTATAACAGCCCTTTGAAGCCTAATGCCGCATCTACTTCGAAGGAGGTCAAGAAGGAAGATCCAAAGGAAAAGGGTAAGGCTGTTTTAGAGCCTAAATTCAGGAGGTTTTATAAGTGTCAAGGTTATGGTCACATTGCAAATGAGTGGCCTCAAAAGCGCACACTCGCTTTGCAAGATCTTGATCTGTTGGAACCAAGTTTTGTGGTCGATGAAGAGGAGGAAAAGGTTGCTGATTATGATGTGAGTCCACCAAGTGAGAAGGAGATGCTTGTGGTGCAAAACCTTCACATCAAATCTGGTCCGGAGGAGCAAAATCAATGCAATCAGATTTTTCACTCTCGATGCAAGGTCGGTGGTAAGACTTGCAATTTTATTATTGATAGTGGTTCATTTACAAATGCTGCATCTAGTGAAATGGTGGAGAAACTTAAGCTTCCTACTACTACTCATCCTGATCCATATACGCTGAATTGGTTGAATGATGATGGTGGCATTAAGGTTAAAAAACAAGCACTCATTTATTTTTCTGTTGGCCCGTATGAAGATGAGGTGTTATGCGATGTGGTTCCCATGAAAGCTTGTCATTTGTTGCTTGGGAGGCCATGGCAGTTTGACCGAGATGTGTCGCATCAAGGGAAGAGTAATATTTATTTTGTTCTAAAGGGTAAAGAGAAGTACAACTTGAAGCCTTTAACTCCAAGAAAGGACATTCCAAAGCAAGAGAAGATATTATTTAGTGCTAAGGAATTTATGGAGGAAGTTGAACCAGAAGATAAGTTGTATATCTTGTTTGTTCGTGATAGCTCCACTGCTCGGATGGACTCTAGTGATGACTTGCAGGTACAAAGGTTGCTTGAGGAGTATGGTGATGTGTTCCCGGATGAGTTACCACATGGTTTACCTCCAAAGCGTGGAATTGAGCATCAAATTGATCTTATTCCTGGTGCTACACTTCCCAACAAACCATCCTATCGTTGTAACCCCGAAGAAAGTAAGGAGTTGCAGAGGCAAGTGCAAGAGCTGATTGATCATGGTTATGTTCGAGAGAGCCTAAGTCCGTGTGCTGTACCGGTTCTTTTGGTGAAAACGAAGGATGGAACATGGCGCATGTATGTTGATAGCCGAGCTGTCAACAATATTACAATTAAGTATCGCTTTCCTATGCCGAGGTTGGATGACATGTTGGATAAGTTGCATGGAGCTCATGTTTTCTCAAAGATTAATCTGAGATCTGGTATTAACCAAATGAGGATTCATGATGGGGATGAATGGAAGACGGCGTTCAAAACAAAGCAAGGCCTTTATGAATGGCTTGTTATGCCATTTGGGTTGTGTAACGCTCCTAGTTCATTCATGCGACTTATGAATGAGGTACTCCGGCCTTTTCTTAATTTATTTGTTGTTGTTTATTTGGATGACATTCTTGTATACAACAAGAACATGGAGGAACATCTTATGCACTTAAGAAAGGTGTTTGATTAGTTGAGAGAGCAGAAGTTGTATGGGAAACTTGAAAAATGCATGTTTATGGTGCCATGTGTGACCTTCCTTGGTTACATAGTTTCTGGAGATGGTGTTCGTGTGGATCCTTCCAAAGTTGAGGCTATTGAGTTGTGGCCTATTCCCAAATCAACAACGGAGGTTAGAAGTTTCCATGGATTGGCATCTTTTTATCGACGTTTCATTCAGAATTTTAGTTCTATTGTTGCCCCAATCACCGAGCTTACAAAGAAGGGAGAATTTGTGTGGACTTCAAGTGCTCAAAAGGCGTTTGATGAAATCAAAAGTAAGATATGTTCAGCTCATGTTTTGGTACTACCAGATTTTGAGAAGTTATTTGAAGTGGAGTGCGATGCATGTAGAGTTGGCATTGGAGCTGTTTTGGTACAAGAGAAGAGACCAATCGCCTACTTTAGTGAGAAATTAAGTGGAGCAAGGCTGAATTATTCTGTTTATGACAAAGAGTTTTATGCTATTGTTCGAGCATTGGATCATTGGGCTCATTATCTCCGTCGCAAGCCATTTGTTCTTCATTCTGACCATGAAGCTTTGAAGTTCATACATGGGCAGCAAAAGTTGAATGCAAGACATGTCAAATGGGTAGAATTCTTGCAATCTTTTACTTTTTCTGCTAAGTATAAATCAGGTGTTTCTAATGTGGTTGCGGATGCATTGTCTAGGAGACATTGTTTGCTTGTTACTCTTGATGCAAGGTTGCTTGGCTTTGAGCAAATTAAAGAGTATTACAAATCTGATCCTACTTTTTCTCAAGAGATAGAGAGTCCTTCTGGCTTGTTCGTTGTACAAGATGGTTTTCTTTTCAAGGGGAATCGGCTTTGTATTCCTAAATGCTCCATTAGGGAATTACTTGTGAGAGAAGCACATGGAGGAGGACTTGCTGGTCATTTTGGTGTGCAAAAGACTTACGAGATTCTTGATGAGCATTTTTATTGGCCTAACATGCTTAAGAATGTGCAGGAGGTAGTGGCGAGGTGTGCTACTTGTCAAAAATCAAAGAGTTTCCTTTCATAAAGGGCTCTATACACCTTTACCTGTGCCGGATCAGCCTTGGGATGATGTTAGCATGGATTTCATTGTTGGGTTACCTAGAACTCCAAGGGGGAAGGATGCTATTATGGTGGTGGTTGATCGTTTTTTGAAGATGAGTCATTTTGTTCCATGTCATAAGACGGATGATGCATCTCATATTGCAGATTTATACTATAAGGAGATTGTTCGTTTGCATGGGATTCCAAAGTCTATTGTTTCTGATCGGGACACTAAGTTCCTTAGCTACTTTTGGAAGACCATATGGCGTTTGGTTGGTACTAAGTTGCTGTTTGGTACTTCCCATCATCCACAGACCGATGGACAAACAGAAGTGACAAATCGGACTCTTGGAAGTTTATTACGTGGTTTGGTGAGTAGAACTACCAAAGATTGGGATGTTAAGCTTGCTCATGCTGAATTTGCGTACAATAGAACTCCTTCATCTACTACAGGTCGTTCTCCATTTGAGATTGTTAATGGTGTTAATCTGTATATGCCTATTGACTTGATTCCTGTACCAAAGAAGGAAATAGTGAGCTTTGAATCAAAGGAGAGGCAAGCTGCATTTATGAGGATTTGTGAGCAAGTTAAGGCTCAGATTGAGAAGGCAAATCCTAAGTATAAAGAAAGATCCAACAAAGGGCGCACTCAACATGTTTAAGGTTGGTGATCTTGTATGGCTGCATTTTCGCAAGGAGAGATTTCCATATGAGTTTGGTAATGTGAGTGCTACTTTCAATGTTGAAGATCTGTCCCCTTACTTGGATGACGAAAATTTGAGGGCAAATTCTTTTAAAGGAGAGGAGAATGATGCAGAAGCAACGGTAGAAGATAATGGAAATGAGCTAATGTTGAGCTCCTAGGGTGTGGATCAGACTTTAGGGGTCAATTGGAGCCCAATCTTTGTTAACATGATTAGTTGGGCTTAAATAAGTGGGCCAAATGTTTTAGCAGTTTCTAGAATAATTTTGTTTGGTTATTATCTACGCAATGACAGTCCAGATGGTGATTATTTTTGCGTTGGGTTGAAGATAAGGTTGTGATTTTTCATATGACTACTTATGGCATGTTTTTGGACAAGTACTTGAAGAGTTGTGGCTGTTTGAATCTGATTGTTCAGATTGGCTGAATTTACATTGTTTTCTTCACCTAGTTCTTATCTTTATTTTTCTTATCTCTTAATAATTAATGTTTAGTTTATCCTAACTTGGAAGGATGTTCCAAGAGTAGTATAAATACCCTACAAGATGTAGTTATAAGGCATTGAGTGATTGAATAAAATTTTCCTTTGTGAGTTTGCGAACTTACTGCAATTCTTGCGAGAATTGTTCTTAAGCCTTGCGAGGTTTAAACCCCTTTCTGCCCTTGCGAGGACTGTAGGGATGACCAAAACCGGTTCCGGGCCCGGTTCCGGTTCGGAACCGCCGGTTCCGGTTTGGCATATATGTGACCCTGAACCGGCCCGCGCTTACACCGGTTCCGGTTCCGGTCATCACAATCCGGTTCCGGTCCGATTCCGGTTCAGTCCACGCTACCTTTTTTTTATTTTTTTTATCATACAATAATGAATAAACATGTTAAAATTTATTAAAAGACAAGAGATTTTTATTTTATAATACACTAATGAATAAACATGTTAAAATTTATTGAAAAATAAGGGATTTTTTTTTTTTAATGGAAATTCCGATCTGGTTCCGGTTCCGGTTCGCCATATATGTGACCCTGAACCGGCTCGTGCTTACCACGGTTCCGGTTTACTCCCCGGTTTGCTCCGGTTCCGGGCTTTTCCGGTCCGGTTCCGGTCCGGTTTGGCCATCCCTAGAGGACAGGCCCTAGTCTTGCGAGATTAGATTTTTCTAGTTCTAGCTCTTGTTCCTTGCGAGGTTCTTGAGTTAGTCCATATCCTTTTCTTTTTATTCTGAAAATACACAAGTTTACGTATCACCAACTACTTGCAGAGTACAAGATAGAGAAACATAAGTCGTCACCGTACCGACCACAAACCAATGGAGCAGTCGAAGCTGCTAACAAAACCATTGAGACCATCATTAGGAAAATGGCTAAGACTGGCCCGACTAGCTACCTTTTGCACTCTGGGGCTACCGCACTTCAATCCATACTGCCACCGGTGAAACCCCATACACCCTAGCCTATGGGATGGAAGCAGTGCTACCAATCGAACTAGAAGTACCATCAGTAAGGGTTCCCCTGGAAAACCAAGTGAACGAAGTCGCATGGTTAGACAGCCGTTATGAACAACTAGCCCTGCTAGATGAACGACGACTCTGAGCTGCCGAGCATATCCAAGCGTATCAACGGAGAATGGCCCGAGCATTCAACAAGAAAGTCTAATCCAGAAACATCAAAGAAGGGGACCTTGTCCTGCGTGAACATCGTCCTGGACCATTGAATCCTATGGGAAAGTGGGGACCAAGATGGATAGGCCCCTACATAGTCAAGAAGGTATTCTCCGGAGGAGCGGTACAACTCGCAGACCTAGATGGAGATCAACTGCCGAAGCCCGTCAACTTGGACAAGCTGAAGAAGTACTATTCATGAGTCCGTCCCTTATTTCAAAGGAAAAGAGGAAAGCTCGCTAGGTTGAAAACCCGCAAGGGCGGCCTAGGAAAAAATTAGAGCAGAAAGCACGAGAAAAGGAGCCCGCAAGATTGAAAACCTGAAAGGGCGGTCTAGGCAAAAATCAGGGTGTGTATATAAAAAAAATAAAATAAAATAAAATAAAAATAAATAAATAAATAAAATAATAGGGGACAGTCTCGTACGAGACACTTATGTCTCGTGCGAGACATGTCAGTCAGTAGACATATTTTTCTCTTTCTTAAACAAGAACTACGATGACCTGAGCTCCTTATTTAATTGATGTAAAAGGAGAACGTAGGCAGCCTTTTAGTCCGGTCTATTCAATAAATAAAATCAAAATCTTGTCTTCTTATTAATTTAATGCATTTCAAGAAAGCAATATGGAAATTTCCAACATGAATACCAACTTGCAAAAGAAAATAAATAAAATACTAAAAATCCAAACATTGGTCTATCTATGGCAATCTCTCGATACTCCTAAGGATCTATTTCTTCCTTGACTTAGTAAGGGGCTTGACCACGATCCTCTTTGTCATCCCTCTTCCTCTTGAACCAAGGTATCTCGAAACCGGGAGGAACATCAAGTCGACTGAACACCGAGGGAGTCAGTCTCGCAAACACATGAGGCCTATCCAGAGCTTGGAATTTACCAGGAAGTCCGTTTGCTCTCTTCTCGTAAAAGTCACTATCCAGAAAGTCATGAGTGTCATCTATACTAATATTAGAAGGATCCTCCTTAGCTTCATTCTTCCTCAAATTCAAGCTAGGTTCGAATTGGTCCCCCAACAGAGAGCGGCGGATCTCATCAATACCCTCGACACTGGGATGGAGTTCCGAGAGAAACCAATCCAAGTATTTGTCCGACAAATAGATGCTTCCTCCATCATGACGAAGATTGGTCCAACGATCCATAGTGGTGCCTTGCCCCCAAGCGGAAGCCAAGCCCATAGAGAAATCTGAGTCCATGAAAGAAATGTCTCGAGGCCGTCCCCCTGACAAGAAAGTGTCCTGCTGTTGATCGAATTGTCGCATTACCCTCCGAGCAAAATAGAAAGAGGAGTCCCTCAAACCCGGAAGGACGACCCTGTCGTACCCAAGGGTATTAGCTTCGAACCTTCTCACCTTCCAAAAGGATGGGCACCAAGCAATATCTTTGGTCTCCGTTTTAGCAAAAAGATGATCCCACCCTCAATGTTGAGACCCTTCACTAACAATCTCTGCCTATGGAAAGCATAAGGTGAATACTCGATCAGAGAGTCCAACAATTTGAAATGTTCTCTAAGCCAAATAGTCAACAATAGTGGACTTCCCCGAGTCATAGAGCCGGTTCGATGTAGCTCATCAAGGCCATGAAGAGTCTCCCCCAAGATAAGAGGAATTATGTTGAAGGTCCGTCCTCTAGCTTGCAGAACGATGTCCACGAGCTCCATGTTCGCCATGCCACACTTGCTCATGAAAAGCACGCTTCAAAATAATCACAAAGCCAAGAGACAGCACTGGGAATCTACACCGTGACCACGAGTCACCCTACCTTTAAATCTCTTAGGCAAAGAGTGGAGATCGATATAGCGGTTGTGAATGTAACTCTGCGCCTCGGGAAGGCCTATACTCAATAGATCCTTAAGAGACTCCGCCGGTACCTTGTCATACTTGGGCACCGCAATCACCCGTGTCAATGGAATATCCAAGATAGCTGCCATCTCCTCCACAGTAGGGACCATCTCATTAAGTGAAAAGTTGAAAAGATGAGTCGATGGATCCCAAAAGCATGCAACTCCCTTTAGAAGGTCCCATTCCGGTTTTAGATTCTTCAAGGTGAAAAGAATCTTGAAACCGAACATCTCCACAAATCTCTCTTGGCGAGGTTTATTGAATGAACGAAAGAACGTGCTAAATCACTCTTGTAGCGTTCTACTAATTCTGAGTCCAAGGAGAACTCATCAACAATTATTGATGAAGGGACGAACTTACTTAGGGCCATTGGGAGCAAAAGGTTGAGAATTTTACTCCAAAATAAAGGTTCCCAGAACTGATTCAAAGTTGCATGGTATTCTAGGACGGACTAGAGGTGTTTATATACAAGTTTGGATACCAAATCCTCGAGGAAAAAGGAGAAACAGCCGCAGATTCAGAGGATGACTCGTACGAGACATCGATGCCTCGTACGAGGCATCTCCACGTTCAGAACAACAACAACTCTGCACAAATCCTAGGTTGCCCAACAAGTCAAAACATGTCTCAATCACCCCAGAAACTCACCCGAAACAGTTCTTACATCACATATATATGTCCCAACAGGAATCCATCTCATGAAATTACCCCTCGATTGACCAACCGGATATGAGTCAATATATTTACACAGTCAAAAAAAAAATCAACTAATGTATTGTGTGTTAGAGTTAGGAAATAACTGTTGCATAGGTACAAACCAAAGAATGAAAAAGTTGTCTTCGCCTATGCCGAGGCAATAAATACATCATCAACAAAAAGAGGGGACAAAGGGGATCCTATCTACTCGGCATCAGAAGGAAGGAGACGTTGCCATTGCCACGTGATCACTCATCTGTCCGAGGTCTCTTCCCGTAAGAGGCTAACTCTGCCGTCTGACGAGCCAATCGGCCTAAGAGTTCTGCGGTCTCTCTCTTCACCCTCTTGGCATAGGCCATAAACTGGGCAAGCCGTCCCGCGACCTCTTTATACTCGGCAATAGGAACCTGTTGAGAAGAAATAAATAGAGATATCAAAATCTTCAGATAAATGATGAACAAAGAGATGAAATGGTAGAATGACAAGAAATGACGGAAGAAGGGTCATAAATCATACCATAGTCACGTCAGCAGGAGGTACGAGTCCCTCAGGCACATCGTATTGCACGGGAAGATCCTCGGTACTCTTTACTCCCTCAGCCACGTTGTAGGTAAAAGAAGTCAATCCAAGCTGCGGACGAAAAGGAACATGAACAACCCCCTGGGCCTGAGCCTGGTCACCCTCTATAATCAACCGGGGCATGAGACGAGCGAGGAAGTCCTGATAATCAGCCTCAAAGGACATATGGTCAAAAGCATCCTGACCAATAATGAGGTCCCCTCTCTCCTCCTCCTCAATAGCATAAGAGTTAAGCATATGAGCTGGCGGGTCCAGAGGAACAACGACATCGAGTCTGCCACCACCCTGCTGGCGAGAGACTCTCTCTCCTATGTAAAAGCATCCCCCACCGAGGCCGATCATCAGTAATCTCATGCCAGCAAACCCATAAACATGATCAATGCCTAGACTCCGCCAAGGGAAGAAAGCGACAGCGGACTCAGGGACGGCCTCCCACCTGTCAAAATACAGCCTCATGCGCTCCACCGGCATATCAGCCCCCTCTACCTGCTCATCATGGGTATCCCTGTTACCCCGGCGCCATCTTAGAGTATCTTGGAACATAACAGTGTTGTCTCGAAGGTTGAAAGTGAAGATACCAAACATGGCATAACCCCAGGCCTGCAAAGTGGGAGAAACATAGAAAAATGTCAAAACTGAATGAGTTACTAAGACATAAGGTAAACTAGGGCTGAAACAAAGGAGGAATACAGAAGAAGATGAGTATTGTACCTCCCAGGCATGACTGTAGCCGCCTAAGCCAGCGTTCGCCCGATCTCATCCATGGCCACATAACAGTGGGCCAAGCCAGCAGAACCCCAGCTAGCATCAGTAACATGCTGCATATCTCTCAACACACTCAGAAGAGTAAATAAAGCAGTCGATGCATGATTAGCAAATATCATCTCAGAAAAGGCCCACCACAGAAAGCCACGGACAGCTGCGATACGGGTGCCAGTAAGGTGCATCTGACCAGCGTTAACAGTCACATAGACATAGACCTTGTCCCTCAAGGCCTTTGAGGGACACCCTTGCCTAGGGTACGCACAGAGAAGCCCATAAAATGCATCATATCGTCCCTGCTAGGAGTAAAGTCCGCATCTACCTCAAGTGGCTCACCGAAGATGGCAATCCCAGTAATGGCATGAAAGTCAGTAGGGGTCATGGTAACCTCCCCCCACCGCATGTGCATGGTATGAGTACTATCCCACCAGCGCTCCCGGATGGCCTGGGGCAAGTGCACGTTCCTCCTCTCACCGACTAGGCCATCAAAGAAGGGTTTCAGCCCGAGATTCTCGATCTCTTCCTTCATCTCGCCATTGAGAGTTGTCCACCTCTCAGCGACCGCTCGTATGCTGCCTCTAAAGTTATTGATCACCCTGAACGACTGCAAACAAAAAAGGCAAAAGAGACAGATGTCAGAAAGTCGGTAAAATACTCATTTAAGCATTTTTCCCGAAAGTCGCAGAATCGCCTGAAGCGACAGTCGAAATCATGTACTACCATACTACAATGATTTTCAACATCAACAAGGAGGGAACTCCATCGAAAGATCAGCCATGCATGATAAACCCTAGCAACGATAATTCTAGGTGAAAATTGGTGAAAGTCGAATTGCTAGAACACCAAATTGAGACATGCAACAACGAAATTGACATGGAAACCCAGTCAAAGGAAGAGATCCTTACCCGCCTAGTCCAAACGGCGTGAGAAATGTGGTCCTCTGGGATCGGGCACAACTCATCCATCGCCCACACTTTACCCTTCAGATGCCTACCAAAGAGGTGCTCTTTGTGGGATCGATGCACACCGGCCATTTGAAAGGGTTAGGAATCACTAAAACTTGGTGAAAATGGAGATTTTTGAGTGAGAAAATTGCGTAGGGTCGAAAGCTCCCGAGAATGAAATAGGAAAAGTGATTTGAAAATCACTTTCAGCGCCTAATATGCCTCTGTTCTGCACGAAAACAGAGAAGTCTCATACAAGACATCGTTCCCTCGTACGAGGTATCCCCAGAAAAACCTCAGAAAACCATGTTTTCTTGAGAAATTCCAGAAAAGCCCTGCTTTTAACAGAAAGGTCAGAAAAAGTCTTGCTTTTTACCAAGAGGTCAAATCTGAACACGGTTCAAGATGGAACATTGAGTCTTCAACAAATGGATATTTTAAGAATTGGAACAAGCAAAGTTGTTTCTCAGTATGAATTTATTCTCACCGCGCATCCAAGATCATGGGTGAGCAACGAAATCTGCATCAGCAAATTTTAAATCCCATGACTGTCATCAAGACATAAGTTAATGGCACAGGAGTTACAACCTGGTATCCCACGACTGTTATCAAGACATAAGTTAATAACACAGGATCCCACCATTCGGAGTCCCACAATTGTCATCAAGGTGTAAGCTAATGGCATAGGATTCACATTTTCAACTGAAAGGCAGTCTCGTTGAAAGGGGAAGCAAGGTCCGATTAATTGGCGTCTCCAATTCCGGGTATCCCATGAATGTTATCAAGACGTAAGTTAATAACACAGGATCCCACCAATTAGTATCCCATAATTGCCATCGAGACATATGTTAATGGCATAGGATTCACTTTTCCGACGAATAAGGCATCCTCGTTGGAAGGAGAAGCAAGGATCCAAGTAATTGGCGTCTCCAAACCCAGAGTTCGATAATTGTTATCAAGACGTATGTTATTCGAACCTTAGACCCGTCATCTTGACCCGTCTAGGTCAACCCGACATCTCGACCCGCCTAGGTAAACCTTCGACCCGTCTAGGTCAACCCATCTAAGTCAACCTAGTATACCCTAGATCAACTCTAGTCGATCCTTGACCCGTCTAGGTCAACCCTAGTTAACCTCTGACCTTCCTAGGTCAACTTACTCAATGCTATCTCACCTAAGTCAAACTTTGGCCAACTTTGGTCAACCGACCTACCTCTAAGCCATTCTAGGTCAACCCGTCACCTTGACCCGTCTAGGTCAAACCCGTCCCCTTGACCCGTCTAGGTCAACCCGTCTTTGACTCTTCTAGGTCAAACCTCTACCTCGACCATTCTAGGTCAACCCGTCATCTTTGACCCATCTAGGTCAATCCGCCCTCGACCAGTCTAGGTCAACCCGTCTCTGACCCGTCTAGGTCAACCCATCTCCGACCCATCAAGGTCAAACCGTCATCTTCGACCCATCTAGGTCAATCTGTCCTCGATACGTTTAGGTCAACCCGTCACCTCGACCCATCTAGGTCAACCCGCTATTTTGACCCATCTAGGTCAACCCGCCATTTTGACCCATCTAGGTCAATCCTTCATCTTGACCCCACCTTTAGTCAAGCTAGCCGATCTTAGACGACCTACCTCTTGGCCTACCCATGTCAAACCTTACCCGATATCAAGTCAAAACACCATCCTTACCTAGGGTCTGTAACGACCCCAAAAATCCGTTTTATTTATTTTATAATTATTTTATATTTTTGAGAATTTTAAATTTAAAATTATGTGTGCATTTTATTTGTTGCATCATATTAAATGAATTTGCACATCTTATATGATTATTTGTGTTAGTTAAAATGTTAGTATTAAAGGTGATTAGGGGAGTTAAGTTGTTATTTGTGGGAAGTTATGAGGGTTTTTAGTGGAATTAGTATTCAAGGGGCTTAGTTGTTCAACTGGGAAGAAGGAGGGGCTTAAATGAAAAGTGAAAATAGCACAAAAACCCATCCTTATCTTCCCCTCCCTCACTCCCTGCATTTCCCTCATCTTCACTTTTCCAAAACATAACTTTCTCCATTGTTGTTGAAGAAGAAAGCTTAGGTAAGATTTTGTTTTGTTAATTTTCCCTATTTTAATCTATTACTCCATTTTCAAATCTAATTATATATAAATGTTCAGGGAGTTGAATAGATCATATCTACCGAACAATATATTTTTCTTGACTCATTTCCGAAAAATAGGTAAGTTACTAATCCCCCCTTTAAATGTTAAAATGGTCATAAGTATGCTATATATGCTTTATATGTTATAAAATAATGTTTTGGGTATACTTTTATATACTTGTAATTTTGGGACGGAGGGAGTAGTAATAATTTTTATATACTTGTAAATTTGAGACAGAGGGAGTAGTAAAACTGGTTATAGACTTGTTATTTGTGGGAAGTGAGTATATGGGTATAGTAGTTTTGGTTTTGGGGAAGTAGGAGAGGATGCAACATCATATATGCTTTATATATTATACTCCTACTCGTGGGACGGTAAAATAATATCTTTAGTTAAATGTTAAATAAATGTATTATAAAATTATACTATTACTTATGGGACGGGGAAAGAAGTAAAAGTATCCTAAAGTGGGTATATTAGTATATTAAATATTATAATGATACTTGTGAAACGGAAGGAGTGGTAATAATTTGTTGCATGGGGGAAATGTTAATACAAATGGGTGTTGTAGTATTGTGAAAGTATAGTAATGTTGTTGTACCTAATCAAATGGATATAAACATGTTATATATGTCTAGTAGGTTGTGAAACAATGTTTTGGTATGTTTTATTTATAATTGTAAATTTGGGACAAAGGGAGTAGGAAAGAACTTGTTACATAAGCTTATTATGGTTGAGATTGCTATAGGAGTTGGTGTTAATATTGTTCTTAGGCTGAGTTTAGCCTTTGTGTAAGTTGTAGATGTTAAGAGTTGCAAGTATTAGTGAAATTTGGGCTGTGAAATATAAGGAGTGAACTTTGGTAAGTTTTGGTCTGCCAGGTGATGTGGGCGGCCGCCCAAAAGTGGGCATGCGGCCGCACATCTATCTGAAGGTTTTTCTTCTTGAGACAGAGCAATTTGGGCGGCCGCACAGCCGTGTTTGGGCGACCGCCCAGTTATCTGAAAAGTTTAGAGTTTTTCAAACTAAAGGATTTAGAGGTCAATCTTAGTCTAGTTTTTGGGGAGTGTCCTAAAGTACTTAGATGATTGTTGTGGATCACTAAAGTGGTAGAATTGGTTCCTTTATGAACACAAGTGTTGTGAAATGTGAGTAATTGATTAAGTGAGTATTGTTGAACATTTTGTAATGTGTTGAATGGTTCATCTTCTTGATGTGTTTGGCATGATTCCCTACATTGGAATCATTGTCCCTGATTGTTGTTTAAGCAAGTATTTCTATTTGGTGCTTGCGTGTAAAGTCCAGCTGGTACTTTTGTGTGTGTTGGGCAGTGATAGGGATTATAATGGTCTCCGAGCCAAGTACATTATAAGGCTCCTATCATTGATTTCCCATTTTTAACCCCCTTCCTTAGGCCAAAGGTTGGGCACTTTGGGTTATGACTTTGTGTCATTTTCCCCCCATTGTTGTTGTTGTTGTTTGGTTTCAGAACCCGTCTCAGCTCTTCGATGCTGCTCAGTTAATGCCTCTCAGATGGCTATTGTTTGGTTTGAGAACCTTGGCTCAGTATCCACGTATGAGTGTTTATTTCCGCTTTATGTGTTTCATGATGAGTTGGTCGTTATTTCCAACCGGTATGGGACGGTTGGCGATAGGGAGCCTCTCATGTTATGTGCTATGTGTTATACGCTTATTTGTTAATATTGTTTCTTTATGATCATCATATTAGCATGTAATGTAGTTGCATTTTAGTAACTTACTGAGATTTATTCTCACCCCTTATTTGTTTACCGTTTTAGATAAGAAGGAGTCCAGGGAATAGGTCACAGCACAGGGAGGACGTTGGTAAAGAGATCTTTGGTAAGACTTTTGGGAAGTGATATGTATAAAGGATACATTATGTAAATGTAATACCTTTAGGGTAGTGTACCCGTGACTCAGTTATTTGTATCATCTCTTTTGGTTGGTGTTCGTGTTTGTAAATTTTATAAGTAAAGTTTGTTATATCCAAGTGGCTAAGTACTCATTTGAGAAAGTTTGTTTTGTGACTTAAAGTCATGTTTTGGTAACGTTTTGGTTGTGTGAACCTTTTTAAGAAAATATATTTCGAAAAATTTTCTTAGAGTTGCTTTACGACGTCTTCCTCGCGTGTCCCGGGCGTGGGGCCAAGTAGGACCACGGGTCGGGGCGCGACAGTTGGTATCAGAGCTAGGTTGTAGATGGTCTAGAATGACTGAATGACCTAGGAGGGTAGTTGTGTATAGGGTAAGTAACGTTGAGAGTTTTATGCAGGTACTTATTGAAAATGGTTGGCACCGAAGGGAATCAGTCAGGGCCTTCAGGGTCGGGTAACGCTAGAGAAGAGGTTCGAGCACTGTTCCAAGGTATGTTTGAAGTTGTCATGAAAATCATTGACGATATAGAGGAGCATAAAACCAAGATTGAAACCTCAGATGTGACAAAACGAGGAGAACAGGTAAAACTGCAACCCCAGCGTGGAGATAGTAGAGAATATCAAGGAACACCTTCGCAAGCGAGGGCATATTTTCAAGGGCCTCATAATAGAGGAACTCGAAGTAAACGATTATGTAACTACTGTCAAAGGATGGGATATTTAGAAGAAAAATGTTGGAAGAAGCAAGGCAAATGTTTGAGTTGTGGTCAGTTGGGTCACTTTCAGAAGAGTTGCTTTAGATTTAAGAATCAGTTATCGGGAAGTGCAGCTGGGTCATCTCGGGGCCAAAAGAGGGATGCTTCAGGAAAGGTTAAGGTGCAAGATCGTGTTTCTTCCATCAATCAACAACAGATTTCAGATTCTTCTAATGAGACAGGAGGTATAATTTCTATGTCTAGTTTGAGAGCACACACACTTATAGACCCTGGCTCTTCGCATACTTGTGTGTTTGTGCATTGTGCTTCTTGATTGCATGAGTCTTCTGAGTCTTTACCTTATGTGTTAGATGTGTCTTCCTAAGGGGGAGTGTTAGACGATCGATAAAGTGTCGTATACTTGTGATGTGTGTATTCATGGGCGTGTTTTATTTGCCGGTTTAGTGATGTTGTCATCACAAGATCTTGATGTTATGGTGGTGGAATTTTATATGCTAGTGTGTTTTAGTTAAGCATGGTATATATATGTGTTTAGCTTTCATGCTATTTAGGCATTAAGAAATTTGTAAATTGTTGTTGCAAGTTTGTGCCTGGTAGTTGGTTTATGGAGTTAGTAGTGGAAAAAAAAAAAAAAAAAAAATTGCATTTAAATTGAAAGATATCTTTTCCTTGTGAGATTTTAAATTTATTTCCCTTGAGTGGTACTTGTTCTTGAGGAGAACCTTGGGTGATCTTGAGTTGTTGGGTGCTATGTTTGAGCAACATCAGAGATCAGTAATTGTTTAGTGGTTGATTTGAAGTGACTATCATTTGTTGAGAATTTTAGTTGAGTATATTTCAAAGATGGCTTTTATATCGGGTATGGACATCATGAATGGTGGTTATATAGTTTGAATTCTCACCTGCTTCAGTGGTATTGTTGGATACGTTGAATTGTATAAGTAATCCTAGTCTGAGTTCTTTGAAAGCGGTAGCAGTTTGTAAAATCAGGGCAGAATGTCTTCATGTTAGAGGATATATTATTTTGAGGAAAGTTTCAACTCAGGCATAGGGTTGAGGATTTATTGATGGATTTCTAAGGTAGCTACACTGTTAACTACATAGCACAGAAAGATGCACTATCTCGATGGATTGGTAAGAGTGAACGAGTTTAATTGTTGCGAGTGTTAATTGATGAATCGAGAGTTGATGACAACTTCAGTATTGATATTGCTTAATGGATTTAATTAGTACTACAGTTATCTAGAGGATATGATTAGTGTTACTAATTTCTAGTGGATATGTCAAGCTTACCCTTATAGTGGATTTGATAAATTCATTATTCATAGAGATGCCTTAAAGAGTGATTGAGATGTTCATTGCTTCAGGATGGTACGGTAACAATGTGTGCTTTGAGAAGATTGATTCCTTATCAACAAAATTATCCTACCCATAAATTGAGATTTATTGCGATTATACATCCATTGCATTAGTGAATAACTTTGATGGAGTTAGATTTGAAGTGTTTACCATATTATATCATCGGGAAAGGTATCGTGTTAGAGGATTCATTGACTTATAGTTCATGGGTGATAAAACTAAATGGGGAATGTTAGAGGAATTAACACTTTGGAGTCTTCGTGAGTTGAGACATGGTGTGACTTTGCGATTGTGAAAGCTTTAAATTTCTACTCTATTGAATAATATCAACTATCGAAAATTACTCGTGGAATGAATAATGACAGACAATAAGATTTTGTTCGTGGCTAGTGATGGAATTTTAACTTCTATAGCAGAGTATGTAATCAACACTTAGTGGAATTAAACATGTATAACGGAGTTCAACTATAGATACGTGAAGGGATACACAAGACCAATTTAATTATGAATCCAAGTAAAAGTAGAGTATTGAGATAAATTCGAGGAGTTATCTTTAATTGTTTGATGCGAGGAATTCTAAGTATTCAACTAAGTCCTTGAGTTGTGAATAATCTGGAAGTAAATTATCAGTTGTCAGTTATTTGTTCAGAAGATAGTTCGATTTCATGGGATGTCTACGAGCATAGTAATAGATATGGGTTCCTTATTTACATCTTGATTTTGGTAAGCATTTCAGAAGGCCTGGGGTTCGGAATTGAGACTTAGTATGACTTTCACCCTCAGTCAGATGGTCAGTTAGAAATAACCATTCAGATTCTTGAAAACTTGTTTAGTTGATTCTAAGAACTCGAGGGATATACCTTTACTTCTCGTGGAATTGTTTAATATGTCAGTTCTTTTGAGATTTTGGAAAGAGCTAGAGGTTGAGTTTATCGTCTTGTGTTACTTCCTTCTCTCGTCGAAGTTGATAATGAGTTCCTTATGTTGATGCCACGCAATTGTGTTTATGATTCTTCTCCGATATGTCTAAAGTTTTAGAGGATATTGAACTCAGTATGGAATTTCGGGATTGAAATGAAAGGAAGTATCCTGGGTTGTTTGAGGGTTGAGGTAAGCAATCCTAAAATTCGGGTCGAATTTTCTTTAAGGGGGAGTGATTGTAACGACCCCAAAAATCCGTTTTATTTATTTTATAATTATTTTATATTTTTGAGAATTTTAAATTTAAAATTATGTGTGCATTTTATTTGTTGCATCATATTAAATGAATTTGCACATCTTATATGATTATTTGTGTTAGTTAAAATGTTAGTATTAAAGGTGATTAGGGGAGTTAAGTTGTTATTTGTGGGAAGTTATGAGGGTTTTTAGTGGAATTAGTATTCAAGGGGCTTAGTTGTTCAACTGGGAAGAAGGAGGGGCTTAAATGAAAAGTGAAAATAGCACAAAAACCCATCCTTATCTTCCCCTCCCTCACTCCCTGCGTTTCCCTCATCTTCACTTTTCCAAAACATAACTTTCTCCATTGTTGTTGAAGAAGAAAGCTTAGGTAAGATTTTGTTTTGTTAATTTTCCCTATTTTAATCTATTACTCCATTTTCAAATCTAATTATATATAAATGTTCAGGGAGTTGAATAGATCATATCTACCGAACAATATATTTTTCTTGACTCATTTCCGAAAAATAGGTAAGTTACTAATCCCCCCTTTAAATGTTAAAATGGTCATAAGTATGCTATATATGCTTTATATGTTATAAAATAATGTTTTGGGTATACTTTTATATACTTGTAATTTTGGGACGGAGGGAGTAGTAATAATTTTTATATACTTGTAAATTTGAGACAGAGGGAGTAGTAAAACTGGTTATAGACTTGTTATTTGTGGGAAGTGAGTATATGGGTATAGTAGTTTTGGTTTTGGGGAAGTAGGAGAGGATGCAACATCATATATGCTTTATATATTATACTCCTACTCGTGGGACGGTAAAATAATATCTTTAGTTAAATGTTAAATAAATGTATTATAAAATTATACTATTACTTATGGGACGGGGAAAGAAGTAAAAGTATCCTAAAGTGGGTATATTAGTATATTAAATATTATAATGATACTTGTGAAACGGAAGGAGTAGTAATAATTTGTTGCATGGGGGAAATGTTAATACAAATGGGTGTTGTAGTATTGTGAAAGTATAGTAATGTTGTTGTACCTAATCAAATGGATATAAACATGTTATATATGTCTAGTAGGTTGTGAAACAATGTTTTGGTATGTTTTATTTATAATTGTAAATTTGGGACAAAGGGAGTAGGAAAGAACTTGTTACATAAGCTTATTATGGTTGAGATTGCTATAGGAGTTGGTGTTAATATTGTTCTTAGGCTGAGTTTAGCCTTTGTGTAAGTTGTAGATGTTAAGAGTTGCAAGTATTAGTGAAATTTGGGCTGTGAAATATAAGGAGTGAACTTTGGTAAGTTTTGGTCTGCCAGGTGATGTGGGCGGCCGCCCAAAAGTGGGCGTGCGGCCGCACATCTATCTGAAGGTTTTTCTTCTTGAGACATAGCAATTTGGGCGGCCGCACAGCCCTGTTTGGGCGACCGCCCAGTTATCTGAAAAGTTTAGAGTTTTTCAAACTAAAGGATTTAGAGGTCAATCTTAGTCTAGTTTTTAGGGAGTGTCCTAAAGTACTTAGATGATTGTTGTGGATCACTAAAGTGGTAGAATTGGTTCCTTTGTGAACACAAGTGTTGTGAAATGTGAGTAATTGATTAAGTGAGTATTGTTGAACATTTTGTAATGTGTTGAATGGTTCATCTTCTTGATGTGTTTGGCATGATTCCCTACATTGGAATCATTGTCCCTGATTGTTGTTTAAGCAAGTATTTCTATTTGGTGCTTGCGTGTAAAGTCCAGCTGGTACTTTTGTGTGTGTTGGGCAGTGATAGGGATTATAATGGTCTCCGAGCCAAGTACATTATAAGGCTCCTATCATTGGTTTCCCATTTTTAACCCCCTTCCTTAGGCCAAAGGTTGGGCACTTTGGGTTATGACTTTGTGTCATTTTCCCCCCATTGTTGTTGTTGTTGTTTGGTTCCGGAACCCGTCTCAGCTCTTCGATGCTGCTCAGTTGATGCCTCTCAGATGGCTATTGTTTGGTTTGAGAACCTTGGCTCAGTATCCACGTATGAGTGTTTATTTCCGCTTTATGTGTTGCATGATGAGTTGGTCGTTATTTCCAACCGGTATGGGACGGTTGGCGATAGGGAGCCTCTCATGTTATGTGCTATGTGTTATACGCTTATTTGTTAATATTGTTTCTTTATGATCATCATATTAGCATGTAATGTAGTTGCATTTTAGTAACTTACTGAGATTTATTCTCACCCCTTATTTGTTTACCGTTTTAGATAAGAAGGAGTCCAGGGAATAGGTCACAGCACAGGGAGGACGTTGGTAAAGAGATCTTTGGTAAGACTTTTGGGAAGTGATATGTATAAAGGATACATTATGTAAATGTAATACCTTTAGGGTAGTGTACCCGTGACTCAGTTATTTGTATCATCTCTTTTGGTTGGTGTTCGTGTTTGTAAATTTTATAAGTAAAGTTTGTTATAGCCAAGTGGCTAAGTACTCATTTGAGAAAGTTTGTTTTGTGACTTAAAGTCATGTTTTGGTAAGGTTTTGGTTGTGTGAACCTTTTTAAGAAAATATATTTCGAAAAATTTTCTTAGAGTTGCTTTACGACGTCTTCCTCGCGTGTCCCAGGCGTGGGGCCAAGTAGGACCACGGGTCGGGGCGCGACAGGGTCCCTCCACCTATGCCTGACCAAGGACCGAGTTATCTCTCTTCCTTTTCGACCTCTACGGTCATCTTCTAAATACTTACTATTTTCAAAAATCACTAACCTCTTACGGTCACTCTCTCACTTGTTTTACTTAACACGAACTACAGTGACCTGAGCCTCTCATTGTGTGGGACCTCTCCTATATAGTAAGGGGAACGTAGGCAGCTACCGGCCCGGTCAAACTATTAGTCTTTTCATTCAAAGAACATTTCAAAAATACGGAGATCGAGTATTTTCATAAAAAATGATTTTATAAACAATGCCTTGTCATTAATTATAAGTCTAATTTAATTCAAATACTTAACTTCTCCACCAACCACTACAGAATCCTGCATCATGTCTGCCGAAGGGATCAACACAGTCACAACCAAAGCTACCACCCAAGACCTCGAGACAACTCTCCACCCCAACACCGTTCTCAAAGAACAAATGGCTCACTTCAACTCCATTCTCAACGAACAAGCGGTCCATCTTAACACCGCCCTCAACAAGCAAGAAGCCCTCTATAAGACTATCCTCGATAAGCAAGCGGCCTACTATGAGACTATCCTCAGAGAATAAGCAACCCTCTCCCGAACTCTCCTCGATGAACAGGAAGCCTTCTTTGAGACTGTTCTCCTCAAACGGACAGACCGCTTCCAGAAGGTGGTATACAAAGCTCTAAAGGACACCGAGGAGCATCTCCGGTGATATCTATGGCATTTACGAGTACCTCAACCGCACTCCTCCTCCTGCTTAGTTTCCACATCCGTACGCTCCTCAAATATTTGGGCCACCACAGACTTTCCCCATTGGGATGCCTCCTATGGCTACTCATCAACAAGAAATACTGGTGCCTAGACCACCCTCCAAGATGGTCCGTAACAAGAAAGACGAGCGCGAGTTCGATGACTTGGGTATGCCATTAGAAAAGTTCTTTAAAAGCCTGGTTCAAGCCGGCAAGTTGTCTCCTTTACTCAACTACAAGCCAATCAATGAAAGGCAAGACTTAGATTCCTCCAAGTACTGCAGATATCACCAATACATTGGGCATGACACCGAGAATTGCCTCCAACTGAAGAGGAAGATCCAAAGCCTCAACGATAGCGGAGCCATCACCCACCAAAGGAACAAATGGGCATAGCAGACGAAGTTACACCGGGGCTACCTCCTTCTAAAAAAAAAAAAAAAGAGTCTTTCAGTCTTCGTAGGTTCTAGAGAGTCTTTTAGTCAAAGTCCACCTCGGACATTAGTCTTTTACTTTTTACTAGCAAAATTCCACTCCGGACATTAGTTAGATTGTTAAAGTCCACCTCGGACTAGTTAATTAGAGTCTTTAGTCGCAATAAAAGTGTCTTTATTTCTTTTCTCTCTAGACTTGAGACACAATCTTGCATATACATCAACTCCATGAAAATTGTATTAATCTTAATTGACAATTGATTGCTATATCTTTATATGACGAATTAATCCCAAATATATTTGTTAATGAAGACTCATTAAAAGGTAAATGGACCCACAAACTATCATACATAACTTAAGAAAACAATTAATCTCAAAATAACAAACGCTTTGATCAATCAAATCGTTTTCTCTTTTCTATATGTCCTCTCTATACCTACCCTTATACGTGTACACCCACTGTGTACACCCTCTATATACCCCTTGTGTACACCCATTCTGTACACCCTCTATATACCCCTTATGTACACCCACTGTGTGCACCCTCCATATACACTCTCCTCATAAACACCCACTGTGTACACCCTCTATATACCCCTTGTGTACACCCACTGTGTGCACCCTCCATATACACTCTCCTCGTGTACACCCACTGTGTATACCCTCTATATATCCCTTGTGTACACCCACTATGTGCACCCTCCATATACACTCTCCTCGTATACACCCACTATGTACACCCTCTATATATCCCTTGTGTACACCCACTGTGTGCACTCTCCATACATACTCCTTGTGTACACCCACTGTGTGCACCTTCCATACATACACTCCCTTGTGTACACCCACTGTGTGCACTCTTCATATATACACTCCCTGTGTACACCCACTGTGTGCACCCTTCATATACACTTCTCGTGTACACCTACTGCGTACACTCTCCTAAATACTCTTCATATACACTTCCATCTTCCCATGAAGAAGACGACGACTGCAGAGCCGCTCACCATCAAAGAAGAGACCACATAATCATAGAAGCTGTCCGTTCCCATGACGATGCATCGGGGCATTCCATCCCCCTCGAAGATGTCAACGAAATGCAAGGGGTTGTTCATACTCCCTCTACGACTTCTACCTCCTAAAGGCGAAAGCGAACTAGGGGCTCATCTTGCCAAAGCGTTTCAATATGTAAATGTAAAAAAAAAAAAGAGAAAGCTCGCTAGGTCGAAACCCACAAACGGGCGACTTAGGCAAAAATTAGAGCAAATGCACAAAATAAAAGCCCGCGAGGTTGAAAACCCGTAAGGGCGGCCTAGGCAAAAATAAGGGTGTGCACGAAAAAATTAATCTAAGCAAAGAAAAATAGAAGGGGCTATCATCATAGAAAAGTAAAAGTCTCACTTTCTTTTCACTTCATATTTTCTATTTTTCTTTCTTTCCAAAGAAGTTCAACTCAACTCGACAGCAGCAGTCAAGAGCAACGACTACAAACGAAGCGGTCCGAAGCAACAAGCAGCAACTACAATCAATAATGAAGCAAACCACCACTCAAACCCGGTATCATCATCGACCGGATCATCCTCGAACTACGCGGACCTGAGCCTCTTACACCGAGAGGAACGTAGGCAACCTCCTGGTCTGGTCCACAAAATATATACAACACACCTCGAGCCAACTTTCATTCTTTTCTCACTTCCCCATACATTATAATTTCTATTTCTTTCTCGATTAATCAAGGCGTTTATTATTTCAAGACTACTTGTCTAAAACATAATCATAAGATACAGAACTAATCAACGAGGTCCATTCTCGAGCAATCAAAAGACAATTCTGAATAAAACAATTTTCAAATGTCTAGACTAGTCTTCTACTCTACAATCTAGGAAAGAGCTAAATACTTACTTTCTGTCAAGCAGGGGCTTCCTTCCTTTTATACACATACTTCCCGTAGAGTCAAAATGAGAGAACTCCCTCTCTTGTTCTCTCTCTCTCTTCTCTCACCATAACAAAAAAGGCTCCTGCAAGTCGTCTGTACAATTCCATCATTTTCTTTATTTTTGAGTCGACTGAAAATAAAAAAAAAGACGACACTAAAATAATATACCCACCTAGATTGAAAACCCGTAAGGGCGGTCTAGAGAAAAAATAGGGTGCGTCTAAAAGGAGGTAGATTCCCCCACCTTGTGCCCTCACCAAACTGGGGCTGCCCTAACGGAATTAGGCCGAGTACTGATGCTCCAACAAGATCATTCCCCGCAGAAAGTCATCTCTCTCCATCAAAGCTCAACATAGATTACTTCTTTCTAATACCCTCACCGAACTGGGGCTGTCCCATTGGAATTGGACCAACTACCGACGCACCAATAGGATCGCTCTCCATGAAAGGTTATCTCTCCACCAAAGATCAACATGGTTGGCTCACCTCTCTCAAGTATCCCCATTCAAACTAGGGCTTCTCCAAACCAAGTTAAGTCAACTGCTTGACTACTCGAGATCACCGGCGACCCGACGAGATCATACTCACCCGAAGGGCTACCCTAATCAACAAACCCAACGAAGGACAAGTACTTGAATTAATTAGAGTATAATTAATTATAAGGCATCTTTATAAAGTCGTTACATTTTCAAAGTGTTTTCTATCACGACACGTTGTTTACATACCCGCACATTCGATCTCCACCGATTTACTAAATGTCTTTTGTCTCATCTCTGTGATGTTCTAACTGACTCGGTCCTACACCTTAGGCTACCATTGAGTCCCGCATCCCGTCTCCCATAGGTCAAAAGCCCCTAAATATCCTTTAGGCAACTCGTACCAATAGAGGTCAAGCAGTGTGTAAACCCAACTAGGGTACCCTAAGCCTGTGGAATGCGCTCCTAGTCAGTCTACATGTTACCTACATGTTACTTGCTACTCTACGTACTACTTGCTACTCTACGTGTTGCATGCTACTATTACATAGTACATATATGTTTATACAGTCATCCATCAATATATACTATACTACTGTCTGTGCTCTACGCTAACAAAATACAGAAACTAAGAAGCCGATCCACTAGCATCGCCTCGAGTCCTCTTCTGAGGGTGTCCACCCAGAGCACCATCGTCATCACTAAAAGGAGGAGAACTGCTGCATCCTGCCACCTTGCGAAGACTCTTCGCCAACTTCTCGTGTAAACTCTGAATCACCGACCATAGGCAGCACAAGTGGTCAACATAGTCCGAACTAGAGGATTACTAAAGACAGAAGTGGGATAAAAGAAAGGGTAAGGTACCTACACTGACATAACCCGCCAGGATTCGAAACTACAGAACTATCTCACTCTCCTCACACTGCACCCACCGAGGGTCATCATCACCGTCTACATGATCGTACAGAGGGACTCCAAAAAACTGCTAAAGGAAGGACCTGCTGGGCCTGGTGTCGCCAACTCAACATACCACTGCCCTATCTCCGCAATGTCTCCTCTATCACAGCGCGTGAGCCCCAAGGCGCATCCCAACAAAGTCATTGCTCGAGGCTCCCTCTATTACAAATTGTCTAGCATCAAGGCCATTGGTCAACCTAACCCGGTCATGCAGAGACACTAGATCAGTCGTGGACCACGGAGGATCCACCAGAACCAAGTAGACGCTACCTTCTCCATCCTAGGGACCTACCCTCTCAATCAAGTAAAGGGAATCTCTGCCAGATCCAATCACCAACCTCCGCTGACCCATCACCTCAAGCACAACTGCGATCTAAATTTAATTTGATTAACTTGTTGATGATCTTAGATTCATGAATAAATTATTTATTATGGGTTTTGATAATCATGATGATTCGATCACCATGAACACCATGTCCAAATTGAATCATGGAAAGCAATTTTAAGGTAAATTTTGGAAATTTAAAATCTACTTTTCGTGGTGCACAGCCAAGCGGGTCTTAAGACTCGGCTGAGCAGATGATGTTCAGAATTTGAATCTGGGATTGAATCTAGTTTCAGATGGCTGATTTTTGAAACCGTGTTTCCTGAAAAGTGATGTCAATTCAGAATTCATAAAACTAAAATCAGAATCCTGAATTGTTCTGGATTACTGAAATCAGTTAAAAGTATGAGACTAAGAATTTAGAAACGGACTACAGATTCATAAGGAAATGTGGATGCCTTTTGGCTTAGTTACGGCCGTATGGACTGTTCTCTAGTTTCTGAATGATGTACGGAAATGTGGTTGTCTTATGGCTTAGTTCGGCCGTACAGTTTGTTCTCTCGATATCTGAACTATCATGCGGAAAGATGATGATCTAAGTCAAAAATTTGATTTTTGACTTCATGAATTTCTAAAATGAAAAAGGATTAAAGATAAAGGCAAGACAAATGTTGTCAAGCCTAAAGAAAATAATTGTGGCTAAACTTATAACTCTAAATAATGCAATTTGGTAACATGGCAATTTGATTGACCATTTAAAATGATGATCTTAAGGAACATATTAATCAAATTAATATTGCAATTTAGGTTACTTAGGATTATTAAGAATGTATAATTTCCGTTCTTGCTTTAGAACAATTCTTAAGCTCATGATCCAATCAAAGAAATTATTTCATTCTCTTTTAACTTTGTCCTTTTAAAGAATAGATCGCAGTAACAAACATAATTAAAGTTTAAGATAATATTCTACACTAATATGAAAATAAATATACACCTATATTTCATACCAATCATTTAAGAGATAAATTTTGTATTTCATAAATACTCCCACTAAATTATATAACCTTCATATACAACAATTGTATAATATAATTTATGTGGGCTAAGATCTAACTTTAATTTAATTTTAATTCCGTGTAGGCGATACTGCTAAAAATTAAATTAATTAGGTAGATAACTCTTATCAATCACATCATATGTGACTCTTAGATCCTTTATGAGATTTTTGGACATCATATGTCTCAACATGTTTTAATCTCATCTTGTGCCTTAGGCCCATACACTTATAGAATTAATGCACCTCGCTTTAGAAGAGCCCACATAAAACTACCCGGTGTACTCACAAGTGTTTTAATAATGGAATAAACATATAAAATCAAATACCCATGAGCCATGAATCCGTCCATGTTGATTAGATTAAATACAAGACGAAAGAAACATACCCTTGAAGATCGAATTCATGAACACGGACTTTAAGGTGCTAAAGCAAACACCCTCTATCTGTATCCACACGTCGAACGGACCCAAGAACACCTTCTTGATTGATTGCTAGATCCAAGGCTTGATGAAGAAACGATTTCTCCATAGGAATTGTTTTACTCTTTGATTATTGAGTTTTGATGATTCTAAATCTCAAAACTAATAATCCTACCTCTCTATATTTTATTTTTTCTAAAACAATGTGTTATGATTTCCAAAATCAACATTAGAGGCTGTCAATCCCGGCTGCATATATTTATATGAGGGTTTGACCTAATTCCATTTGGGATCGGGATTCCTTGTCACACAAGAATCTGAACAAACTGACCAGATTCGGGGAGGCAGCTGTACGGCTCCTATGGAGCAGTACACCTCTTCCCAAGCCGTACGGTCGCCTTGTAAAAATCCCATATTTTAAGCCTTTTACAATCCATTCTATTGTGTGTGACCCAATAAGATTTTACTAAGTTGGCAACGAGTCCGAACCATTGAGAACCCGTAACTCATAAGCGGACTCTAGCAAGCCATTATGACTACCCAATTAGTATAACTTTGAAATTCCAAAGTAACCTTATAGAACATATCACAATCCTTTTGTCACGCGATATCATATTGGACTAAGTCATGATCCACGTCAACTTATGTTGTCCAATGCTTTCTCGATCCCAAGTAGATTGATATAAGCAAATGACATTGAACACGTCAATTTATTTGGGTATGGCCATACACTATCATCAATCTCAATCATCGAGTGGCCAAGCAGATATTTCTCTTGAGAGAGGGACAAATCTCATCTTGACTTACCATTCTTCCTAACAAGAATCCGATTATGCCAATCATAGTCTTTATAACTACCCGGTTAAAGGTAGCGTTTAACTATGTCAAACATAATGTTCATCATGTGGAAGACCATGATAATCTCAGGTCTAAGGATATCAAATGATGTAACTATTATGACATTTAATTATGACATTTGACCATGACATAAATCTCATAACGGGTCTATCCAGTACCTTGTTCTCCAACAAGTACCCACAAGTTTAATCCGCATCCTATGCACCATAATCATCATATGATTATCCATTAAACTCATGCTAGCCCTTCATAAGTTCTAGGGACAATGATTATTTTAATAAACATGCAAAACATATAATAATTGGGTTTGTTATCTCTAAAACAATGAAGCTATGATGTAATGCATAGGACTTTCTCAAGGGCCTAGGGCATAATATCCAACAATCTCCCACTTGCACCAGGCCCAATCAACGTGTATCCAATACCCATTGAGCTAGTTATGATCTCCATCATTATTGGAAGCGAGCTTATGTAAGATGATTATCCATTGTTATCATCATATGGTATTTTGCATATTTTGACATCTCCCATCTTTGATGATTTCTCGATTAAGATAGAACCGTCCAAGTATATGTTTAAATAAGAAATTAGCCCCTTGGATTGTGTAATAACAATTATTGACACAATGAAGGTCCATAAAATTAGTGACACTAGAAACAATATCTAGTTTACTAATTAATCTTCTTATCCAAACAATTTTCTACTCGAATCACATGCTACTAGACACTCAACCTTTTGTAGAATAGTAATGGTGTATTTAGAACTCTTCTAACACCACTATTAAACTTAAACATGTATTTATACTGTAATATTTATCTTTGTTGGTTTGTAAGAATGCATCTATGTAACTATTACAAGATCATCTTTCATTCCATCAAAGATCAAGAATGCATCATTTGGTTCTTCTCAAGTACATAAGGATGTTTCTTAACTAGTGACTTTCACTAGAATCCCATTGGTATTATATCATCATACTCCAAGTATATAAGACATCCGGTCTTGGTACATTAACATGGCTTACATGATAGATTCAATTTCCGAATCATATGGAATCCTAATCATGTGCTCTTGCTCATTAGTCTTCCAATTAGACTAAATCTTGTCAAGAGTGATGTCATTAGACATTTGAAAGTAACCTCTCCAAGAGTCTTGTATAGTGAACTTTTCACTATCTTGTCTATATTAGTACTTTAACTTTAACCAATCTACCTTTTAGATTTATCTCCATAGATCTAAATTCCAAGGATATAAGAGGCTTTAACCAAGTCTTTCATTATGAAACTCTTTCAAAATAAATTATATGTCAACCACATATATAAGACTAGGAATAATGTTATCCTCCCACTAAATTTATTGTAATCACAAGTCTCATCTTTGATGAATTCAAACTTTTTGAATACTACATCAAAATGAATATTTCACTCCAATTTGTTTGCTTCAATCCATCTCATGAATTTTTGCAACTTGCATATTTTATTAAAATCTTATGGATTAACAAAACTTTTAGGTTGTATCAAACACATCCTAAAGTATGTTCCTGTTAAGGAATGTTGTTTTCACAACCATTTTTCATATTTCATATTCAAAATATGAGGTCATGACAATTAATATAGGTGACAAAGTTTCATCATAATCGATATTATGAATTAACTTTACTCAATTAGTCATGCTTTAATAATATGCACTCTACAATCCATGTCCGTTTTCTCCAAGAAAACATATTTTCTACCTCATGATTTTTTAAGCCATCGGGTAGAACAATCAAGTTCCAAACTTGATTATCATACATGGATTATATCTTAGATTCATGACTCCATGTCGCGCCCCGTACCCGTGGTCCTACTTGGCCCCACGCTCGGGACACGAGTGGAAGACATTATAAAACCTTTTAGAATTTTTTTTGAAATATACTTTTAGAAAGTGGAACAAAAACACACTTGAAGTTCAAAGACTTCACTTAACTTGAAACAAACTTTTACAAACACTTTCACAGCAAAAGTACTTAGCCCGAAGGCTTACAAACTTTTAAACAAATGTACATACATCAACTTTTACCAAAATAGATGTAACCATAAGAAGTACGGGTACTCTACCCAAAGGGTTTACATTTATATAATGTAACCTTCACAAAACAAGTCCCATCTCTTACCAAACGAACGTCCTCCCGTGCCAAGTGTCCTATCCCCTGGACCCGCCTTTATCTAAAACAGTAAACAAATAAGGGTGAGAATAAATCTCAGTAAGCTACTAAAATGCAACTACGTTACATGTTGATATGATGATCATAAAGAAACAATATCAACAAGTAAGCATATAGCATATAACATCAACTCATATATCACTTGTATCACATTGCCCACACTCCGGTGGATACCAAGCCAAGGTTTACCCAATAACCATAACTGATGAGAATACCAACTGAGAAACCCATCAGAGAAAACCATCTGAGCAGCATAAATAGCTGAAGCCGTCGGGATCCCGAAAACCAAACCATAACCAATAGAACCAAGTAACCAGAGAGGGAAATATGACACAAAGTCATAACCCAAATACTCACCAAAGGGAGCAATTCATCCCATCAAAGGCCAATCTGGACTGGGGAAACTAGAAGGCACAGTGGACACCTTATAGTGAACTTGGCTTGTGTGCCACTATAATTCTCCCACCGCCTGACTCACAAGCTCCAATGGAAAACCTTATAGTGGACTTACCTGTACCACTATAATTCTTCCATTGGCTGACTCCACAACAAGACCAGCTGGACTTTCACAAAAAGCACAGTAATGAATACTTGCTAAACAAAACCCGGGGCATTTAATCCAAGAAGGAATTAAGCCAAAAACATCACAAGATTCACACGAAAGATTTCTCATAAAGAGTCCATAATAAGGACATTTAGTCACAACCCAATCGTTTTCATCAACGACATAAAAGTCATACACATTCATGTTTAAGTCATAAGCCACCCCAAGGATCACAAAACACTTGTCCTCTTATACCCCATAACACAAACTATCAAACCTTGGAAAAAGGGGGGGTGCGCACGCCTCACCCCATAGGGTGCGCGCGCTTCCAAGGATCAGAACCTCACTATTTTTAGACACTTAAGGGTGCGCGCGCCTCACCCAAAAGGATGTGCACGCCTCCCTTCTCCAGTCAATTTTTGCCTAGGTTGGTAACAATGGGTGCGTGCGCTTCCTTATATAGGGTGCGCGCGCCTCCTCCTACTTTAGGCCAAATCCCAGATTCTTCCTTAGTTCAATTTTTACTCCTTCCGTCCCACAAGAATAACATATATACTACACAATTTAGTACACAACATTAGCAACTCTCATTATAGTTACAACTTGAGTTCATAAACATTCACAATACCCAGCTAAACCAAATTCATATACTCCCTTTGTCCCAAAATTACAAGTATAGCAAATATTACCCAAATCACAAAATTAACAAGTAGGAGTATCATATATAGCATATATGACTATTTTAACATTTAAAAGGGAATTAGTAACTTACCTAGTTCCAGAAAAAGTATCGCTGAAATAAGTTTGGTTCGGCTAGAAATGACCTACTCGACGCCCTGATCATTTTTATATAATTAGTTTTTAAAACTGGTAAGTAAATAAAAAGAATTAAATCGAAATGGGTCGAACTTACCTTTTTCTCCTAACCCTAACTGATACGAGGGAAAGTTGCAGAAGAAATTATGCACACAGAGAAAGAAGAGAAAGGTAAAGTTTCTATAAATATCTCCTCCCATTTTGCAACTTGGTCACCCAACTTTCAAAGTTAACACTTAAGCCCCTGAACTTATATTTTCAACAAGGACCCTAAAGTTTCAACTTAATCATTTAACTCCTTTAATCATTATTATTACTAACTAAGTAAATAACACAAATAATCAAATATGATATGCAAATCATAAAATATGATGCAACGCATAAAATGCACATATAAGTCAAATAAAAATCCCCAAAAATATAAAATAAATAGGGACGGGTTTTGGGGTCGTTACAATCACTCCCCCTTAAAGAAAATTCGTCCCGAATTTTAGGGTTACTTACCGAGGCCCTCAAACAACCAAGGGTACTTCCTCTCGATCTCTTTCCGAAGTTCCCAAGTCGATTCCTCCACATTATGATTCCTCCACACAACTCGAACAAGAGGAATACTTTTGTTTCTCAATTCTTGCACCTTCGAATCAATGACTTGGACCGGATGTTCCTCATAAGACATACTCGGCTCAATATCCTCGGGAACCTCAGATAAAACATGAGAAGAATCATACACATACTTCCGAAGCATAGAAATATGAAACACATTATGGATCTTATCAAGAGAAGGAGGTAGTGCAAGACGATAAGCCCGATCCCCCACTCTTCCAAGAATCTCAAATGGACCAATAAACCTCGGAGCAAGCTTGCCTTTCTTCCCATATCTTCGAATACCAACCTTAGGGGAAACCTTCAAAAACACAAAGTCACCTTTTTCGAACTCAAGGTCTCGCCTCCGATGATCAGCGTAGCTTTTCTGTCTACTCTGGGCAGTACTCAAACGATCTCGAATAAGTTTAACCTTCTCAACTGAATCATTAACCATCTGAACACCCCAAATCTTGGCTTCTCCCACTTCATCCCAACAGATAGGAGACCGACATTTCCTTCCATACAAGGCTTCATAAGGAGCCATCCCAATACTGGACTGAAAACTGTTATTATAAGCAAACTCTACGAGAGGCAAATGAATATCCCACGAATCTGAAAAATCCACTGAGCAAGCCCTCAACATATCCTCAAGAATCTGGATAGTTCTCTCGGACTGGCCATCTGTTTGAGGATGAAAAGCTGTACTAAATCTCAACTCTGAACCCAAAGCCTTCTGAAACGCTTTCCAAAACCGAGATGTGAATCTAGGGTCACGATCGGATACAATGCTCACTGGAACTCCATGTAACCTCACGATCTCATTAATGTACAAAGTTGCAAGCTTTTCCATAGAATAACCAATCTCAATAGGTAGAAAATGAGAAGACTTTGTCAATCTATCAACAATCACCCAAACCGCATCAAACCTTCTTCGAGTACGAGGTAACCCTGTCACAAAATCCATAGTAACATGTTCCCACTTCCATTCCGGAATCTCTAACGGTTGAAGCAATCCTGCAGGCCTTTGATGTTCAGCTTTAACTTGTTGACATGTTAAGCACTTGGATACATAATCCTCTATCTTTCTCTTCATATTATTCCACCAAAAGTGTTGCTTCAAATTCTGATACATTTTAGTACTCCCGGGATGAATAGTATACCTTGATTTATGGCCTTCATCAAGAACTTGGTGTTTAATCTCATCAACATTAGGTACACACAAATGACCCCTGAAAGTTAATACCCCTTCAGAACTGAGTGAGAAATCCTCAAATTTACCATCTTTGATTTTATCCATAATCTTTACCAATTCCGGGTCATCCTTCTGAGCTTCCTTTATTTGTTGAACTAAAGTTGGAAATACTCGAATGTTCGCAAAAATAGCTCCATGCTTTGATTCATAAGGACTCCAATCTCGAGCATCCTCCAACATCTTCCATTCCCGCACCATCAATGAAGCTACATAAGACTTCCGGCTAATAGCATCAGCTACCACATTTGCCTTGCCCGGATGATAAGAAATTGTACAATCATAATCCTTCAACAGCTCCATCCATCTTCGTTGTCTATTATTCAACTCTTTCTGGGAGAAAAGATACTTCAAACTCTGATGATCTGTGAAAATCTCAAACTTGGCTCCATAAAGATAATGTTTCCACTTATGCAATGCAAAGACAATAGCTGCAAGCTCCATATGATGGGTAGGATAATTCTGCTCACTCGGAGTCAACTTCCTCGAAGCATACGCAATAACCCTTCCATTTTGCATTAATACACACCCGAGGCCTTCTTTAGAAGCATCACTATAGATTACCAAATCATCATTACAATTAGGTAGGGCGAGAATAGGAGTTGTAGTCAATCTCTTCTTCAATTCTTCAAAACTAGCTTGGCATTTTTCATCCCACACATAAGGAATATTCTTTCGAGTCAAATGAGTCAAGGGAGTTGCAATCTTAGAAAACCCCTCAATGAACCTTCTGTAGTACCCAGCTAACCCCAAGAAACTTCGAATTTCCGTAACTGATTCTGGCCTCCTCCAATTCACAATAGCCTCAACTTTGGATGGATCAACTGATATACCTTTATTGGAGATCACATGCCCAAGAAAAGATACTTCATTGAGCCAAAAAGCACATTTACTGAATTTAGCAAACAACTGCTTCTCATGAAGAATAGATAAAACCATTCGTAAATGCTGCTCATGCTCCTCCCGGGACTTGAAATAAACCAGAATATCATCAATAAATACAACCACAAAGGTATCAAGATAAGGTTTAAAGACCCTATTCATCATATCCATAAAAACAGCCGGAGCATTAGTCAACCCGAAAGGCATAACAAGAAACTCATAATGGCCATATCTACTACGAAAAGCAGTTTTAGAAATGTCTTCAGAACGGATTTTCAACTGATGGTACCCACTCCTCAAGTCAAGTTTTGAAAAGACAACTGACCCTTGAAGTTGATCAAATAAATCATCAATATGAGGAAGCGGTTATTTATTCTTTATAGTTACCTGATTCAGCTTTCTGTGGTCAATACACAGCCTCAAGGACCCATCTTTCTTTTTAACAAACAATACTGGAGCTCCCCACGGGGATACACTAGGACGAATGAATCCTCGATCAAGTAACTCTTGCAACTGAACCTTCAACTCTTTCAATTCAGCTGGGGCCATTCTGTAAGGTGCCTCAGATATAGGAGCCGTACCTAGAAGTAAGTAAATACAGAACTCTATTTCCCGATCAGGAGGCATAGTATACTCAGAAGAAAATACATCTGAAAATTCTTTAACAATAGGCACATCCCCAATATCAGGAACCCTTTTAGTAGTATCCAAAACACTAGCCAAATACCCCGCACAACCACGGTTCAACAACTTTATAGCCTTCATATAAGAAATAATTCGAATCTCTCTACCCCAGGGAACAGTTTAAAAAAAAAACTTAGGAACATTAGGGATAGAAAATGTAACCACCTTATTAGCACAATCAACAGACGCATGATATTTACCCAACCAATCCATACCCAAGATAACATCAAAATCTTGTAATGGTAAGATAACTAAATCAGCAGGTAAAACATGCTCACGTATATGCACATCACAAGAATGCAACAACTCATTGGTCACCAAACACTCCCCTATAGGAGTTGACACCTCTAACACATAAGGTAGAGATTCAGAAGACAAATGCAATCGAGAAGCAAAATGCACAGACACATAAGAATGCGATGAGCCAGGGTCTATAAGTGTACGTGCCCTCAAACTAGACACAGAAATAATACCTAATTAGAGGACTCCGAAGCCTGTTGCTGAGAAATGGCAAAAACACGACCCTGAACCTTAGGCTTGCCTGAGGAATCCCTCTTCTGGCCCTGAGAGGACCCAACCACACTTCCCGATGCTTGCATCCTATACTTAGGGCAATCCCTCTGAAAATGTCCTAACTGACCACAGTTCAAACACTTGCCCTGCTTCTTCCAACATCTCTCTTCTGAATGTCCTTCTTTCTGACAATAATTACAAACTCCTCTACTCTGACTCCCTGAAGTATTACTTTGATTTCTGTTACCTGACTGTCTTTGAGAAGACCCTTTAAATTGTGAAGATCCACCTTGATTTCCTCTACTCTCACCACGTTGTGGTTGCCTAACTTGCTTCCCAGCACCTAACAATTCCATTTTCCTTTTATGTTCCTCAATGTCATGCTCCACCTGGTAAGCTCGATCCACTGCATCCTGAAAATCTTGCAACTTATGGGATACTAGCTGAGTTCTAATCACGGTTTTCAAACCTTTCACAAACCTCGAAGCCTTCCTCTCCTCAGTTGCCACTAGGTGAGTACAATACCTGGACAACTCTGAAAATTTAGCTGAATATTGAGCAATTGACATAGAACCTTGCTCCAAGTTAAGAAATTCCATCTCCTTCCTGTCTTGATCTACTCGAGGAATGAAGTGTTCTTTGAACTTTCCCAGAAAATTCTCCCAAGTATAAGGTACATGAGTCTCATCCCATTTTGTTTTCAAAGCTTTCCACCAATGCTCAGCCGCTCCATTCAGTTTATAGGTAGCAAACCTGACTTGATCTTCCTCCGAACATCTCAAAGCATCAAAGATCTTTTCCATCGATTCAATCCACCTTTCAGTTTTAGATACATCGGGCTCTCCATCATACTCCATAGGCTTCATTTTCAGAAACTGTTCTAGGCCATATCTTGGTGGTACCTGTTCCCTTTCTTGCCTCTGATCACTTAAAGTTTTCATCGCTGCTTCAAACATTCCCTGAAACATAATTCGAGCCTCTTCTCTGGCATCCCCTTGCCCCGAAGAGCCGGCCTGATCTCCGTCAGTTTCACCCATTTTTAATGAATACCTGCATCAAACACTCAACGTTACTCACTCTATACTCTACTACCCTCCTAGGTCATTTAGTCATTCTAGACCATCTACAGCCTAGCTCTGATACCAACTGTCGCGCCCCGTACCCGTGGTCCTACTTGGCCCCACGCTCGGGACACGAGTGGAAGACGTTATAAAACCTTTTAGAAAATTTTTCGAAATATACTTTTAGAAAGTGGAACAAAAACACACTTGAAGTTCAAAGACTTCACTTAACTTGAAACAAACTTTTACAAACACTTTCACAGCGAAAGTACTTAGCCCGAAGGCTTACAAACTTTTAAACAAATGTACATACATCAACTTTTACCAAAATAGATGTAACCATAAGAAGTACGGGTACTCTACCCAAAGGGTTTACATTTATATAATGTAACCTTCACAAAACAAGTCCCATCTCTTACCAAACGAACGTCCTCCCGTGCCAAGTGTCCTATCCCCTGGACCCGCCTTTATCTAAAACAGTAAACAAATAAGGGTGAGAATAAATCTCAGTAAGCTACTAAAATGCAACTACGTTACATGCTGATATGATGATCATAAAGAAACAATATCAACAAGTAAGCATATAGCATATAGCATATAACATCAACTCATATATCACTTGTATCACATTGCCCACACTCCGGTGGATACCAAGCCAAGGTTTACCCAATAACCATAACTGATGAGAATACCAACTGAGAAACCCATCAGAGAAAACCATCTGAGCAGCATAAATAGCTGAAGCCGTCGGGATCCCGAAAACCAAACCATAACCAATAGAACCAAGTAACCAGAGAGGGAAATATGACACAAAGTCATAACCCAAATACTCACCAAAGGGAGCAATTCATCCCATCCAAGGACAATCTGGACTGGGGAAACTAGAAGGCACAGTGGACACCTTATAGTGAACTTGGCTTGTGTGCCACTATAATTCTCCCACCGCCTGACTCACAGGCTCCAATGGAAAACCTTATAGTGGACTTACCTGTACCACTATAATTCTTCCATTGGCTGACTCCACAACAAGACCAGCTGGATTTTCACAAAAAGCACAGTAATGAATACTTGCTAAATAAAACCCGGGGCATTTAATCCAAGAAGGAATTAAGCCAAAAACATCACAAGATGCACACGAAAGATTTCTCATAAAGAGTCCATAATAAGGACATTTAGTCACAACCCAATCTTTTTCATCAACGACATAAAAGTCATACACATTCATGTTTAAGTCATAAGCCACCCCAAGGATCACAAAACACTTGTCCTCTTATACCCCATAACACAAACTATCAAACCTTGGAAACAGGGGGGGTGCGCACGCCTCACCCCATAGGGTGCGCGCGCTTCCAAGGATCAGAACCTCACTATTTTTAGACACTTAAGGGTGCGCGCGCCTCACCCAAAAGGATGCGCACGCCTCCCTTCTCCAGTCAATTTTTGCCTAGGTTGGTAACAATGGGTGCGTGCGCTTCCTTATATAGGGTGCGCGCGTCTCCTCCTATTTTGGGCCAAATCCCAGATTCTTCCTTAGTTCAATTTTTACTCCTTCCGTCCCACAAGCATAACATATATACTACACAATTTAGTACACAACATTAGCAACTCTCATTATAGTTACAACTTGAGTTCATAAACATTCACAATACCCAGCTAAAACCATATTCATATACTCCCTTTGTCCCAAAATTACAAGTATAGAAAATATTACCCAAATCACAAAATTAACAAGTAGGAGTATCATATATAGCATATATGACTATTTTAACATTTAAAGGGGAATTAGTAACTTACCTAGTTCCGGAAAAAGTATCGCTGAAATAAGTTTGGTTCGGCTAGAAATGACCTACTCGACGCCCTGATCATTTTTATATAATTAGTTTTTAAAACGGGTAAGTAAATAAAAAGAATTAAATCGAAATGGGTCGAACTTACCTTTTTCTCCTAACCCTAACTGATACGAGGGAAAGTTGCAGAAGAAATTATGCACACAGAGAAAGAAGAGAAAGGTAAAGTTTCTATAAATATCTCCTCCCATTTTGCAACTTGGTCACCCAACTTTCAAAGTTAACAATTAAGCCCCTGAACTTATATTTTCAACAAGGACCCTAAAGTTTCAACTTAATCATTTAACTCCTTTAATCATTATTATTACTAACTAAGTAAATAACACAAATAATCAAATATGATATGCAAATCATAAAATATGATGCAACGCATAAAATGCACATATAAGTCAAATAAAAATCCCCAAAAATATAAAATAAATAGGGACGGGTTTTGGGATCGCTACACTCCAAGTCATTGATCTAAATCCGGAGCGGACTTTCCTTATTATTTTCTATTACGAGAAATCAATATTTCTTGTTATAGATAGTATCCTATCATATATGCAAATAACTTCTGTATACTTGAACGAATTTCCACAACTCCTTGTGAAACTTTGTTCAACTTCCATCTTTAGGTTCTATTTCATTTTCTGGGTCTCGAACTCTTCGAGATACGTTTTACTCCCACTAGTTCTTTAGAGATAAACGATTTATCTAGAAAGTACTATTCAAAGTAACAAACCATTTGCACTCTTGGGATGTAAAATTAATATCTTTAAGATATCCCAGGAAAATACATTAACTAGATTTAGATATGATTTTGTCAAAGACAATACTTTTTGCAAAAGTATCACATCACAAATCTTTATAAAAGACAAACCAAGTTTTCTTTCATTCCATATCTCATATGGTATCTGTCGAACCTTCTTAGATGAAACTCAATTTAGTGTAAGCGTAGCTGTTTCCAGCATAAAATCCAGAAGATCAATTGAAGATCAATTTGACTTATTATGAGGCGAAAACAACAGTTTGTAGACAATCTGCAGATTTCTATAACAAGAACTGTACGGCTCATCCCTAGGCATACACCTAGTTCGCAGCCGTACGGTTGTTGTTTCCAGATTTTGTTTTTCTTATTCTGCAGACTTTCTGCGGAATACTCGTAAAGTCCATGATTCAAATATTCATTACTTTGATCAGATCAGAGTACACTAATACCTTTGCCATGAGTTATTGAAATCCTCTCTATCATTGTTATTTTAATGAACTATATACATCAATATGTATTAGTTCAAAAGAGTATTTACCTTTTACTACTACTAGTAAGAGGTGTCTTAATCAATTTTCAAGATTCACACATCACATGATTCAAAATCTTGTGAATATAAAAGTCTGTCCCATGGAATTTTAGATATGTGTTTCTTATTATTTATATGGACATCAATGCTTTAAGAATGTAACGCTTACATCCTTAGATTCAGATTTCCATTATTTATGTTATACTTATTATTTTGTTATTCCAAGATAAGGATATAAGGTCCCATTATATGATTAACAATACAATAAAGTGAATCATATTTAATGGTGTAACGCCCCGAAATCCGGACCCAAACTTTACGGGTCCAAAGTCCGGCCACGTCACCATTCACAATTCGAAAACCACAAAACACTCTTAAATAACACTTTTGCTATTATTATTTTTCTTCATAAACAACTGTACATAACATTCTCAAACTCACTTACTACAACTCGAAAGATACAATTACAGAGCCTGAAAATCATATCTAAAATACTCTGTGAACATTTGCTAATGCTTCTCCAACTGTCTCAAATCTTTCTATTATCACCTGGAAGAAAAAGAGAATGAAAGGGTGAGCGAACAAAAGCTCAGTAAGTTCATATACAACCCCTCCGGTTACTAAGGAGGAGTTGACCTGAAGGAATATCAACGAGTACGAAATCAAAAGGAAATTCAAACGCTTTAACAAAATCTCAAAGGTTTTACAAATTTAACAGAACAGACTCGAGCAATTTAATTACCTACAACCGTCCCATACCGTTTGTAGATAACTAAATTACTCACATATATTATAGAATTCCAAACGATGACAAATTGATGCAAAAAGACTCGAATGATTTAACTATCTATAACCGTCCCATACCAGCTATAAATAATTAAACCACTCACAGATTTCAGAATTTCAAAGGACTGATGACTGAACGAAACTAACTCGAGAGATCTAATTATTTACGACCGTCCCATACCAGCCGTAAATAACGAAACCCCTCACAGATATCATGATCACATAAGTGGTCTAATGACCTTTTCAAACCTAAATTCCCCGAAGGGACAAATACTCCGAAGAGCACACAAAATTACCCCGCAGGGTCTAAACAGTGAATCCGGATCACCCCACCACTCCTCTTGAGCAGTGAAAAAAGTTGCCTTTTCAGGCCAAAATCAAATATACCACGCCGTAACGAGTTGTTTAACTTATGTGCTCATTGATAGGATACAAAATGTTTTCAAAAGCTTATCTCATCAAAACTCTTTTTATACGATATACGAATTTCCAAGCTCACAAAAGGTTTCACGTATTGACAAACAAATGATACGAATTTAGCAAACGAATTAATAAAGGGCCAACAAATGATACGAATTTAGCAAACGAATAACAAAAGATTATCAAAAGACGGTGACCGTGGGAGTCAATGCAAATACTGACACGATGTCAGTTTGACCGTATAAAAGAACGTACATCGCCAAAAATAATGCGGAAGCCTAATAACTGAAACGGTAATATAACGAAACAATAACCTAAATGATGTACAATCCCTTACCTTAAATGGACGCGAGAAGCTCTCAACAACACACTGATTCCCAAGGATGTGATCTGAAATTCATAGCTCCTATATTAGACAATACTCCTATTAACCAACTTAAATCAATTACTAACATTAAAACCTAAACGTAAAATTGATTCTACAAAACTTGCTGTAAGAAAACTTAAAATACAGAAATTTACAAAAGTGAAACAAGTCAACAATACTCTATCTCATACAACCAGTACCTTCTCCTCTTCACACAAACACCATACTTCTTGACCTATCATCCGTCCCTTCTCCTTTTTATTCATTTTAGATTATTATTATTATTTTCATCGAAACCTAATACAACAAAATTACTATAAATATTTTAATCACCCAAATATATATACATCTAAATATTTAAGCATTCAAAAATTACCTAAAGACCAGCACCGCTTATTTTCATCTCCCTGTGCCGTCCTTCTGGCCGTTCAACCATTCTTTACAATCTTTAACGGTGAACTGTTTTGGCTTTTGATTTTCTAAGCTAGGTTTAGGGTAATACATCTGTCTATATACTTAAACAAATTATACCCTTATTTAAAGTCAAGCCCAATCAATTCTCTTATTTTACTCACCTAACCAGCCCAATCAAACAATTATTCACTACTACCTAAATACTACAATTAACTTAAGGCCCAAAGTAAATACTTGAACTGAAATCAATACTTAATAACCCAACAGGTGTTCTTTTTAATTGACCCAACTAAAGCCCAAGAATAATAATTACTTATCACTAATCATTATTAATAAATATAACTAAAGTCCAAAATGAAAATTAGAATTTTTTTTTTTTGGGTCATCACATTCTTACTCCCTAAACCTAGATTATTAAGAAGATAGAAAAATATTTAGGAATTGATCAGAAACTAAAGTACGGAGGAAAAGCGGCGCTCGGAAGTTTGTTACAGTTGGTATCAGAGCATTGGGATTAGATCTTGAAAGGGAATAAGAACTCTGATATTGAGTAGGTTTAGATACTTGAATGTTACGATTTTGAGCGGTTTAGAACAGTTTTCTTTTATGTTAACTAGCTGCGCTTGTTATGAAAGATTTGTTGAACATAAGCCTAACGGATTTGAGCGATGAAGAATAGAATTCGAGGACGAATTCCTTTTAAGGGTGGAAGAATGTAATACCCCCAAAATTTAAGTATTTTATTTTGAATTTAGGTTGTATTTTTGGATAAAAAAAATGATTAGTGGGAAATTATATTATTTAAGTTAGGCCCTTAGTGGGGTTATTGTAAATTTATTATTTGGGCTCGGGCCATTTAGATATTAACTAGGTGAATTCATTAAGAGAGTATAAATATTTAACCCTAAACCTAGATTATTAAGAAGATAGAAAAATATTTAGGAATTGATCAGAAACTAAAGTACGGAGGAAAAGCGGCGCTCGGAAGTTTGTTTAACTAGGTATGGCTGTAAGTTAATTCTATTTTCATGTCATGAGTTGTTAGTAGAGTATAATTATTCTCTTGTTCTATATTGAGTTCTAAGCATTGAATTTATGGAATGAAAAGGAAAATAGAAAGAGAAACGAGGAGGGAGAAGTATATGTGCAGTGGTGTGCTTGGTGGATGTGGATGATCAAGAGATGTTTTAAAGTCAAATTGAGTTTGTTGACAATTGAATGGAATATGAAAAATAAGTTGGTTGACAGCAAGTATATGGTGATCCGATTTTAGCATTTTGAGGTAAGGGAGACTATGCAGTGTCAATTCCGTGTCAGTTTTATCACGTGATTAATTCTTTGATATCCGTCCTATCCTTGGGTTCTAATTTTATTGATACGTATTCGATTGTTCGACCCAATTTGATATTTGATTTGTTATTGATATTGTTTCGAAAAGTATTAATTATTTTGAAAGCATGCTATTTGTTTTTGATTCTCAAGAAACGAGATTTGTTATATGGAATAGTTTGATGTGGCTAATTTATGTGACGGTTGCAGTGGATTTTGATTTAGTTATTGAGTTTGTGTTGGTTAGGCTCCGAGTGTGGGCGCCAACAGTTTGATCGATTATTGTTAAGCCACTGGGCCCGAACATAATTAGTGCATCGGACTGTGAAGTATGATCGATTGATATTCGATTTATGAAATTTGAGTCTTTTTGGTACGTCCATATTTATAATTTCATGGACCGTGTTATTTGATAATTGTGTTCCTTTGGCTTCTGTGATACTGTGTATCCCCTTTTTTACTGGGCCCCCAGCTCACCCCCTCCAGTTTCAGTTTTGCAGTTGACTGTTGATCGAGGTTTGAGATCGAAGAATTTAGATGGATTAGTTTATTGAGAATTCAGGGCGATTATTGATATTTTGTACTTTGTTTTAGCGATTTTGAGATGTAATATTTTGGATTTATTGAATATTAAGTTTATGAAAATTCGGGTCGTTACAAATGGAGCACTTCCTTATTCAAAATAAGAAATATCCATAATCTTCTAATGAAGAAACAAAATAATATTTCTACTTAAAGTAGGAACATTACATCATTTGTTCAAAACAAATATGAACCTACAAGGTAAAGACACTTTGCAAGTTCCTATGATTAATGTTGCAACCTTTGCATCATCATCAACACATAAATACTTGAAGTGGTAGTCCTACTACCCGTCCTTTTGATCTTTTAATTCAAATTGTAATTTCTCCTATGGTCAATCACATTGCCATGGTAGCAACTACATCCTTTGGATTTTAGGTTTTAGCCACAAATATTTCCTTTAGTTTGACAACTCTTGTCTTGCCTTTATCTTAAATCCTTTTCTTTATTAACCTTTAGAGTTTGATAAGGTTTCTATTTGATATTAAGACTTAACATTTTAAACATAAAATGTTGCTTCTGAATTAATATCAAATCCATTTGTTAGTTCCAAACTAACTTGATAACCAAGCCATCTAAGGTAATTAATATGTTTCTCCATGTTCAAAACATAAGAACTTATTAATATACCTTTCAGTCATCATATGAATGTTAGGCTCTTTTCAATCTCAAACTTTTATCTTGTCTTTTTTGCTTGTAGAAACGCTTCCTACGGATTGCTTATCAAATAAGCATTCATATATTTCAGATACTTCTTAAGTTCTAAATATATGGTAGCAAATCGTAGGACAATTGACATCTATAGAATCATCCACATATTTCTAATTAATGTCTTTGTCCGTCCTTAAGACATTAGGTTTCTTAGGCATAGGATTTATTAAGAATGCATAACTTTCACTCTTGCTTAAGAACAATTCTTAAGCTCATGACTAGGTCGATGAAGTTAATCTTATTCTTCTTAAGTGGGTAGATCGCATTAATTATACATGATTAAAGTTTAAGATATTCTACAAAATATGCAAATAAATATACACATATATTTCATACCATTATCATTTAGAGATATATAATGTATTTCATAAATACTCTCACTAAATTATACACCTTCAAATACAACTCTTGTATAATATAATTTAAATGGGCTAAGATCCATATTTCACTTGATTTGTGAGTCTGCTTTGGCATGAACCTCAAAATCAAGCTATTTAGGTAGATAGTTCCTTATAAATCACATCACATGTGACTCTTAGATTCTTTATAGGATTTGGACATCTTATGTCTTACATGATTTAATCCCATCTTATGCCTTAGGCCCATAACCGTTATGATAGCCTAATTAAGTTTGACCACTTTAAACGTATAGACAACATTTGCCTCATCTTGCTTCTCATTGATAGAATGATGTGCCCTGCTTTGGCAGATAAACCACATCGAAACGATCAATGTACTTCACAAGTGTCTAAATTTTGGATGGCATAAAACCACAAGTGTCTAAATTTTGGATGGCATAAAACTTAAAATTTTAGGAGAATGTTAATTAACATAGAGACATGCATCATATATTTAATTGTTTCAAACATAATATAATATAGTCTTTGCATAAAGGATGTTAACTAATCAAATTAATTAACAGAAGCAAAATCTTGTGGTTTAATTATGTAGCAAAGTTATGGGGACGGAATCTAAATTTTCTGTAAACAATTTACAGATTGGATATTTCATCCGTGTGTCCAGAAACAAGGCGTAAGCCTGCCATTGGCCCTTACGATGAATCAGTCCAAATTTGGTTTCCTTCTCTGCAAACAATTTGCACTTTGTTCATGGGGATAAATCTGAAACTTTTGAATCCGCAGAACATCTATAAATTGAGAGCACAAAAAGTACGGCCGAAACTAAGCCAAGAGGCATCCACATTTCCGTACTAAGATCAAGAAACCAAGTAATTATTCCATACGGCCGAAACTAAGCCAAGAAGCATCCACATTTCCGTATGAAAAGTAACTTGTTTCAAGATCATTCATTGTCTCTGTCGCGACCCCGAACCCCGCGGGCCCGAGATCGCGATCTGGACGTCGACTTAAACAATAAACTCTAAAATAATGGAGATAAAAATTTCCTTTTATACCAAAAGGGGATAGATAACACAAAGTTTTGGGAAAACAATTTAACAACGACAATGTACTAGTGTAAGACCCATAAGCTCACACTACAAAATAATAAAATATACAAGTCTTAGTGACGTCAAAGTGTGGTACAACTATCCCCAAAAGAGTTACACATTTATATAATGTAAACCCACCAATATACACTTGCCCCAAAAGCTCAACCCTCGCGACGTCCTGTCTCGTGATCAGCGAGTCTAATCCTTTCCACCTGGGGGGGTTAAGGAAAAACAAAGACAAAAGAAAAAGGGGTGAGATAAATCTCAATAAGTTACTAATGCAACTACATGACATGCTATGATGCGATAATCAATAATAAAACACATAACACATAGCAATTATCATATACCAGATAGCAGCGGAAATAAACACATAACAAATGATATAGCCAAGGTTTTTACCAAACTGATAAACCAAATAAAGGTCGCTGCGCAGCTTCAATAATCAACCATCAACATCTTCATAATAGCATGAAAGCTGAAGAGAAACCCCGGTACCGGAACCAATAACAAAGTAATGTGCCACAAAGGGCGGGAGCCATGCCACAAAGTCATGCTCCAAACGTCCCAACCAAGGCCAATCTAGAAGAGGAAAATAAGGGAAAAACAAAGGTCGACACCATAATGGACTTGGCCGGTGCCATCACAATATCTCACATCGCCCGACACAACCACAAATACCAGCTGGACTTTCAAATAAATGCTAAGTAATAAATACTAGCTTAATTAAACAACTTAGGGTTCCAAAGTAGGGAACCATACCAAGAAGTCACCAAGAAAGTGAAATGAACCAACAACACACAATTAACGTGTTCCAACAATCTTAACAATGATAACACAATTCCCATATCACATTTGACCACAAAGGATCCAGTTAATTCGAGCACTCAACCAAATTTACTCACTCATCTCGAAGAGCTTAAGGAGATCTTTAAAATGATAATTTATACGCCTAACACGGAGTCCGGATGAACGTGATATGGCCCTCGAAAGATTGGACAAAAAGGGGAAATAAATTTCACAACAGGGGAGAGGGTGCGCGCGCCTCCTATGGGAGGGTGCGCGCGCCTCTTGAAGTCAGAAGGAAATTCAAGTTTGGAGGAGGAGAGGGTGCGCGCGCCTCCTATGGGAGGGTGCGCGCGCCTCCTTAGATCAGAAGGTTTTTTTGTTCACGAGGGGCATAAGGGTGCGCGCGCCTCCTAAGGGAGGGTGCGCGCGCCTCCTAAGGGAGGGTGCGCGCGCCTCCTTGCCCAGAAAGGAAAATTCCGGCCAAAAATCTGGGTTCTTCCATTTTTTCCAACCAAACATCAAATCTAAACCCAACTTCACCATTTTAAGCCAAACTCAAAACTAACACTACCCATATGAACTGGGAGGGGACTTACACATCAACATTTGACAACCCCAAAGCAAGATTTAACCCAACATTCAACAATCACCAAAATTATCAAACAAATAGAAATAAATTCAAAACTCATTCAAGATTGCAATAGACAACAACAATAACATCATACAACCATTGATGAACATTTCAAGCATAAAAATGGGGGAAAGTAAACTTACCCGGATTTTCTCAAAGTTGATGGATTTCAAATATTTTTGGCCTCCTAAGATCCTATCGACGATCTAAACAAGATTCATGTTTTAAGAGATGAGAAATAATAAGAGGAAGAGGAAGATAATGAAGAGAGAAGATAGAGAAAGCTTACCCTTTACTTGACAATGGAGAGAGAGAGAAGTGAGCTGGGAGAGATGGTGAGGAGTGAGGGAGAAGTGAGGGAGGAGAGGGGAGTAGGGAGGGATTAGTTAAAAATAATTTGAAAACTTACACCTAGGCCCCCTCCTCACTAAGCTAGCACAATTAAACCCCTATCACCCTTCTACCCAATTAACACAAATAAAATGGTACGCATGTATTATTATAACACATAAAATGCACACATAATTATTTAAATAAATAATAATCAATTATTACTAATAAAATAAAGCCTAGTTTTCGGGTCGTGACATTCACTCCCCCTTAAAGAAAATTCGACCCGAATTTTAACGAGACTTACCCGAATTAAAAAGCCACGGATATTTCCTCTCGATCTCATCTCGGAGCTCCCATGTCGATTCCTCAACATTGTGATTCCTCCAAAGAACTCGAACCAACGCAATGCTTTTGTTTCTCAATTCTTGGACTTTGGCATCTAAAATCCGAACCGGTCGTTCCTCGTAAGTCATATCCGGCTCGATATCCTCCGGTACCCTCGGTAACACGTGAGATGGATCATGAACATACTTCCGAAGCATAGAAACATGGAACACGTTGTGCAACCGGTCTAAAGATGGCAGTAACGCAAGTCGATACGCTAGAAGCCCAACCTTTCCCAAAATCTCAAACGGGCCAATAAACCTCGGAGCCAATTTGCCTTTCTTCCCAAACCTACAAATACCCACCTTTGGAGATACTTTCAAGAACACAAAATCACCGGTCTGAAAACTAAGATCTCGCCTTCGGTTATCTGCATAGCTCTTATGTCGACTCTGGGCTGTTTTCAATCGATCCCGGATAACTCTAACTTTTTCAACCGAATCCCGAAGCAAATCAATACCCACGATCTTCGCTTCACCGACCTCATCCCAATAAATAGGCGATCTACACTTTCTTCCATACAAGGCCTCATACGGTGCCATCTCGATACTACCCTGATAACTGTTGTTGTAAGAGAATTCCACTAACGGTAGGTGCGAATCCCAAGAATCAGAAAAGTCTATCGAACAAGCTCGCAACATATCCTCCAAAATCTGAATAGTCCTCTCGGATTGACCGTCGGTCTGAGGGTGAAAAGCTGTACTGAATCGCAAGTCTGTACCCAAAGCTTCGTGAAACGCCTTCCAGAATCTAGAAGTAAACCTCGGGTCTCGATCTGACACAATGCTAACCGGAACTCCATGCAATCTCACAATCTCATCAATATAAAGGGTCGCAAGCTTCTCCATCGAATACCTGATGTCAATAGGCAAGAAATGGGCACTCTTGGTCAATCTATCCACTATTACCCAAACACTGTCATACTTCCTACGGGTACGAGGTAGTCCCGTAACGAAATCCATAGTCACATGCTCCCATTTCCACTCAGGAATCTCTAACGGCTGAAGTAGTCCCGCTGGTCTCTGATGCTCTGCTTTAACTTGTTGACAGATCTCCCTCTTCATGTTAATCCACCAAAATTGTTGTTTCAAATCATGATACATCTTCGTACTACCCGGATGAATAGTATATCTCGATTTGTGACCCTCATCTAAAACTTGCCTCTTTATTCCACCAACATCGGGTACACACAAACGGTCACGGAAAGTCAAAACTCCACTCGAGCTAACAGAAAAATCCTCGAAGTTCTTCTCTTTCAATTTACCCATTATCTTCACCAACTCGGGATCTTCTTTCTGAGCTTCCTTTATCCTCTAAATTAGGGTCAGAGATACCCTAATATTCGCAAATATAGCCCCATGTCTCGATTCACGAGGAGACCAATCTCGAACATCCTCAAGCATTTTCCACTCACGGACCATCATCGAAGCCACATAAGATTTTCTACTAATCGCATCTGCTACCACATTCGCCTTCCCCGGATGATAAGAAATCGTACAATCATAATCCTTCAACAATTCCATCCATCGGCGTTGCCTATTATTCAACTCTTTCTGGGAGAAAAGGTATTTCAAACTCTTGTGATCGGTAAAAATTTCAAACTTCGCCCCATAAAGGTAGTGCTTCCATTTGTGCAACGCAAAGACTATCGCAGCCAACTCCATATCATGAGTAGGATAATTCTGTTCACTAGGGGTCAACTTCCTCGAAGCATAGGCAATCACCTTCCTGTTCTGCATCAAAAGACAACCCAAACCCTCTTTCGAAGCATCACTATAAATTACTAAATTATCATTCCCATTAGGCAAGGTCAAAATCGGTGCGGTAGTCAACCTCTTCTTCAATTCCTCGAAACTCTTGTCACATTTCTCGGTCCACTCAAACGGGATATTCTTCCGGGTCAACTGAGTCATCGGAGTAGCAATCCTCGAAAACCCTTCTATAAATCTTCGGTAATACCCGGCCAAACCCAGAAAGCTACGAATCTCGGTCACTAACTCGGGTCTCTTCCAATCCACTATGGCTTCAATCTTTGAAGGATCCACCGAAATCCCATCTTTAGAAATCACATGGCCCAGAAATGACACTTTCTCGAGCCAAAATTCGCATTTACTAAACTTCGCAAACAACTGCTCCCTCGCAAGAATGGATAAAACTGTCCTCAAGTGTTGCTCGTGCTCCTCTCGAGATTTAGAGTAGACGAGTATATCATGAATAAAGACCACCACGAACGAATCAAGATAAGGATGGAAAACCCGATTCATCAAATCCATAAACACGGCCGGCGCGTTCTTCAACCTAAACGGCATAACCAAGAACTCATAATGACCATAACGGGTGCGGAAAGCTGTCTTCGGAATATCTTCCGATCGAATCTTCAACTGATGGTACCCACTCCTCAAATCAAGCTTAGAAAACACAACTGAGCCTTGAAGCTGATCAAATAAATCATCAATGTGAGGTAGAGGATACTTGTTCTTCACTATAACCTGATTCAACTTTCGGTAGTCAATACACAATCTCAACGAACCATCTTTCTTCCGCACAAACAAAACCGGTGCTCCCCATGGGGAAACACTAGGGCGGATAAACCCTCGATCAAGCAACTCTTGCAACTGAACCTTTAGTTCCTTCAATTCTGCGGGAGCCAACCTGTACGGTGCCTTAGAAATCGGAGCCGTACCCGGCAAAAGATCTATGCAAAATTCTATCTCACGATCGGGAGGCATATCATACTCAGAAGAGAAAACATCGGGAAATTCCCTAACTACCCGAACACTCTCCAAACTAGGGGATTCTTTCCTAGTATCAAGAACACTAGCCAAATACCCCTCACAACCACGGTGCAATAATTTTCTCGCTTTCACAAAGGAAATGATACGAAAATTTCTACCCAAAGGCATAGCCTCAAAAACAAATTTAGGCACATCAGGGATAGAAAAATTAACGACCTTTCTACGACAGTCAACCGAAGCATGAAACTTACTCAACCAATCCATACCCAAAATAACATCAAAGTCCTGAATAGGAAGGACTACCAAGTCCGCACACAAGACATGACCACATATAAGCACGTCACACGCACGAAAGACTCTATCAGTCACCAAACACTCTCCCATTGGAGTTGACACCTCTAACACATAGGGAAAAGACTCAGATGCAGCATTTAGTAAAGAAGCAAATTGCACAGAAATGTATGAATGAGATGATCCTGGATCTACTAACGCTCGTGCGCTCACACTAGATATAGAAATAATACCTCCAATAACTGTAGGATCATCTGTGGCTTGTTATTGATTCATTGCAAACACTTTCCCTTGGACCTTGGGCTTTCCCGTAGCGTCCCTTTTCTGACCCTGAGGAGCCCCAGCTCCTACCCCAGTTGGTTGAATTCTATTCCTCGAACAATCCCTTGCAAAATGACCCAATTCACCACAATTGGTACACCTTCCCTGTTTCTTCCAACAACGATCCTCTGAATGACCTTCCCTTTGACAATACGAACAAAGTCTCCTGTTTTGGTTCCCTTGGTTCCCGGAAGTAGTACCCGGGTTCCTTGGGTTTTGTTGCCCTCGGGACTGAGATTGTCCCCCAAAGTTACCTCGGTTATCAATCCTTGGTTGTGACTTGATCTGCGCTCCTTGCTTACTCGGGTTGGCTACCTCGGTCTTCCTCTTATGTTCCCCAATATCTTGCTCTATAAAATAGGCACGGTCCACCGCATCCTGGAATGTCACAATCCTCTGGGCTATAAGCTGAGTACGGATGGAAGTCTTCAAACCCCGGATAAATCTCATGGCCTTCTGCTCCTCAGTCCTCACAAGATAGTCACAATACCGGGCCAATTCTGTGAACTTAGCCGAGTATTGAGCTATAGACAACAAACCTTGCTCCAAGTTGAGTAGCTCGATCTCGTTTTGGTTCTGATCCACTACCGGAATGAAATGCTCTTTGAACTTCCGCACAAACAATCCCCATGCATAGACGGTGTGAGTGTCCCAACTCGCTTTAACTCCTTTCCACCAATGCTCGGCGGCACCCACAAGCTTATAGGCCGCAAATCGGACTCTATCTTCGTCCGAACACCCAAACACATCATAGATTTTCTCCATAGACTCAATCCACATCTCAGCCTTCTTTACATCCGGCTCACCGTCAAACTCTTTTGGCTTCAATTTCAGAAATTGCTCTAGCCCATATCTCGGTGGTGCCACATGCTCTTCTCGTGGCCCTTGATCATGAATGGCCTTCATAGCGGCCTCAAACATTCCCTGGAACATTGCCCGGTTCTCTTCCCTTAAGTCATTCTGATCCTGTGCTCCACTAGAGCCTTCGCCTGCTCTCCTTCTAGCCATTTCAAACTTACCTGCATAAGACATCAACCGTTACTCACTCCGAACACAACTACCCACCTAGGTCATACTAGTCCACCTAGACTTATACTTAGAGCCAAACCATAGCTCTGATACCAACTGTCGCGACCCCGAACCCCGCGGGCCCGAGATCGCGAGCTGGACGTCGACTTAAACAATAAACTCTAAAATAATGGAGATAAAAATTTCCTTTTATACCAAAAGGGGATAACACAAAGTTTTGGGAAAACAATTTAACAACGACAATGTACTAGTGTAAGACCCAGAAGCTCACACTACAAAATAATAAAATATACAAATCTTAGTGACGTCAAAGTGTGGTACAACTATCCCCAAAAGAGTTACACATTTATATAATGTAAATCCACCAATATACACTTGCCCCAAAAGCTCAACCCTCGCGACGTCCTGTCTCGTGATCAGCGAGTCTAATCCTTTCCACCTGGGGGGTTAAGGAAAAACAAAGACAAAAGAAAAAGGGGTGAGATAAATCTCAATAAGTTACTAATGCAACTACATGACATGCTATGATGCGATAATCAATAATAAAACACATAACACATAGCAATTATCATATACCAGATAGCAGCGGAAATAAACACATAACAAAGGATATAGCCAAGGTTTTCCCAAACTGATAAACCAAATAAAGGTCGCTGCTGTAGATACCCCGGGGAACCACGGCTTGGCTAGAGCGGTGAATTATCCTAGGATGTCTAACTTGTTTTAGATTGTTTAGAGTCGCCACCTATGTTTTTAAAGGAACATAAGAAAAACCTAGAAATAGCCTAATTTATGTACAAAACCAGAGATTCAGGAGAGAAGGGTTCGGGGGTTAGGTGACGGAGTGGGAAGTACTTAAACACCCACTCCGCCCCGCTTACGCGGGTCTCGCTACTATTGGTGTTCTAATATTTACATGTCCTTCAATTAATTAAATAGAAATGTGCTAACAATTGTGATGAGAAGAAAAGAGGAAATAAAGGGGAAATAAAATAGAATTGTTTTATTTATTTAATGATAAAGATTACATGTAACAAGTAATGTTAAAGAATTACATTAAGAGATGAAGAGAAATTAACATGGTGAATTAAAGTTAAGATTAAAATGTAGGGAGATAACCTTAACTAACTTCAATATGTCAAGTAGTCATGTTGGTCATGTCCCATTAATGGGGATTGCATACATCAAGAAGAAGAAAACAAAGGAAAAAAATGGAGTTGTACCTTGAGAAAGAGGACTTGGAACCTTGACTTGAAAGTGTTGTTGTTGTAATGAAATTGTTGTAGAATAATTTGTGTAGAGTCTTGTTACTAAGAACTCTTGTTGGGAGAATTTGTGTATAATGTAGTTGGTGAATCAAGGTTGGAGTCCAAAAAGAAGTCCAAAAAAAAGTCCCTCTCCAAGGTAGAAGATGATGGTTTTTATAGGTAAAAAAGAGAGGGAAATGATGGAGGGAAATTGGTCATCCATGTGAAATGGAATGGGCCAATCACAAATAAGATAAATGAATAAAAAATAAATAAAAGAAATCAAAGAAATCAAATAATAAATGAAAGAAATATTAGTTTTTGGGAAAAGGCTTAGAATTTGGGATTGGGAGTTAATGAGAAAAGGGGGATGAATGTGGATGTAAAAAGATGGTTTTTGTGATCAAGAAAAGATGTTTGTAAATAAGAAAAGGGAGGGAAATAAGGTGCAATCCGTTACTGCCAAAATGGGAAGTCGGGACGCGCGCGCGGCTCACTGACGGTTCCGGAAGCGCCCGCGGGTGAAAATGACAGAATGACAGAAATGACTCTAAAATTAATTATGTTATGCAGTTTAGTCCAAAACTAACGGAATCAGTTAGGAACTTAACCGAAGTAACAGAAATTAATAAAAATAAGTTAAATAAAAATACTATGTATGCAATCGGGGTGAGAGGTCCAAGGCGGGGTGTCTACAGCTGCGCAGCTTCAATAATCAACCATCAACATCCTCATAATAGCATGAAAGCTGAAGAGAAACCCCGGTACCGGAACCAATAACAAAGTAATGTGACACAAAGGGCGGGAGCCATGCCACAAAGTCATGCTCCAAACGTCCCAACCAAGGCCAATCTGGAAGAGGAAAATAAGGGCAAAACAATGGTCGACACCATAATGGACTTGGCCGGTGCCATCACAATATCTCACATCGCCCGACACAACCACAAATACCAGCTGGACTTTCAAATAAATGCTAAGTAATAAATACTAGCTTAATTAAACAACTTAGGATTCCAAAGTAGGGAACCATACCAAGAAGTCACCAAGAAAGTGAAATGAACCAACAACACACAATTAATGTGTTCCAACAATCTTAACAATGATAACACAATTCCCATATCACATTTGACCACAAAGGATCCAGTTAATTCGAGCACTCAACCAAATTTACTCACTCATCTCGAAGAGCTTAAGGAGATCTTTAAAATGATAATTTATACGCCTAACACGGAGTCCGGATGAACGTGATATGGCCCTCAAAAGATTGGACAAAAAGGGGAAATAAATTTCACAACGGGGAGAGGGTGCGCGCGCCTCCTGAAGTCAGAAGGAAATTCAAGTTTGGAGGAGGAGAGGGTGCGCGCGCCTCCTATGGGAGGGTGCGCGCGCCTCCTTAGATCAGAAGGTTTTTTTGTTCACGAGGGGCATAAGGGTGAGCGCGCCTCCTAAGGGAGGGTGCGCGCGCCTCCTTGCCCGGAAAGCCAAATTCCGACCAAAAATCTGGGTTCTTCCATTTTTTCCAACCAAACATCAAATCTAAACCCAACTTCACCATTTTAAGCCAAACTCAAAACTAACACTACCCATATAAACTGGGAGGGGACTTACACATCAACATTTGACAACCCCAAAGCAAGATTTAACCCAACATTCAACAATCACCAAAATTATCAAACAAATAGAAATAAATTCAAAACTCATTCAAGATTGCAATAGACAACAACAATAACATCATACAACCATTGATGAACATTTCAAGCATAAAAATGGGGGAAAATAAACTTACCCGGATTTTCTCAAAGTTGATGGTTTTCAAATATTTTTTGCCTCCTAAGATCCTATCGACGATCTAAACAAGATTCATGTTTTAAGAAATGAGAAATAATAAGAGGAAGAGGAAGATAATGAAGAGAGAAGATAGAGAAAGCTTACCCTTTACTTGACAATGGAGAGAGAGAGAAGTGAGCTGGGAGAGATGGTGAGGAGTGAGGGAGAAGTGAGGGAGGAGAGGGGAGTAGGGAGGGAGTAGTTAAAAATAATTTGAAAACTTACACCTAGGCCCCCTCCTCACTAAGCTAGCACAATTAAACCCCTATCATCCTTCTACCCAATTAACACAAATAAAATGCTAGGCATGAATTATTATAACACATAAAATGCACACATAATTATTTAAATAAATAATAATCAATTATTACTAATAAAATAGAGCCTAGTTTTCGGGTCGTGACAGTCTCATCAATTTCATAAACTACAACAATTCTGAACTCTTCAGAATTCAGATTTCTGCAATTTTCTGGATTAAATCATATTTCAGAAAACATGATTTCGAAAACCTGCCATCTGAAACCAGATTCAGTTTCTGATTCGAATTCTGTAAACGATTTACAAAACAATCAGAAAACCAGAAAACAAACCAAATATGCCAGAAAACCCTAGGGCCGCCATACGGCTAACCAGGAGGCGTACGCCACCTAGGGCGTCGTACGACGCCTTAGTCCAGATTTCAAGATTTTCTTAAATTCGATCAATCTCAATATCGTGTTCATGCATTAATCAGATTAAACTTACACGAATTTACAAATTACGAATTTAAATAGATCTAATCAATATCATGAATAAAAATTTATTACATATACAAATTAGATCTAAATTATCAATACACATAATCCAATTATTCATTGATAACCCCAACATGCAATTATTCATATAGATCACATCAACATAATAATTACATAATCTCCATATAATCATGCTCATAAATCTCTATCACATATTCATCTTATCATCATGAAAAATCATATAATCGAATTAAATAATTTAAACATGATGTAGTAAAATAATCAACGATGAACGGGGCTCTGATACCACTGTTAGGTTTTGATGGTACATACAAAGCGGAATAAACATATGAAATCAAACACCCATGAGCCATGGATCCGTCCATGTTGATTAGATTAAATACAAGATGAAAGAAACATACCCTTGAAGATCGAATCCATGAACACGGACTTTAAGGTGCTAAATCAAACACCCTCTATCGGTATCCACACGTCGAATGGACTCAAGAACACCTTCTTGTTTGATTGCTAGATCCAAGACTTGACGAAGAAACGATTTATCCATAGGAATTATTTTGCTCTTTGATTATTGAGTTTTGATGATTCTAAATCTCAAAACTAATAATCATACCTCTCTATATTTTATTGTTTCTAAAACAATGTGTTATGATTTCCAAAATCAACATTAGAGGCTGTCAATCCCGGCTGCACATATTTATACGAGGGTTTGACCTAATTCCTTTTGGGATCGGGATTCCTTGTCACACAAGAAATCTGAACAAACTGACCAGATTCGGGGACGGAGCCGTACGCCACTTCCCAAGCCATACGGTCGCCTTGCAAAAATCCCAGATTCTTAGCCTTTTTCCAATCTGTTCTATTGTGTGTGACCCAATAGGATTATACTAAGTTGGTAACAAGTCCAAACCATTCAGAACCGTAAGTCATAAGCGGACTCTAGCAAGCCATTATGACGACCCAATTAATATAACTTTGAAAGTCCAAAGTTACCTTATAGAACATATCACAATCCGTTTGTCACGCGATATCATATTGGACATAAGTCATGGTCCACGTCAACTTATGTTGTCCAATGCTTTCTCGATCCCGAGTAGATATGTATGAGAAAATAACATTGAACACATCAATTCATTTGGGTATGGCCATACACTATCATTAATCTCACTCATCGAGTGGCCAAGCAGATATCTCTCTTGGGAGAGGGACTGTCACGCCCCGGAAATCTCAAAAATCCATAAATATAAAATTTACAAAATATACATCTCCAAAATGCTAAATACTAAACCGGGCGCGTGAATTCTACTATAAACCAATACCAACAAACAATACCTCAACGAGATTATAACTCGGAGACTAGAAACAAACGCGGAAGCAAGAACAACTGTTAATAATATAAATTCCCCAAAGGACAACAGTATATACATAACCCTGGATGACCACGACCTTTCAACCATATACAAAGAGGCTCTGAAGAGAAACTACCCCAAAGGTGATCAACCTGCTCAGAAGCCTCCCAATACAACGGACCTCAAGCTATACCACTTGCTTTCCTAGGGGGGGGGGGTTAAGGAAAAACAATTTGAAACAAGAAACGGGGTGAGATAAAATCTCAGTAAGTTACTAAATGCATCTACATGGCATAATATCATGCAAATCAATTATATAACTGAGCAAGTAAATCATATAACAACAAATGAGAAAGCTCCCTATCGCCAACCATCCCATACCAGTTGGAAATAACGACTAACTCATCATGCAGCACATAAGACTGAAATAAACACGTTACAAAGGATACTGAGCCAAGGTTTAAACCAAAGGATATAACAATTGCTGCGCAGCTTGAACCAATTCCAATCAACCAATCTTCGTGTTAGCATAAACAGCTGAAGACATTCAATCAACGTAGCAGCATAAGAGCTGAAGGAAACCAATCAACCCATCTTCATAGTAGTATAATAGCTGAAGAGAAAACCCCGGTACCGGAACCAATAACAACAAGGGGACGATGACACACAGTCAAAGCCCAAAACCAATAGCTATAATGCTCACAAAGGGGCTAGCTCATCTCACATCCAAGGCCAATCTGGAGGAGGGTAATAATTGGGCAAAACAATGGTCAAGAATTATAATGGACTCAGCTCATTGCCATTATAATCTTTCGCATCGCCCGAAACAAACACAAATGCCAGCTGGGCTTTCAAATAAATGCCAAGTAATAAATACTAGCTTAGATAAACCACTAGTGATTCCAAAGTAGGGAACCATACCAAATAATCACCATAAAGATGCAACGGTTACTCATGAAGAGTTTAACAACAACGATAACAAGAGTTTCTCATGAAGAGCACCACAACGATAAACGGAATTGCTCATAAGGAGCCTAACAACAATGATTATTAAAACATGATGATTCCATGATAAGGGACCATACCAAATACATCCTAAAGGTGATACCCACGAGTTACTCATAAAGAGTACAACCCAACGGTCACTCACAAATGGTACAAAGACTATTACCAAAATGACCCTAAACATTTACTCATAAAGATATACTAGGACTATGAACTCAACCATCTCATCGCACCTGGAATTCCTAAGTAGGAAATCATAATGAGTACACCTTAAGGTTAATCAAACCGTAGGTACCCAATTGCCAATTCACGCTTTACCTCCGTTCATAACGAACCAATTCTAAACACCCCAGACGAATCCAAAAGGTTACACTTATTAGAATATGATCACGACCGGACTAAACCCTACACTTTGGTGTTCAATAACAACCCTCTAGGTACTATAGGATATCGTCTAAAAGCTAGACCAAGTCTTATCCAAAATCAATTTGATTGGAACAATCACGAACACATCATAAGATGCCCAAACATTCCCAAACAATAATTGATCAAATTCAATAACACCATTATTCACAAAGGAACCAATTTCAATTACTAAAGTGTTCTACAGTGCTCAACTAAGTCAACTAGAATAGTACTACGGAACCTAGACCGAGACTACACCTTGATCTTAAACCTCAACGAAAAGACAACCATTCTTATCTGGAACCATACGGACAATAGAACCATTTTATATTACTCGGAAATATCTTTCCAACGATAGTTTACACGTCCAAAACGGAGTCCGGACGAAGAAGTTATGGCCTCCGGAAGATTGAGCGAAAAACGGACAAACTGGAAAAAAAGGGGTGCGCACGCCTCCCTAAAAAGGGGTGCGCGCGCCTCCCTTGATCAGAAGGTTGTGTTTTTGAAGCATAAGAGGGTGCGCACGCCTCCCAAAACATGGTGCGCGTGCCTCCTTGCCCGGAGGGACGCAATCCGGCCAAAATTCTGGGTTTCTTCCAAAAATCAACCCAAACTAAAACCAAACCAAAATCTAACACATCCAACAAGTATAACAAGGTACTAGAACAACTTATAAGTATAAAATGACTCATATAACATCTATTAGACAACCTAAACCAAGAGATGATTCAAACACCCAATTCTCACAAAAATGGGTAAATTACAAATAAATTCTAAATCAACCAAAGAAGACATATATATCAACTAGAGCATCAATGGAGTTAAAGATGAACATTTTAGCATAAATGGGGGAAAAGCAACTTACCCGGATTTTATCAAAGTTGACGGAATTCGAAATTTCTTAGCTCTTTACGATCCTAGCGACGATCTAAGCATTTTTCATAAAATGAGCAATAAGAAATAATGAGAGGAAGATGATCAAAATGAAGGAAATGAGAGGGAGATTTTCTTACCTTTCTTGCAACAATGGAGGACAGAGAGAGAGAAGAGTGTGTGTGTGTGTGTGTGTGCAGGAGAAAGTGAGGTAGGAGGTGGAGGGAGGAGATGATTATTATTTTTAAAATCTTACACATAGGCCCCCTCTTGCCCTACTAACACACAAACCCATAACTCTACACTAGCACAAATGATCAATTAAAATGCTAGGCATAAAATATTATGAAACACAAAATGCACACATAATTATTTAAATAAATAAATAATTTAACTAAATAAATAAGCAATAAATAAATAATTAAATATTTATTTCTAAGAAAATAGAGGCGGGTTTTCGGGTCGTTACAGGGACAAATCCCATCTTGACTTATCATTCTTCCCTACAAGAATCCGATTATGCCAATCATAGTCTTTATAACTACCCGGTTAAAGGTAGCGTTTGACTATGTCAAATATAATTTTCATCATCTGGAAGACCATGATAATCTCAGGTCTAAGGATATCAAATGATATAACTATATGAGATTTAATTATGATATTTGACCATGACATAAATCTCATAACGGGTCTATCCAGTACCTTGTTCTCCAAAAAAGTACCTTGTTCTCCAAAAAGTACCCACAAGTTTAATTTGCATCCTATGCACCATAATCATCATATGATTATCCATTAAACTCATGCTATCCCTTCATAAGTTCTAGGGACAATGATTATTATAATAAACATGCAAAACATATAATAATCGGGTTTATTATCTCTATAACAATGAAGCTATGATGTAACGCATAGGCCTTTCTCAAGGGCTTAGGGCATAATATCCAGCATTAAGAAGGTTCTTTTATATAGAAACACACATAACAAAGGCATAATTAATCTAATTAATTAATAAATGGATACTATGCGAATATAATTATGAATTTGAGATTTTCATAGAGTCCAACTCTAGGTATAATATGTATTGAATAATGAATTCTTTCATAGAGTCCAACTCTATTAAGAATACATTACTTCATAGAATCCAATTTCATGAATAATACGTATTCTACACTGCATCTCCATGTCTGGAAAAAACGAATTCAGAAATCTGCACTGCACGCGAACTGCACGAAAAATCTGCACTAATTCGTGCATTGCACGAATTTCTGCACGAAAATTCTGGACTGCACGTGCGATGCAATTAATCTGCAAGAAAATTCTAGACAAAAATTCTGCACGAAAACGTGTATTGCACGCGAACTGCACGAACGCAATTTATCAAATCTTGATCCTTTTAGGATTCAACTATTTATGATAATCAAATTATCGTAAACATCAAACCCTAAGAACAAATAATTTGTTCTTCAAGATCAAGAATCATCAATTCAATAATCATATTAAAGAGATTGATGATACGATAAATAGATTAATCATATTAATCATGCATCTTGAAAACCTTGTTCATAATCATACTATATATATCATATATAATTGTTTCTCCAAACAACTCACATAAATCCCTTATTCTAAATTCACATCATGTTAGATCATATAATCAAATCATATATTAACATGATAATATTAAAATAACCATACATGAACGGGGCTCTGATACCACTATTGGGTTTTGAGGCACCATGCGCAGCAGAAACGACAACAGAAAATAAAAAAAACCTAGAGCCCATGGATCCATTCATGATGATTAAATTAATAGGAAGATGAATTTAGAATACAAACCGTTGTTGTGCGTTTAAAATTTTTGGATCTTCAAATCTTCAAGTCTTCAAGCTTTATGATTTGATCTTCTCCACGTTCTTCGAATCACTATCTCAGGAATACGAACTTGGATGCTTAAGCAAGAATCCTCTATGTGTATCCACACGTGAACGAATATCTAGAACAATTCTATATCCGGACTGCTAGATCCAATAGAAACTATTTCTATCAAAAGGCTATATGAATTAATTGGTGTTCTTGAGCTTTTGATTCTCATCAAAACTCAAGAATATGTTTCTAAAACATATGGAGGCTACGAATTATGATACAATATCAATTTGGTCAATACCATATGGACTAGGGTTAAGAGAGGGGTATTTATACTTACTAAACATAAACACTTTAGGAGAAATATGTCAAAAACCCGTCAAAATTGAATCAGGAAAACCCAAGCCCGAAACCACAAATTCCGCCCGAGTCATTAGTGTGGTCCAACCACCCTCCCTTGGTCCGACCGAGTCCTTAGGGAGGTCCGGCCGGATCTGGCCTGCTGGAACCAGTCTTGTTTTTCTTAATTCCGATTGTTACGCTCTTTCTGAAATTCCAATGTTAACCTTTTCTTGATTTGTTCTTTCGTGTGTGACCCCATATGATTATATTAAGTTGGCAATGAGACCGACCAAGGTCAAACCCATAAATCATGAGCGGACTCTAGCAAGCCATCATGACTACCCAATTAATATAACTTAACGAAGTTCGTTTATCCTCATAAAACATACCATGATCCTTTTGTCACACGATATCATATTGAACATAAGCCACGGTCTAAGTCAACTTAAGTGTCCAATGCTTTCTCGATTCCGAGTAGATTGATATAAGCAAATGACATAGAACACATCTTCATTTGGGCATGGCCATGCACTATCATCAATCTTACTCTCGAGTGGCCAAGCAGATATCTCTCTTGAGACAAGAGGGACAACATCTCATCTTGACTTATCATTCTTCCCTACAAGAATCCGATTGTGCAAATCGTAGCCTTTATAACTACCTGGTTAAGGGTATCGTTTGAGTACGTCAAACACAACTTTCATATTTTTCATTTTTTTTTATTTTTGGCGAAAGGAGGGCGGCACCTCCCTAGATTTTATTAAATTAGAAAATAAACACAACGTTCATAATGTGGAAGACGATGATAATCTCAGGTCTAAGGATTCCAATGATATAACTAAATGAGATTTAATTATGACATTTGACCATGACATAAATCTCATAGTGGGTCAAGTCCAGTACTTGTTCACCAACAAGTACCCATAAGTTTAATTTGTATCGCATACACATGATCATCAATTAAATTTATACTAGTTCTTCATAAGTACTCCCTCCGTCTCAAAATAGATGTCGTTTTGAAGTGTTTCACACATATTAAGAAATGTCATTAATGCATGTAAAAAAGTCTCAAATACCCCTAAAGTAATTCAACTACCTAAGTAATTAAATGGTTAGGTAGGAGATAGTTAACTATCATTATTAAGGGTATAATTGGTATAGAGCAATAAAAAAGCTTTGAAAATAGTGAAACGACAAGTATTTTGAGACAAAATTTAACTTCCAAAACGACATCTATTTTGAGACGGAGGGAGTACTAGGGACGGGGATTATTATAATGAACATGTAAAACATATAATAATTCAAGGCCCGAAAACTAGGCTCTATTTTATTAGTAATAATTGATTATTATTTATTTAAATAATTATGTGTGCATTTTATGTGTTATAATAATTCATGCCTAGTATTTTATTTGTGTTAATTGGGTAGAATGGTGATAGGGGTTTAATTGTGCTAGCTTAGTGAGGAGGGGGCCTAGGTGTAAGTTTTCAAATTATTTTTAACTACTCCCTCCCTACTCCCCTCTCCTCCCTCACTTCTCCCTCACTCCTCACCATTTCTCCCTGCTCACTTCTCTCTCTCTCCATTGTCAAGTAAAGGGTAAGCTTTCTCTATCTTCTCTCTTCATTATCTTCCTCTTCCTCTTATTATTTCTCATTTCTTAAAACATGAATCTTGTTTAGATCGTCGATAGGATCGTAGGAGGCCAAAAATATTTGAAATCCATCAACTTTGAGAAAATCCGGGTAAGTTTACTTTCCCCCATTTTTATGCTTGAAATGTTCATCAATGGTTGTATGATGTTATTGTTGTTGTCTATTGGAATCTTGAATGAGTTTTGAATTTATTTCTATTTGTTTGATAATTTTGGTGATTGTTGAATGTTGGGTTAAATCTTGCTTTGGGGTTGTCAAATGTTGATGTGTAAGTCCCCTCCCAGTTCATATGGGTAGTGTTAGTTTTGAGTTTGGCTTAAAATGGTGAAGTTGGGTTTAGATTTGATGTTTGGTTGAAAAAAATGGAAGAACCCAGATTTTTGGCCGGAATTTGCCTTTCCGGGCAAGGAGGCGCGCGCACCCTTATGCCCCTCGTGAACAAAAAAACCTTCTGATCTAAGGAGGCACGCGCACCCTCCCATAGGAGGCGCGCGCACCCTCTCCTACTCCAAACTTAAATTTCCTTCTGACTTCAGGAGGCGCGCGCACCCTATATGCTCCCTTGCTCCAGATTAAGAAACACCATCTCTTATACTCCCTCCGTCCCACTGAAAATTGCAAAACTTACCAAAATGGGCGTCCCATAGAAATTGCACATTCCATAAATGGAAAGTTTTTAATACTTTTTAATTAGTGGGTCCCACTTCTCATACTCACATCCAGTAACCCACTAACTATTCTCTACCCCACTTTCTCTCTCCCACTCAACTATCAACACTCACAACACATCACCTTTTTCACTTTTTCCCTTAATTCTTGTGCCATAATTTTTTTTGAAGTTTCCAGCTGGACAAAGGGAGTATAAAAAGTAGTTAGAATTAATTGAGTCATTATAGTAATAGATTTGGACATTCTAGAGATAGATGTAGTAAAAAGACAAAAACTTGTATAAAACAGCTTCACACGTGAGACAGATCTCGTTGAGAGAGTAAATGGTTCGCCCTTTATGAGCGGAGCGGAACAAGCCCATTTCTTCATTCGTCGAAATTTGTCTCATGTGTGAGACCATCTCACACGAGACTTCCTCTATTAACAAAGACTATTATTTTTGCTCCTGGCCCTCGGGGAACTAAACTTTGCTTCCACTCTTACTAGTAGATAGCCCGTGCTTCGCACGATATCATTTTATTGATACTTCTTTTATAAAATGTGATTAATTTTTTGTAGTGTGATATATAATAAAAATTAATAATCACTTTATATAACAAAGTAATTTTTTTATACAGTTAACTATAGTCAAATAGTAATAGTTACTATATACTCCCTCCGTTCCACCTCACTTGAGAGTTATTTCTATTTTGATCCGTCCCACTTCACTTGAGACTCCCCAAAATGGTAATCTTTTTATAATTTTATATTCAATCTGTTGGGTATGCTTATTATAAACCACTCCTATTACCTTAATTTGATTGATCCCATAACCTTATTTTACTCTTTGTGGACTTTATGATATATTGTAAGAAGTACTTGTACTTCATTTAGAATAGCCCACTTTATAGTTGAATAGGCTTAGCAGATTAGGACCCTCAATTTTTCTAAGTCTGGAGATATGTGGCAAAGTACTCAACCTACCGCATGAAGACATCTACCGCATGCTCCATGCTTGCCGCAAGAATCAACTTAACACATGCAAGACATCGACCGCATAATGCAAGCCTACCGCATGGCTCATTCGACCGCATGTAACCAGAGTTGAAGAATCCCAAGTTGGTTCAAACTAAACCATGGTCACACTTGTGTACTCTACCTTGGTTAGTTTAGAATGTTGCAAATTCAAATTTCAAATTTCAAATTTGAATACAACTGACATCGTAGTACAGTTGGACCTCCATGACTCTGCAACAAAAGGATAACTCAGATTGAGCTCCAATTAGAAATCAACAGCTCATTGTCCTCCAAACTTGCCCTCCAAGAATTCAAACGGTTAGTTTCTCCATCAAGGCTATAAATAGACCTTGAATTCTTCATTGAAGATACGCTGAGATTCCAAGAGAGAAATTGCTGTTGAAATTCTTGGTGATTGAAGATCATACTCAAGATTTCCAGAATCCTTCGAATCTTCAAGCACTCAACCTTCAAGTCTTCATCAAATCTCCAGCAACCTTCAAGATTAAATCTCATGCCTCATCACACAAGTTTCATTAGGCTCTAAAATCATATAGATTCAAAGAGAGCTCTTGATTCTTAACACACTCACCCCGATTGATCAATCACATAGATTGAATCATTAGGGATACACTGGTCTAAAGTCTAGGATTTGAACTTCATAGAAATAGGTGTTGATTCAATACTTCATCTCTGTAATCTGTACTCAAGTGAATCTAATATATACCTCATTCAAAATCCAAGACTGACCATCTTGGTAAAGGACGTAGATCTTTTAACAGATCGAACCTTTCCAAATCATTGTGTTCTTTACTTACTGCTCTTTACATTTCTGCAAATTTTCTTTAAGTCTTGTTCATCTTGTACTTATTGTTCTTCACTTGTTCATATTAATCTTGTTTGTTTTTTAGTGTTTGATCTTTCAGATTTAAGAACAATTGTGAATTGTGTTTGTTTGTCTACCTCATTTCCTAAGCTAAAATCTGACTAACTTATCATTTGCCAAAAATCTCTAAGACACGAGTTTTCAATCTCTCAACCTACCTCACTTTAACCTACCGCACTCCTACCTACCGCATACACATCTACCGCACTACCTACCGCAAACCAACCTACCGTATTGAACTTATCAAAACCAACTCTTAACTTGTTTCAACAAAAACTTCCGCTGTGCATTTTATACTTGACCGCGTGGTTTTCATCTACCGCAAAATTCAAGTGTAAGCATAAAGGTTGAATTTTGATAAAGGGTTGATGTTTTAAATAGGCTATTCACCCCCCCCCCCTCTAGCCTCTTTTCATACCCTTGTTGTGTCTTTGGGACCAACAAGTGGTATCAGAGCAAACACCTTTATAAAACTTCTGTTTTTCAAGCTTAACAGCTTGGGTGCCGATTCAAAATGGCAAGTCAGAAAACTATGGCAACGGTTAACTTCACTCATGTTCCAGCGTTCGACGAAGATAATTTTGAAGTTTGGAAGCACAGCATTCTAACTCAGTTCTACTCCATGGACGAGCAACTTGGTGATTGTCTTACCATTGGACCATACTTCCCAATGAAAGCTAATCCGAATCCAGAAACCAATGCAGACATACCATCAATCAAGAAACCAAAAGCTGAATGGACCGATGAAGAGAAAAGACTAGTTGGAATGGATGTGAAAGCAAAGAGCATACTTCTATGTACCTTGAGTACGTCTCAACGTCGACAAATCATGGAATGTGCTACAGCTAAAGAACTTTGGGATGCAATTGAAGATTACATTGAAGGAGATCAAGCTTGCAAGGAAAGCAAAAAGTTTGCAATTCAAAGAAGATTCAATAAATTTGCTAAGATCCCCGGTGAATCACTAAGAGCCACTTATGATCGTTATTGTGAGATCGTGAGTACTTATACAGCACTCGGAAAGAAGCTTACCAAGAAAGAAATCAATGTTAATTTTCTTGCCGCTCTTGGTTCACAATATCTACACAAAGGAAACACTTTTGAAGATACCAAGCTACTAGATGACATGTCTCTTAGAAGCCTCTATGCCAACCTCAAGGTCTTTGATATCAAACTTAACAACATTGCTGAAATGGAAGGAAAAACAAAGAGCTTATCGTTGGTTGCTCAAAAGGAAGAAGTGATCGAGGAAGAAGATCCAAAAATCTCCACATCAGATTTACTTGATATGGATGATGATGATTTTGCTATGTTCGTGAAAAGATTCCAAAAGTTCAGAAAGACAGCAAGACCCGGATCAACAAGCAAAGCTCCAACAAGGTTTTCAAGGAGCAGCCCTTCAAAGAAGAAAGAGAACTTCAACTTCTCCAAGAAGAAAGAAGATCTTGTTTGTTTTAATTACAGGAAACCAGGTCACTTCGCATCAGAATGTCCAATTCCCAAGTATGAGTATATGAAGAAGAAAAGTAACTTTACTCCAAGGTATTCAAAGCAAAAAAGGAATGATGGCTGAAGAAGACTCTACCTCAAAAGAGTTAGCTACTTGGATAGAGTCAGACTCTGATGAAAGCGATGGGGATTCTGAAGAAGGTCACATCTGTTTGGTCGTTCAGTCCGATGATGAGGATGATAATAAAAGTCGTCGCTCACCAAATGCAAAACCTAAACGGATTAGTTATACGGCCGATGAACTTGCTGAAAAAGGATTCCTAACTCCGGTTCAAACGAATGGTGATCTTCTATTTTCAATATGTGATGTGAGTGCAGCAAAGAAAGCTCTACTAAATCCCAAAGTAAAGGAAGTTCTGTCTACCACACCTCAAGTCAAGTTTTACATTTCCCCTGATGAACAAGAAAAGATGTTCATGAAAGCTGAACAGGTAATTAGTAAGTTTTCTGGCATGAAGGAAGCTTTAGCACTTTCAACTAAAGAAATTTCCCAGCTTAAGACGGAGAAATCTCTACTAAGATCTGAACTCACCCTCCTTAAGGAGCAGATCAAGAGCATGACTCCTCTTACTGATCGAAACCGTTTCTTAGAAGAACAGATAAATGATCTTAAAAGGATTACTAATGAGTGGACCAATTCTCGTGTCACTATGGAACAAATCTTAGAATCCCAAAATCCTTGTGGTGATAAGGAAGGCTTAGGATTTCAAACTAGTGACAACTTTAAATGTGCATCTTCCTGTGAAAGAGATGAGAAATTTACCCAGCAAACTTTGGAAGGGTCGAAGGCTAAACATCATGTTTCAAAGGGTGTAGGACAAGAACCAATGAAGAAACTAGAGTTCAACTATGTCTACCCTAAGAAACAAACTGGCAAGGCAAAGTTGAAAGGTATCACCATGGATGAACCTACCGCAGAGGCTTCCTCTAGCAAAGTAGATGGTGCTCCCTACCGCGTGATCTTGTCGCGAGGTCAACCGACCGCACCAAGGAAGATGGCTACCGCTTGGAAACCATCGACCGCAAGTGGCGGCAAGGCAGCAAAATTCAAGAGGATGAATTTTGTTAAGGAGACCTCATCCATACCAGTAAATGATGTTGTGCTTAAGACCTCAAAAAAGTTTGTTAACCTTCAGTTGGGTGGCTTCCACCATTGCTCAGTGTGTGATGATTATGGTCACAAGGCTGCTGAATGTCTTTTAAGATTCACACCAAATCCCAGAAGGCTTAAACCCCCTTCTGTGAGGCAAGTGTGGGTTGTTAAAAGTTGCTAACCCTTTGGACCCAAAAGAATAAAAGGGGACCTTGTTCTTAAATGTTTATTTTATAGGTTCTCTGCTTAATGGCTGGACTCTCCAAGGATAGATCAAGTTTATGGTATCTCGATAGTGGCTGTTCAAGGCACATGACCGGAGATATCAACTTATTGGAAGATGTCCGTGAAGAAAAGGGTCCATCAGTAACCTTCGGAGATAATAACAAAGGAAAGACTGTAGGATATGGAGTCATTCATAAAGGAAAAATCACCATCCAAGAAGTCTCTCTAGTTATTGGACTACAACACAATCTACTCTCAATATCTCAGTTCTGCGACAAAGGATTGCAATGCCACTTCACTTCAAATTTCTGTCTCATCAAAGATGGCATATCCGACGTCACTTTGCTTAAAGGGATTCGTAAGAAAAATGTTTATGTTGTTGATTTTAATTCATCTTACATTTCTTCTAATCTCTGTTTTGTAGCAAAGAATGTTAGTGAAAATAGTTGGCTGTGGCATAAAAGACTAAGTCACTTAAACTTCAAGTATCTCTCCAAGATTGGTAGAGAAAACCTAGTTCGTGGTCTACCCAAAGTAGCTGATCACCACGATGAGAAGTGCACAACATGTCAACTAGGCAAACAACCAAAAGCGTCTTTCTCCAGCAAGACGACACCTTCAACTTCTAGATGTTTGCAACTACTACATATGGACCTGTTTGGACCTGTTTCTACCGCAAGTATTGGAGGAAATAGATATACCTTAGTTGTGGTAGATGAATACTCAAGATATACGTGGGTCGAGATGATGAGCTCCAAAGATGATTGTTATGACATTTTGACCGCACTATTTAGACAGTTCCAAACACAAAAAGAAGACGACATCGTTAGTGTTCGATCCGACAACGGTACAGAATTCAAGAACAACGGTGTTGCTCAATACTGTGATGATCATGGTATTAACCACAACTTCTCTGCTGCTGGAGTTCCACAACAAAACGGTGTAGTGGAAAGAAAGAATAGAACGTTGATAGAGGCCGGAAAGACAATGATTGCTGAAGCAAAGCTACCTCAATACTTTTGGGCTGAAGCCGTCAACACAGCATGCTTCACTCAGAATAGATCCCTCATCAACAAGACCTACAACAAAACCCCTTATGAACTTTGGAGAGGAAGAACCCCCAACATAGCATACTTCAAGATATTTGGATGCAAATGCTTTATACTCTACAACGGTAAAGAACATCGAGGTAAATTTGCTCCTAAGGCCGATGAAGGTATATTTATTGGGTATGCTAAACACTCAAAAGCTTTTCGTGTATTTAATAAAACCACTCTTAAGATAGTAGAATCTGTCCATGTTACCTTTGATGAACATTCTCTTCTTGAGCCACATATGGCTCCAAATGTTGCTGATGATTTTGTTGAGATAAATGAGACAGGTACAACTCAACCGCAAAATCAATCAACTCAAGGAAACCCATCTACCTCAACTGCACCTCCATCTACCTCAAATGAAGCACCAGAAGCTACCTCATCTGCTGCTACCTCAAATGGAGTTGAAGTTGAAACACCCATAAATGTGGAAGAACCTATCCCTCAAATTACTTATGATTGGGATGGCTCAAATGATGTACCACTAGAAGATTTACAACCACCATCAACTCAACCAGACATACCTCAAGAAGTTCGTGAGGTCAGAGATCACCCAATTCAGAATATCATTGGTGATTTGCATTCTGGCGTTAGAACAAGAAGATCAAACTATGATGCACTTACCGCATTCATATCTCAAGTTGAACCCAAGAAAGTTGATGAAGCACTCCAGGACTCAAGTTGGGTTGTTGCCATGCAAGAAGAACTCAACCAATTTGAAAGATGTAAAGTTTGGACCTTGGTTCCAAGGCCACAAGATCAAGGAGTGATTGGTACAAAGTGGGTGTTCCGAAACAAGATGGATGAGAATGGAAGCATCACAAGGAACAAAGCTAGGTTGGTTGCACAAGGATATAGACAAGAAGAAGGCATTGATTATGATGAAACATTTTCCCCCGTTGCAAGACTCGAAGCTATAAGGATATTCTTAGCTTATGCCTCTTACAAAAGATTCAAGCTATATCAAATGGATGTAAAGAGTGCATTTCTCAACGGAGAACTTCAAGAAACCGTCTTTGTTGCTCAACCGCCCGGATTTGAAGATCCTAAATTTCCAAATCATTTCTACAAACTCCGTAAAGCTTTGTATGGACTCAAACAAGCTCCACGAGCATGGTATGATACTCTATCTAAGTTTCTCCTTGAAAAGGGATTTAAGCGTGGTAAGATCGACACAACTTTATTCATTGCTAAATATAATGATCATACTTTACTTGTTCAAATATATGTAGATGATATTATTTTTGGTTCTACTAATGAATTGTTGTGTAAGCGTTTTGAGAAACTCATGAAAAGCAAATTTGAGATGAGCATGATGGGAGAATTGACATTCTTCCTTGGACTTCAAATTAAACAATGTGCTGAAGGCATCTTCCTCAACCAAGCTAAGTACACAAGAGATCTCATCAAGAAATTTGGACTTGAAAATGCAAAGTCATACAACACTCCCATGGCTACTGGTAACAAGCTAGATAAAAACTTGAAAGGTAAGAAGGTTGATCAAACCTTATATCGAGGTATGATTGGCTCTCTCCTATACTTAAATGCTAGTAGGCCAGATATCATGTTTAGTGTTTGCGTTTGTGCTCGTTATCAAGCTGATCCTAGAGAAGCACATCTTATTGCTGTAAAACGTATTATTCGATATCTATCTGAGACTACTAACCTTGGACTTTGGCACTCCAAAGATTCAACTTTTGATCTTATAGGTTACTCAGATGCAGATTATGCAGCATGTACCATCGACAGGAAAAGCACGAGTGGAACTTGTCATTTCCTTGGAAATCGACTAGTTTCATGGGCAAGCAAGAAACAAGCCTCAGTCTCTGTATCGACCACAGAAGCTGAATATATAGCTGCTGGAAGCTGCTGCTGCCAAGTGTTGTGGATGAAGCAACAATTGGTTAACTACGGAATCAAAGAAGAAAATTGTCCAATCTTTTGTGACAATACATCTACCATTGCTGTCTCCAACAACCCTGTCATGCATTCCAAGACCAAACACATTGATATCAAATACCACTTTCTCAAGGATCATGTGGAAAAAGGTAATATCCATCTAGAGTATGTGAGTACTGATAATCAAATTGCAGATATTCTCACCAAGGCTCTTGATTCCAAGAGATTTAGGTATCTAAGAGGAGAAATGGGTATGCTTGAACTCTAACTCAAACTTGTCCATATAATTTCTTGTACTAATGTATTTTGTCCAAAAGTTCAAAATCAAGATAGGTCCACGGCAGATCAACTCACGGTCAAGCATATAAACACAAGCCTCTAAATTCACTTGACCGCAACTCATGTCTGCCGCATCAACTATGCTGCCGCATATACCAGAAGTTAAGAACAAGCATGGGAAGACCTCACCGACCTCACATGTCACGGTCGATCTTCAAGTTACCGCACTCTAAGGCCCCAGGTAAGTCTTTCTAACTTAGAGATATCTAGGTTGCTTAGATCTAATCTACCTCAAGGGTATTAAGGTAACTTCCTCTTTCCCCTCGTTTTATTTAATTCAAAATTTTTTTGAGCATTAAATTTTGATTTAATTTTTATTCCTTAAAACTATTTATGAGCCATCATTGGCTAGTCCGACGTGACCCTCTGCAACCTTGCATTTAATGTAAACTAGACCCTAGGTCACATCCGTCCTTTTGCAGAGTTAACCCCCTCCCATCATCCCATCATCTCTGACCTCTGCAAACCACCCTCCACCAAAACCGTTCCATTTCTTTCTTATACTCCACCACTCTGCATCTCTCACCTTTTCAGAAAATATCTCTCTCTCTCTTTTAAACCTTCTCTCTAAAATACTTCAAACCGCCTTTCTTATTCTCTCTCAAAACTCTCTATAAATGACTTCCAAACACCAATCTAAGAAGCCCTCGAAATCAGTTGAATCAAGAGACGAACCACAAATTCAATCCACTCCTCCCGTCGTCGTTATGGTATGGATTTTCATCTTTTCAATTTTTCTCGTGTTCTTGGTAGAAATCTCAAAAACCCTTCATATTCCTTGAAATCTTTCTTCAATCTCTAAAGTTAGTAATATGAAAATCTTGCACTGATTGTTCATTTTTTATTCTAGTCAGTATATCTCTTGATTGCATAAATTTTTCCCCAGTTTTGTTGAGTTCAAATTCACTCAAATGGGTTTTATACATTTTCGAGTTATTCCCTATTCTCCCCTTTCGATTTCTGGGTTTAATGCGACTCGTTTCATGAAATTGATTTGATATAACTGTTTAATCTACATTTCCGATTCTATTCATATCATTTTTCATGGATTTTGGTCATTTTCTTGGATTCTGGATATTGGTGTTCATCGTATTCATCATAGTGTTCTTCGTGTTCTTGGCATACTAATTTTGTGATTTAATTTGATTCGCTATTCTATTACTTTCGTGTTTATTTACTATTCATGTTTTAATCCTTTCTTTGGTTAAACGTTTATGTTTGCGGTAGCCTTATCTCACCTTGCTTACCGCAATCCTATGGTTGCCGTGCCTCACTTGACCGTGCCTCCCTTGCCGCATTCCTTTGTCAAGTGCCGCACGATCTACCTCAATGTCTAAACTATGAATTTTGTTTTTTTTTTGTTTCAGGATCTAAGTCACTTCATTCCAGGCATTGTCTTGGATCTTGAAGATCTTAAGAAGGATGCTATTGGCCGCAATATTCTGGGCAGGATGAACAAGTCTGGGATTCTCCCTCTCTTTACACTTGATCAAGACTTTCACCTACCAGCATTTGTTGACGAATTTTTCAACACGACAGTTGAAATGGAAAGTACTGATGAACCTGAGTCTAACCCTAAGTTTATTCAAGCCTCCGTGATGGGCATCCAGATGGCTTTCGATGCACGTGATCTAGCCCATGCCGTGGGAATTAAGAAGAACAAAGAAGCCTTTGATGAGATTTCACGGCAGGAGACTCTGAGTCTTGCTAAGAAACTGGCTGGCACTGCAGACATTCTCAAAATCCAACAAAAGGATGTTGGTGAAATTATGTATCACATAGGTCATCTGGTGGACCATGCCTTATTATGAAAGACAGGCAATCATGCCAACTTCAATCATACTCAATGGATGATATCTGCTGCTATTTATCTTGGCAAACGGCTCGACTGGGGCCAAATCATGTATGATATCCTACGAGTTAACATTCTCCCGTATAAGGATGCGGCTGATGAAGGCGAAACCAAGTATCGCACAAACAGTAGGTTGATTTCCTACTTGATGAGTCTCACGGTCAGAATCAAGGACATTTATGAGAAGAACAAGACTTACAAGGTTCCAATTCCTACCGCCAAAGATTTTTGTCGAAAGTCTATGAAAACCAACTTCCGTAGTAACTTTGGGGATGAGATGTACCGCTCCTATCTTCTGAGAGATCCAATTGAAGAATACATCCCTCCCAAATACTCTAAGAGAGGTCAAGCAAATCTTGGTGATAGAATGGTTAGTGATGTGGAGGCTGCCGAATTTGAACAGGACCACAAGAATGCTGCCGAAATGAAGGCACGTGCAAAGGGTAAAAATGTTGATCTACCCTCCCCTCCAACTTCAGTCAAAGGCAAAGAGAAAGTTGAGGAACTAGCTAGAAAGTCAAGACCAGTTTCCCAAGGCATCAAGATTGCGTCTACCGCATCTGCCTGTCCTGCCGCACCTCAGCCTTCCAAATCTAAGGTAACTCCCACCGTACCTCCAATGTCTCCCTCTCCATCTCCTGAACCTCAACCAAAATCCAAAGTCTCAAAACCCTTCTATACCGTACCATCTAAATTTCCACCTCAATCTAAATCTTCCAAGTCTGCCGCACCAAAGCAACCTGCCATATCCACTTCCTCCAAGTCCAAACCCTCTGTATCTCTCAAACCAGCACCTAGTCAGGGGGAGAATATTGACAAGAAGAGATTCCATACGCCTAGCCCGGTCAAAGTCTCTAAAAAGGCTAAGGTGGCTAAACAACCTTCCCCTGAAGTCATCTCACCAGTTCTTTCATCTGACGAGGATATATTGATTGCTCCTCCAAATATCTCCAAAAATTTTGTTCTGGATGTTCAAGAGGATGATTTAGAAGAAATGTCTGGATCTGAGAAGGATGATGAGGTTGCCGCAGAGGAGAGTGAGGAATCTGAAATTGCCTCTGAGAGTGAGAAAGATGAGATAGTTGTAGAGAAGCCCATTGAAAAGGGTCTAGTTGATGAAAGCTCTGAGGAAGAGCATGCAAGCTCTGCCGCAAGTGACAAGTCTGCCGCAGAGAAAGCTATGGATGAGAATGTTGGAGATATTGTTCCTGAAAAGATGGATTCTTTTGTTGATATTGAAGATATTGGTGATGATGAGACCGTGTCACCAAGGGTTAATGTTTCTGAGCAAAACGTTGAAGTTCCTCCTACCGCAGTTCCTGAACCTACCGTGCCAAACCCTTCGACCGCCCAACCTAAGGCTGCCGCATCATCCACTGCTGAGCTCCTTGCCGCAGTTAAACTTCTCACTCAGATGCAGGCAGACACTCAATCTCAGGTTGAATCTTTAGTGTCTAGTATGGTGGCACTTCGAGAGGAGGTTATTGAATTGAAATCTGATCAAGCCGCTTTAAAGCGAGATGTTACCGCATTTCCCTCCAAAATGATTTCGACCATTAAGGGGGAGAGTGTTGTGCTAACAAAGGCAGTAAAAGACATCATGCAAGGAACAACTAGCAGCTCTACCGCACCTCCACCACCTCCTGCCGCAGATACCTCTTCCCTAACTCTTGCCGCACTCAAAGAAGCTCTTAGAAAGCAAACGGATTACATCAGTAACAGTGTTGTTAGTGGTGTTGAGGGAGCAAGCAATGAACTCTCAAAATCTATGAATGATGATAAACTTGAAATCAAGGAAGAGCTGGGCAAGGAGTTGTAGAAAATGAAATCATCTCTAAAAGAAGAAATCATGATTCAAACCAATACCGCGCTTCTAACTGTTGCAGAGAAATTTACTCCAAAGATTGCCGCAATGACTGAAGCGATGAAGGTTCAAACCAACCTTATTGAGGTCAACAACGTCAGAATTGAAGGACAATCTACCAAGATTGACCTCCTATCCAATCGCGTCAATACGGTGATGAACAGGCTTAATCGTCAAGGCATGATTCAAGCTGTGCAGGAAGCTTTTCAACCTCCTGAAGCTGGTCAAGGTAATGTTCATGCTCAAGGTGAGCAAGAGGATGAAGAAGACGGAGTTCTATCTCCAATCATTATCCCTGGGTTGAACTTACCAGCTTACCGCTTCCCTTTCACATCTCCTTTCACGGCAAGCTTCAATGAAGATGTTCTTGAAGTCGACCGCATTTGATATGACCACATGTGGTCATGAAAATTGTTGATGATTAAAACAATCTTACTTTTATGTCTTTATTTTGGGTTGTAACAAAACAATATTCTCTTTTGCCTTTACTCCTATGCTTTAATGATTATTATTTGGAGTACGTTGTTATTGTTGTTATTATGTTTGATGCATTTCTATTCTTTAGTATTCACTTATTCTGAAATGCTTCAAATATTATTTCTATCTTCTAGGATTAGTAATTTTGCTTTTCTTTTTAGGATGATAGAAATCTATAACATTGGCTTAGTGTGTGCATTGACTTGGGACATGATATTAATAAAATGTTTATTCTCAAAAACATGTTTTTACCAAGTACAATGAATTAGCCTTTGTTATAGTAGGTAATGGTCTCAATCAAATAGGGGGAGATTGTTGGGTATGCTTATTATAAACTACTCCTATTACCTTAATTTGATTGATCCCATAACCTTATTTTACTCTTTGTGGACTTTAGGATATATTGTAAGAAGTACTCGTACTTCATTTAGAATAGCCCACTTTATAGTTGAATAGGCTTAGCAGATTAGGACCCTCAATTTTTCTAAGTCTGGAGATATGTGGCAAAGTACTCAACCTACCGCATGAAGACATCTACCGCATGCTCCATGCTTGCCGCAAGAATCAACTTAACACATGCAATACATCGACCGCATAATGCAAGCCTACCGCATGGCTCATTCGACCGCATGTAACCAGAGTTGAAGAATCCCAAGTTGGTTCAAACTTAACCATGGTCACACTTGTGTACTCTACCTTGGTTAGTTTAGAACGTGGCAAATTCAAATTTCAAATTTGAATACAACTGTCATCGTAGTACAGTTGGACCTCCATGACTCTGCAACAAAAGGACAACTCAGACTGAGCTCCAATTAGAAATCAACAGTTCATTGTCCTCCAAACTTTCCCTCCAAGAATTCAAACGGCTAGTTTCTCCATCAAGGCTATAAATAGACCTTGAATTCTTCATTGAAGATACGCTGAGATTCCAAGAGAGAAATTGCTGTTGAAATTCTTGGTGATTGAAGATCATACTCAAGATTTCCAGAATCCTTCGAATCTTCAAGCACTCAACCTTCAAGTCTTCATCAAATCTCCAGCAACCTTCAAGATTAAATCTCATGCCTCATCACACAAGTTTCATTAGGCTCTAAAATCATATAGATTCAAAAGAGCTCTTGATTCTTAACACACACACTCACCCCGATTGATCAATCACATAGATTGAATCATTAGGGATACACTGGTCTAAAGTCTAGGATTTGAACTTCATAGAAATAGGTGTTGATTCAATACTTCATCTCTGTAATCTGTACTCAAGTGAATCTAATATATACCTCATTCAAAATCCAAGACTGACCATCTTGGTAAAGGACGTAGATCTTTTAACAGATCGAACCTTTCCAAATCATTGTGTTCTTTACTTACTGCTCTTTACATTTCTGCAAATTTTCTTTAAGTCTTGTTTATCTTGTACTTATTGTTCTTCACTTGTTCATATTAATCTTGTTTGTTTTTTAGTGTTTGATCTTTCAGATTTAAGAACAATTGTGAATTGTGTTTGTTTGTCTACCTCATTGCCTAAGCTAAAATCTGACTAACTTATCATTTGCCAAAAATCTCTAAGACACGAGTTTTCAATCTCTCAACCTACCTCACTTTAACCTACCGCACTCCTACCTACCGCATACACATCTACCGCACTACCTACCGCAAACCAACATACCGTATTGAACTTATCAAAACCAACTCTTAACTTGTTTCAACGAAAACTTCCGCTGTGCATTTTATACTTGACCGCGTGGTTTTCATCTACCGCAAAATTCAAGTGTAAGCATAAAGGTTGAATTTTGAAAAAATGGTTGAAGTTTTAAATAGGCTATTCACCCCCCCTTTAGCCTCTTTTCATACCCTTGTTGTGTCTCTGGGACCAACACAATCTACCCCACCCACTCATTCTCTCTCTTCACTTTCCACCACACATTTCATTCAACCAACCTACTATTAACCCCACTCATTCTCTCTCTTCATTTTCAGCCACACATTTTCCTTATTTTATTCTTTTTCCTTGGTTATTGTGCCCACCTCTTAGGTCTCAAGTGAGGTGGGACGGAAGGAGTATATAGTTTATTATTATACTTAACTAATCATAATTACCCAATATACTCTATATGTTTCATGTCACTTGAGACCAAAAATTTTGGCACACAAATTAAGAAAAAGTAGGAGAGAGAAATAGTGGGAGGAAGTGTTTGTGAGTATGAAAAATTAAATAGGAGAGAGAATGAGTGGGAGGAATAGTAAGTTGATTGGTGTTGTGGGTGTAAAAGTAAAGTAAGAGAGAGAATGAGTGGGAGGAATAGTAAAGACTCTTTACCATTTTGGCAGTCTCAAGTCACGTGGAACGGACGAAAAAAGAAATAAGTCTCAAATGACATGAAACGGAGGGAGTAATATATGTTGGTCCCAAAGACACAACAAGTGTATGAAAAGGAGGCTAGAGGGGGAGTGAATAGCCAACTTAAAATTTCAACCCTTTTCAAAATTCAACCTTATGCTTACAACTTGAATTTTGCGGTCAATGAAAACCACGCGGTCAAGTGTAAAATGCACAGCGGAAGTTTTAGATAGAAATAAGGTAGAGTTGGTTTCGACAAAAATACTAAGTTTTGAATACCAGCACTCGGTCAAACAGATGCGGTCAAATAGTCCGGTCAAGGGAGTACGGTCAAGATAAAGGTGCGGTCAAGGTAGAGGTTGAGAGTTTGAAAGTTGTTGTCTCTAAAGTTTGGCAAAAAGATAAGTTAGTCAGATTTTAGCTTAAGCAATATGGAGAACATATAAACACAATTCACAATAAGTTTGGATATCTGAAAGATCAAACACTAAACGACAAACAAGATTAATATGAACAATGACGAACAAGATGAACAAAACTTAAAGTAAATTTGCAGAAAGTAAATGACACAATAATTTGGAAAGGTTCGATTTGTTAAAAGATCTATGTCCTTTACTAAGATGGTCAGTCTTGGATTTTGAATGGAGGATATATTGATTCACTTGAGTACAGATTACAGAGATGAAGTATTGAATCAACACTTATTTTTCTATGAAGAGCAAATCCTAGACTTAGACCAGTGTATCTGTAACACCCCGAAAAATTCTATTTTCCATTAATATCAAAATGTAACAATTTACAACTCTAAAATACTATACAAGATATCACTAATCAGCCCAAATTCTCTATAAACTGCTCCGCCCCAAATCCTTTCATCCCGATCATCGCTTAACTGCAAAACTGAAACTGGAGGGGGGTGAGCTGGGGGGCTCAGTAAGAAAGGGGATACACAATATCACAGAAGCCAATGGAACACAAACACCAAATAACACTGTCCATGAAATTATAAATATGGACATACCAATGAGACTCATTTCGTAATTCCAACCAATCATACGTTACAGTCCGATGCACTAATTATGTTATGATCAGGCCCAGTAGGATAACAATGATACTCAAATTCAATCGTTGCCCGCCGTCTCTGAGCCGGACCCAACGCAAACACAATAACCAAGTCCACTACTACCGTTACATAATTAGCTACATCGCAACTATTCCATATAACCAATCTCATATTTGAGAACCAATAACACATAAATCATAATTTTCAAATAATCATAACATTAACCGAGCAAGTTCAATTCCAAAGCAATAATCAAATGGGACCGAACAAATGAACTACGTATCAATAAAATGGAATACTACGATAAGACGGGTAAAAAAGAAAATGACACGGATCAATACTGCGTAGTCTCCCTTACCTTAAAATAGATAAAACCGAACACTAAATAAATTATCGAGACTGTCTCGAACTCACACAACTCACTCAACCTTCATAACTTGAGGCATAATATTCTCATCTCTACTTCTCAGTTGAACTATCTCTTTGCAGTATAAGTTTTAAATACTCATTACTAGTCCACGAATGTTCCTTATATACTGGGTAAAAATAGACATGAATCACCAACAAGATTTTTACTATATTAACATCTCATGCTCATAATCATCCTAAGCCACGTGAAAAACTAGGTTTCTGGCAAATATTATGGAAATTAGTTAATCTAAAATTGGGTCCCACCACGCATGACCTTATTTTCCTTCTTGTCAAACCGTTCACTTTACTACTCTGCATTTATTTTTTTATGTTTTTTTTCGATCCGTCCTAAAATGTCGTGCTTAATTTCGGGATGTTACAATCTTCCCTCCTTAAAAAAATTCGTCCTCGAATTCTACTTAATCTAGCTCTCGATTATTCTTATGCGAATACCCCAAGATCTTATCCCCGAGCTAGCTCACAACCCTTAAGGTCGGGGTTCCGCTCTGATACCAACTATAACACCTCGAAAAAATCTATTTTTCATTAATATCAAAATGTAACAATTTACAACTCTAAAATACTATACAAGATATCACTAATCAGCCCAAATTCTCTATAAACTACTCCGCCCCAAATCCTTTCATCCCGATCATGGCTTAACTGCAAAACTGAAACTGGAGGGGGGTGAGCTGGGGGGACTCAGTAAGAAAGGGGATACACAATATCACAGAAGCCAATAGAACACAAACACCAAATAACACTGTCCATGAAATTATAAATATGGACATGCCAATGAGACTCATTTCGTAATTCCAACCAATCATACGTTACAGTCCGATGCACTAATTATGTTATGATGAGGCCCAGTGGGATAACAATGATACTAAAATTCAATCGTTGGCCGCCCTCTCAGAGCCGGACCCAACGCAAATACAATAACCAAGTCCACCGCTACCGTTACATAATTAGCTACATCGCAACTATTCCATATAACCAATCTCATATTTGAGAACCAATAACACATAAATCATGATTTTCAAATAATCATAACATTAACCGAGCAAGTTCAATTCCAAAGCAATAATCAAATGGGACCGAACAAATGAACTACGTATCAATAAAATGGAGTACTACGATAAGACGGGTATAAAAAGAAAATGACACGGAATCAATACTGCGTAGTCTCCCTTACCTCAAAACAGATAAAACCGAACACTAAATAAATTATCGAGACTGTCTCGAACTCGCATAACTCACGGCTCAACCTTCATAATTTGAGGCATAATATTTTCATCTCTACTTCTCAGTTGAACTATCTCTTGGCAGTATAACTTTTAAATACTCATTACTAGTCCACAAATGTTCTTTATATACTGGGTAAAAATAGACATGAATCACCAACTAGATTTTTACTATATTAACACCTCATGCTCATAATCATCCTAAGCCACGTGAAAGACTAGGTTGCTGGCAAATATTATGGAAATGAGTTAATCTAAAATTGGGTCCCACCACGCATGACCTTATTTTCCTCCTAGTCAAACCGTTCACTTTACTACTCTGCATTTTTTTTTTTTTTTTTTTTCGATCCGTCCCAAAATGCCGTGCTTAATTTCGGGATGTTACAGTATCCCTAATGATTCAATCTATGTGATTGATCAATCGGGGTGAGTGTGTGTGTAAGAATCAAAAGCTCTTTGGAATATATATGATTTTAGAGCCTAATGAATCTTGTGTGTTACAAGGCTTGAGATGACTTGAATGTTGCTGGAGATCTTTGAAGGTTTGAAGGTAAACGTTTTTTTTTTTTTTTGGATTTGAAGGTGAACACTTGAAGATTCAAAGGATTCTGGAAATCTTGAGTATGATCTTTAATCACCAAGAATTTAAACAACAATTTCTCTCTTAGAATCTCAGCAATGTTCAATGAAGAACTCAAGGTCTATTTATAGCCTTGAATGAGAGACTAGCTGTTTGAAATACTTGGGGTCCAAGTTGAAGGACAATGAACTGTTAAATTCTGATTGGTGTTCAATCTGAGTTGTCCTTGTGTTGCAGAGTAGTGGTGGTCCAACTGACAGTTGTATTCAAATTTGAATTTTGAATTTTGCAACGTTCTAAAATGACCATAGTTTTGGACACTAGTTTGACCATGGTTAAGTTTAAAATAAACTTGGTTACTTGGACTAACTTCACTTGCGGTCGAGATCTTGCGGTCAAGAGACATGCGGTTGAGTGACTGACCTGCGGTCAAGATATTCACGGTCAAGCTCTTGACCTTGAAATTTTCAGACTTAGATTTTTTTTTAAGACCTATCAATCTAAAGCCTATTCTACTAAAATGGATTATTCTAAAAATAAAGTTTAACACTTCTTACAATATATAGGGTTAATTGCAATTTGATTCCTGACTTTGTCCAAAATTTGCAATGTTGATGCTGTCTTTTCAATTTCGCTAATTGATATACTCACTTTGTCATTTTGTTGCAATCCAATTACAAAAGTAACTAAGTGTTAGTTTTCTAACAGATTTTATGTCATGTGACTAGCACATTATGTTTTAAGGGACATTTTAATATATTTTTGGAGCTACACATATCCGATTGATATGATTCTTTTTTAAATTGAAACTAATATTTAAATTTACAACATATATTTTTTTGGAAATTATCAGGTGATTGGATTATTTTATATTAAATCTTAATTTTAAATACTAAAAAAAATAAAAACCCGTGAAATAATAATCTAAAAAAATGTGTTAGTCCCAAATATGTTTCATATGAAGTAAATGTTATATCTAGATTATCAGTTCATAAAAATATTTGATAGGAAAAAAGGGAGAGGAAGAAAATGATGAATCGGGGGAAGAGTGTATGTGGAAGGGGTGATCCGGGAACATGGTGGAGGGGTAGAGGAAAGAAAACGTTAGGAAAGAAGGTATATCATGGCGGTAAGTAGTAATTTTTTCATATTATTTTTCCCATGTCCTCTATTTTTTAAATATTTTCATTTAATTAAATTACAAAATAATATAATATAATTAGTTCACCAAAAAAAATTGTCAAAAAACATATGTTGTAGATTTAAATATTAGCTTTTGTTTAAAAAAAGAATCATACCAATCGGATATGTGTAGCTTCACAAAAATCTTAAATCGTCATGTGCTAGTCATATGAAATAAAATCTGTTAAAAAACTAACACCCAGTTACTTTTGTAGTCGGATTGCAACAAAATGACAAAGTGAGTATACCAATTGACGAAATTAAAAACACTGCATCAACATTGCAAATTTTTTTAAAAGTCAGGAACCAAATTGCAATTAACCCTATACTATATATCCTAAAATCCACAAAAAGTAAAAATTAGGTTATGAGATCAATCAAATTATGGTAATAAGAGTGGTTTATAATAAGCATAGCAAAGAATATCTATTATGATTAATTAATACTATTAATATTAATGTAAATATATATAGTAATTATAATAATTAACTAATAATAATATTAATAGTAAAAGTTAACATGTATAGTAACTATTATGTTTAGCTAATACTATTAATACTCCCGCCGTCCCATTTATTTTGGCCACGTTTGACTTTTTCAGTCAACACAAGTCAACTTTGACCAAACATTAAAGTCAATCTAATCATCCTAGTGAAATTTTAGAACTTGTTTTTGATAAATAATTTAGTAATTTATCAACAAGTTATAGAATTTCACTAGGATGATTAGATTGATTTTAATGTTTGGTCAAAATTGACTTGTGTTGACTGAAAAAGTCAAACATGGCCAAAATAAATGGAACGAAGGGAGTAGTAATAGTTAACACATTTGGTAACTATTATCGTTAACTAATACAATTATTACTAATATTTAAGTTATATAGTAACTATTATGGTTAACTAATACTACTAATAGTAATAGTTAACCTATATAATAACTATTATTGTTAACTAATACTATTATTAGTAATAGTTAACTTATATAGTAACTATTATAATTAACTAATACTATTAATAGTAATAGTTAACCTACTCCCTCCGTCTCACTTCACTTGAGACCTAAAAGGTGGGCACAATAACTAAGAGCATCCACAATGGTAGAACTCCTTCAAATTGGTTTTTTATGATTTTTACAGGTCAAGTATATAATAAAATTTTCAAAGTTTTTTTATACAATGGTAGAGCTCTTAATTACATTTAATGGCTACCATGGGAAATTAGTGAAAAGTTAATGAAAGAGTTCACAGAAAGAGCTCTTTGCGGAAAGAGTGCTCTTTAGGTAAAGAGCTCTTTCAAAAACTCTACAATGGTAAAAATACTTTAAAGAGTTTTTCATGAAAATAAAAACCTCTTAAAAAGCTTCTATTAGAGATGCTCTAAGGAACAAGAATAAAATAAAGAAAATATGTGGTAGAAAATGAAGAGAGAGAATGAGTGAGATTAATATTAGGTTGGTTGAATGAATTGTTTAGTGGATAATGAAGAGAGAAAATGAGTGGGTGAGGTAGACTGAATATAAAATTATAATTGATTACTATTTTGGGGAGTCTCAAGTGAAGTGAGACGGATCAAAATGAAAATATGCCTCAAATGAGGTAGGACGGGGAGAGTATATAATACTATTATCATTAACTAATATTATTAACAAATGATAAGAATACCAAGAGACACTTATAAATTGGGATGGTGATGACAAAGATTAACCAAAAGCAAGTTTTAACCTAAACAGTCCACGTGGCGAATCCATATATCTCCTCACTTTAAATATATACTCCTACCGTTCCATAACTATTTTTATAAATTTTTTTTTTTTGGCGTTCCATTGATAAGTCATATTTTTTTAAAATGACAAAGAATCTTTATTATTCCCCACAACATCAATCAAACTACTATTCTCTACCTCACTTTCTCTCTCCTACTTCACTCTTCGCATTCACAACAGTTACTCACTACTCTACTATTTATCCCTTAATTTCAATGCGCAATTCATTTTGTGCATATAATATAGTTATGTAACTGAGGGGTGTAGATTTTTGGCGGAGGTGTTAAACTAAATCTCCCGTTGGCGCTACCAAACTTAGTTGACTCTCTCTCTCTCCGGCGTTAATGGCGATTCGTCGTAACTTCTTCTTTTTCTTCATCGTCTCCATAACAATATTGAATCAATCGCATTCGTCAAAACCCAATTCCGATATCCACGATCTCTTCCCCAAATACGGCCTCCCAAAGGGTCTCCTTCCCAACGCAGTGAAATCCTACTCCATCTCCCCCAGCGGATCCTTTGAAATCGAGCTCACCCACCCTTGTTACGTTCAGTTTGACTATCTTGTCTACTACGACAAGACAATCAAAGGTAAATTGAGTTATGGGTCGGTCTCTGGTGTCTCAGGTATTCAAGCTAAGGAGATGTTCTTGTGGGTCACCGTGACTGGAATGGATGTCGACAAGACCTCCGGTATGATTGAATTTCATGTTGGGGCTTTGTCTCGGAAATTGCCCGCTGATCAGTTCCAGGCCATCCCCAATTGCAAGAACAAGGCTTGTTTGCGGTCTTCTCTCCAACAGTCCATCTAAAGGAAAAAGGTGATAGCTTTCTCTCTCTCTCTCTCTCTCTCTGTGTGTGTGTGTGTGTGTGTGTGTTTTTGTGTGAATATCCTAAGTTTGTTTAGCTGTTAGTTGTGTTTCTGGATATATGGATATTCTGGATTTTACTTATTTTCTGTATATTTGGTGGTTCAACAACTTCAATTTGCTTCCTTGTAAGATGTGTGATTGATCGATTGCTCCTCTAGACACACTGGAAATGTGTGTATGATTGTATTACTATTTCTATACCTAAATGAATGCTCATTTTTTATCTTGATTATGAAAGAAAAGGGAAGTTGACAGATGGAGTACAATGTATTTGGGGAAATGAATGGAAACTAGAGCCCTGGGAATAGGTTAAACTTTGGTAGGGGTGCTTTTGGTTCTACCTGCCTCGAAATCGGATTAGCTTAGAGGAAAAATCAATGAATGTGAAATTAGGGTAACGATCAGCATACTGCATATATTATACTCCCTCCCAAAATGATTTTTCGCGTTCGACTATTCAAACTTTTTAAGAATATGAACACTTGCTTCACTAGCCATGCTTTGTTTAGGCACTTTTAAGCTTAATTGTGGAAATGTGAAAAACTTTTTGGGAGAACAAGAAATGGCAAATGAAGGAAGGTTCACAATTTTGACTTGATTCCCAGTTATGTGTTAGTGAAACTTGTGATTGTTTGTGTAAACGAACAAACCAGTCATGCCAAAGATCACAAAGGGCAGTCTCGGTAAATGTTGTGGATTGATACAAATCCTGCTATTCTCAGAATATATATCGCATAGATGGGAAGAAATCTGTACATATTGTAAAATGATTTCTACCCTTACTTAGTTGATTTATATTAGGACTTTATTTACATGTAATGGTGTATATATATCGTTGATCAATACAAGAGAAACTCACGGTTTGTGAGAGAAAAACTCTCAACACTCTTCTCCTTAACAGCCTTCCATCATTCTTCTTCCTAGGCTGATCTCTTTTCTTACATGGTATCAGTCGCCTAATAGGAACCATGGAAGAAACTCCTAAAACCCCCAATACCGACTCTTCTTCTTCTTCCGTAGTGGATGTCACTACCAAAGCCAATCCCTTACCTCTGAACCTCAATATCCAGGCCTTCATGGGTAGTTCTCATCTCAACAATGATAACTACATGAACTGGCGTTCCATTCTGCACACGGTTTTAACCACCTTCTCTCTCACAGATAGCCTTACCGTCACCACTCCTCCCTCAAAACTACCGGATGGTGCTGATAATCCTGCTCATGCCCTTTTCAAACAGGCCTCTAGCCTAGTGTTAGGGTGGATTAAAGCCACGGTCACACCAAAAATCCTCGCTCGTCTCAACCCGTGCACTACTGCACCCGAGCCATGGACCCTTTTGGAGAAACGGTTTGGAAGTCGATCTCGTGTCCATGTGCAAAAACTCAAGACAGAGCTTAATGCCCTGTCCAAGAAGCCAGAGATGTCAATCGATGATTACTTTCTCTCCGCTACCTCCATATCTGATGCCCTCGCTAAAGCCGGCGAGGTTATTTCCGACGAAGACCTCCAACAACGTATTGTCTCTGGCCTTGGATCTACTTATAAGGAGTTTATTACGTCACAGAACAACCGACCGGCTGCTTCATTGGACGATCTCCAGGATCTTTTGCTACAGGAGGAGGACCTTCTCTCTCGGTTCAATACGGTGTCTCTTAACCCAACCAGTGCTTTGGTTGCTGCAAGTTCTAGCCGGTCTCCTTCAACTGGTCAGCCGTCGTTTGATTCCTTCAACCCCAATTCTGGCAGAGGCCGTGGGTCATCAAACAAGAGGGGCGGCCGAAGCAACAAGGGCAAGAATGGAAAGGGTGGACGTGGTCTTCTGCCCACTCCAACTGGGTTTGTTCCGAATGGGTTTGTCCCATATTCTCCTGGGCCTCAGCCCAATTTTCGTCCTGCTGGACCACACAAACACCCGCTTTTTCCATATCGTCCCCCAAACCCGTTTGTACATGTTGAATAGGCTGGGTGCCAGTTTTGCTACAATCCGGAACACACTGCCCCTCAGTGTCCAGATCGTGGCAACTACGCTCTCTATGGCTCTCATCCCACGGATTCCACCTACATTGGGGTATCACCTTCCGCTGCACCAAATGCTTCTCATATTCCCAGTTATGGTACTCACCCTTCCTCCATGGTTCCGTCAGTAGTATTGGATTCAGGTGCTACTAATCATATGACCTCCTCTAGTGAAGGTCTTTCTAATATCTCTCCGTATACAGGTAAAGATACTGTTACTGTTACTGTTGCAAATGGTAATCGTCTTCCCATCTCTTGTATAGGTCAATCTTCTTTTGTTCATAATAATCATAAATTTATTCTTCGTAATGTTTTATGTGTCCCAAAAATGCATAAATCTTTACTTTCTATTCGTCGTTTTTCTTTGGATAATAATTGCTTCTTTGAATTTGATGGTTTTGGTTTTCGTGTGAAGGACAGTACCACGAAGCAGATTATTCTCTCTGGCAGTAGCTTGAATGGTCTCTACACCCTTCAGTTTGATTCCGCTGCTCGATTCAATCCTTTGGCTCTCATTGGTGAGCGTGCTTCCTCGTCTACATGGCATGCTCGTCTTGGTCATCCGTCTTCTCAAGTATTCAAGTCTCTTGTCAATAAGGTTCATCTTCCAGTTAGTGGATCCTTATCTCATTCTATGTGTCATATTTGCCCTTTAGGCAAATCTACTAGTTTACCTTTTGTAGCTAGGAATTTCCGGTCTACTGTACCACTTGCTTTACTTCATTTGGATGTATGGGGTCCTTCCCCTATAACTTCGAATAAAGGTTTCCGTTTTTATTTAAGCATTGTGGATTACTACTCTCGTTTTGTGTGGATTTTTCCTTTATTTCGAAAATATGATGTCCTTGATGTTTTCTCTTCTTTCAAACTTCAAATAGAAAATCAGCTTAGTTGAAAAATATCTGCCATTCACACAATAAAAACTGTCCAAACAGATGGGGGAGGCGAATTTGCAAATCGCCAATTTACTTTATTTCTTAAGAACCATGGCATCCGCCATCAATTAACTTGCCCTCATACACCCCAACAAAATGGAACAGTTGAGAGAAAACACCGTCACAGTCACCATGGGATTGTGTCTTCTAGCTAAATCTGGGGTCCCTCAAGCGTATTGGCTAGAAGCTTTTACTACTGCTGTCTTTCTAATTAACAGATTACCAATGCGACAACTGGGTTACATATCTCCCTTTCAAAAACTTCTTAAACGGGTTCCGGATTACACCTTCCTTAAGACGTTTGGGTGTTTATGCTTTACCCACTTGGTACCTTACAATCAACACAAACTTATGCCTAAGTCCACCCCGTGTGTGTTTCTTGGGTACGATGATCTTCGCAAAGGGTATAAGTGTCTTGATCAATCGACGGGAAAAGTTTATGTTTCTAGACATGTATTATTTGATGAGGATTTTTTTCCTATGTCAAAGCATTTGTCTACAGGTACCAAATCTGCCCCAAGTTCGCTGGATTGTTCAGCCTTCTCTCCAGGCCATATTTCTCCAGCAAGCCTGCCATCTTTTGGCCCATCCGGCCCTTCCGGCCCAACTCGATCTCCGGCCTCTCAAGCTCCTCTCATATCTCCAGTCCAGCACCCTCAGGGTCCGCCTGCTCACTCTTCTACTCAGCGACCCAACACTCATAAGCCTGCCACTCCCACTTCGAGTTCGTCTATAATGGGCCAGCCCATCCTTCCTCCAGCAGTCTCCAACACTTCCGACTCTACTGGACCACCTACAGTTGGGCCCGTTCTGTCCAGCCCTCGAGCCACTACAGACAGCCCCACGACCACATCTCCACAAGCAAGCGCGGTGCGGCCTGTTTACCCTCACAGTCCAGTCCCCTTTTCTTTTGGTACGCCTGCTCTGCAATCTCCTATTCCTTGTACATTGGGTGATTCTCCTCCTACTTCACCACCAGTTCAAGGGTACAAAGAGCTTAAATCTAGCTATGAGAGACATCCCCTTCCTAGTGCCCTTGCAGCAGTACTTCCAGATTCCCTTGAGTTTGAGCCTCGGACTTTAAAGCAAGCAGCCCCTCATCCTCAGTGGCAACTCGCCATGCACGAGGAATTGTCTGCAATGCATAAGAACACCACTTGGTCACTAGTACCACGTCTTCCGTGTATGAACGTAGTCGGTAGTCGTTGGATCTACAAAGTGAAACGCCGAGCCGATGGAACTATTGAGCGACACAATGCGAGACTTGTTGCCCAAGGTTTTAAACAACAAGAGGGAGTGGATTACGAGGAAACTTTCAGCCTGGTCGTGAAAACCCCTACAATTCGTTCTCTACTTGCAATTGCCCACTCTCGTTCTTGGCCTCTACAACAACTAGATGTTCGTAATGCTTTCTTGAATGGTATTCTTCAAGAAGAGGTTTACATGTCCCAGCCACCAGGATTCTCTCATCCAGACTATCCTGATCATGTTTGTCGTCTTCACAAGTCTATCTACGGCCTGAAACAGTCTCCTCGGGCTTGGTTCCAACGATTACATGACTATCTTCTCTCTATTGGATTCTTCAACAGCAAGTCCGACAGCTCCCTCTTTATCCGACATTCCAGTTCGTCCCTTGTGGCTATTCTCGTCTACGTCTACGTTGACGATTTCATTATTACTGGTTCATCCTCCGCAGAAGTCATGCAGGTAATTGATAATATATGTGCCACATTTGAGAGCCGACGTCTGGGTCCTCTTGGTTTTTTTCTTGGGATCGAAACTCATCGCTCCGGGTCTTCTCTTATTCTTGGGCAGTCTCGGTATGCTTCCGAGCTCCTCCGTAAATTTAAGATGGATGGTGCCAAACCAGCCACTACTCCCTTGGTTCCCGGTACGCACCTCTTGGTTGATGACGGAGATCCCATTTCCGATGTCACCTCGTATCGCAGCATGGTGGGGGCGCTGCAATATCTTACTTTGACCCGTCCTGACATTGCCTTTGCGGTTAATCAGGTGTGTCAATTTATGCACTCACCTCGGGCTTCACATCTACTTGCAGTCAAGAGAATATTCCGGTATATCAAAGGTACCTTTTTACTTGGCCTTCATTTTTCCCGGTCTCCAGATACCTCTCTTCGGGCCTTCTCCGACTCTGACTGGGCTGGTTCTCCCTTGGACAGACGGTCCACAACAGGGTCCTGCATCTTCATTGGTCCGAACCTTGTATCTTGGACTGCGAAAAAGCAAACCACGGTCTCTCGCTCGAGCAGTGAAGCGGAATACCGGGCTCTTGCCACAACCGCAGCTGAACTACGGTGGTTCTCTTTCCTCTACCGAGAACTTGGCTTATTTCTCTCACCTCCGAAACTGCATCGTGACAATATCTCGGCTCTTCATATGGCTCGCAATCCCGTGTTCTATGCTCGAACACGCCATATTGAGATAGATCTTCATTTTGTTCGTGATCTGCACCCGCGTGGTTTCTTACAGTTGTCCTATATTGCTACGGCGGAACAACTAGCAGATGTTTTTACGAAGGCCTTAGCTCGACCTCGGTTAGATCTTCTTTCTTCCAAGCTTCAGCTCGCACCTGTGCCACTTAGCTTGAGGGGGGGTGTAAACGAACAAACCAGTCTTGCCAAAGATCACAAAGGGCAGTCTCGGTAAATGTTGTGGATTGATATAAATCCTGCTATTCTCAGAATATATATCGCATAGATGGGAAGAAATCTGTACATATTGTAAAATGATTTCTACCCTTACTTAGTTGATTTATATTAGGACTTTATTTACATGTAATGGTGTATATTTATCGTTGATCAATACAAGAGAAACTCACGGTTTGTGAGATTGAAAAACTCTCAACACTCTTCTCCTTAACAGCCTTCCATCATTCTTCTTCCTAGGCTGATCTCTTTTCTTACAGTTTGTGTGGCTTGGAACAAAGTTAGGATCTTCTTTTCTTAGGTATCCGTAGCATGCTGCTCTGTCTGGCTTTTTAGTTTGCGGGTTGATGGTCTTGAAGCGCGTATGCTGATGGGAAACACTTGCTTCACTGAGAGAAGATTACTCGTTTAGCTGGTAGATTTAGGATCTTTCTAAAATGTGACCTAACAGGACACAAAATTTTGGTGCAGAGTTTTTTCATATTTGACTACAACTTGACGATATATTTTTCAAAAAAGAAGTGAATTATGCCGTCTGTTGCACACGCTATCATGAGATGAATGCAATGGTCATTATTGCTTACCAAACGGGCCATTAATTAAGAGCAACTTGATGCTTAATGATATTCATTGATTCTCTTGCAGGTGGGAGACATGATGATCCACATCTGAAATCTCTGTTTCCATTGATGATGAAAAGCTTGAAGCAACTTAATTGTATTTAGCTTATATCACTGTATATTTTGTAAATTTCATTTTCACTCAAAATTCCCTTCATCTGTTGGGTGGTTCCTCCCATGTTTGATGCAATCCCCTGTCTCTATTTTATGACTAAGTGAACAAAATTACACGAATGTGATTCAAGTTATACTCCCTCCGTTTCACATCACTTGAGACTTATTTTCTTTTTCGCTCGTTTCATATGACTTGAGACTGCCTAAAATGGTAAAGAATTTTTACTATTCCTCCCACTTATTATCTCTCTTACTTCACTTTTACTCCCACAACACTAATAAACTTACAATTCTTCACACTCATTCTCTCTCCTATTTAATTTTTCATACCCACAAACACTTCCTCTTACTATTTCAATCTCTTACTTTCCTTTAATTTGTGTGCCAAAATTTTTGGGCTCAAGTGAAATGAAACGGAGGGATTATATGTGTAAGTAGTATAACCTTTGACATGCATATTCACTATGTCTTACAACTCAACTGATCCCATCTTTAATCCCAATAACTTGGGACTAACTAGCCTAGATGAATCAATTTCCGCAATGGAACTGCTCCAAGAAATTAGGAATAAGAGCAACATTATCGGCAGAAAATGAGAGGTTTATGGGATGTGTTTTTGCCACGTAGGATTGACACGTAAGATGAAGAGAGAGATTTTAAGAACCGCTCCGTAGATAAGGAACGGTTTATTGTCTGAAACATTTTTCCTTTTTTTGCATTTTTTTTTCAACTTGAATTAGTTTGGTTTTAGATTTTTTTTAAATATTTCATTGTCTCAAAATAATGTTAATTTATTTATTTTTTAATCAAAATAAATGTAAATTATCTCAAAAAGTGTTTCTAAAAAGCATATTGAAAATGTTTATGATTGTGAGGAAAAAAGTTGTTAGAGGTTTATAAAAATGAGAGTGTATAAAGTGATGGGGTTTATGAGTGTGGATGCCCTAATATATGCATAATAACCTGCTCCATTAGTTTCTGAAGTCTGAGCCTTTTCCTCTTGACCAAAACCATTGGAATAATGTTAGGCTTTGTATATAACAAAGTAAACTCCAATAATCGTGTATTGCTTTATGTTAATAATTTTATCACGTCTCGTCCTTTTCATTTCCAGCTTGTCATTTTTATGTCAATATTGCTATTAAGCCTGGTATTTTTCATTTTGTTCGTCTAATATCGATTAAGGTTTGTATTTTTCACTCCTATTCAGTCCAACTTGCACGTGAGTGAAGTCGAAAGCTTTCCCTATGTTGAGCTTAAAATAAGGATTTTCTTCCAGTTGTTATTAACCCCTGTAATTCTTTGCACTCATTTTCTAACTTCTATGCTCTTTCATTTGCCTACAAGTTTCAGGTTTTCTATTGTAATAACCGGAAATTCTGAGATTTATTTAAACTCTTTTATTTTATTAGTTGGGCTTTAATAAAATATTAATTGAGTTGGGCTCGAGTAAGTGGGCTTAGTGATTGGGTCAAAGTAAAACCCAAGTCTTTAAAGTAAGGATCCTAACTGGGTTAAGTTATGGAAACCCACCCTATTTAAACCTCTTTAGAATTTACCCTAGTATTATTATTATTTATCAAAGGAAGAAAGGAACGGGAAATAGAGAGAGAGAGAGGGCGGCGAGAGAGAGAACTGCGGGAAAGAGAGAAAGAAAGAGAAGGAAGAAGAGAAGAGGGGTCGGAGCAAGGTAAAAATTCCACCCTCTACGTTTAATTCTTCGTTTTAATTAAATCTAGTCAATTGTGAATAGGAACTAGAAACCCTCATCCTAAAAGATGAACTAGGATTTACGAATTGGGGATTTAAAAGTGATGATGGAGATTTGGAAACATGTGTATATGCATGCATGTGTATATATATATATGTGTTTGTGTGTGCATATGTGGGTGGCAGTGAGTGTGTGTGTGAGTGAGTTTGTGTGTGTCGGTGTGTGATAGTGTGTGTGTGTGTGTGTGTGTGTGCGTGTGTGTGACAGTGGGTGTGTGCGGGTTGTGTGTGTGATGTAAATGTGTTTTTGGTGTGTGTAAATTGCAATGTTAAATTTATAGAATATGGAAGGGAAAATAGTAAAACCTTAGATGTGATTGATGAAACCCTAAGGGTATTTTGGTAAACCAAAAAGGATATTTTGGGTATAAATTAAAAGGGTAATATAAACCCTAGAATGGATATTAACCTTAAAGGGGAGTTAAAGAGAATGACTCATTGGTTAATAAAAAGAGAAAATAAAGCATTTTTGGGACGGAAAGTAAATAGTAAATACTTGTCCTAAGAATATTTTGTGCATGATTGTAGATTCGTGCGCGTGGTTTTGCTAAGAGGATTAATGCAAGCCAAGGTAAGGGATTACGCTCTTAGTAGTATATTTTGTTTCAATCCTTTGTTAGGGTTCCCAATCTCTGTTTTGTTAAAATAAACTATCTATGTGGCTAGATAGTATTTTAAATAACTATTCCGTTCCGCGAATGTTATCGTTCTTTGTCATACACCCTATTGATTATCTTGTTGTTCAATTGGGTTATCATGTGTATGATTGTATTGTGATTTTGGTGACTAAAGTGAGATGTACACCCTTTTAAAAAGTGATCAAGTAATGTTTTGTAAAGTTAAGCTTTGTCTTGTAAAGCTCTTTAAAGTGAAGTTTTGTAATAAGTAAAGTGACTTACAGTTATCCATAATCCCGAAACGGATAAGCGGACCCCTTATAGTTATCCATTGTTCTAAGATGAACATGTGGACCCCTTTGTGTTGCTTGATGAAGTAACGTAGGTTATCATGATACACCGATATTTGGTGCGGTCAGTAGAAGCCCGAGCCCTGGGTACACCGCGTGCTTAATCCCTAAATTAAGTAAAATAAAGTGAAGTAAAGTGTTGTGTGAAATGTTGTGTTTTGGAAACTGTCTCCTGTAGACACATGTTTTCAAAGTAATGAGTTATTTTCATTATTGGTAAATATTTTCAAATTGAGTACCTGTTTGATCCTTGAGTTATATCCTTTCGTTGTTGATTCATTGTTACCGTTCGTTTCGGTTATCTCCTCTTAGCACCCGAGGGGATCCCGTATGAACTTACTGAGCATTGTTCGCTCACCCTTTCTTTTATTTTTTCCTCCCAGGTAATGAGTAGGAGAGGATTAGTCGCAGGGATGGCGGCGCATTTAAGGACTGAAGTTAATTATTTAATGCTTAGTTGGAATAAACTTTTGGATTTGTACTAGCCGTTATGGCTAAGATATTATTTCTATCAGTTGAAGTTTGAATTTCTGTTAGAATGTAATAGCCGTTAGACTACCGGGCTTCTATTAATGGATTTTAGATGTTATTTAATGACTTGAAAATTTGGGTCGTTACAGTTGGTATCAGAGCTCCGGTATTAGGTTTTCATGGGAGACTTTAGGAGTTAAGGCTATTAGGAGAAATAGACCTTAAATGATGATTGGGTTTACCTAGTACTCAAGAAGAACGTACTTTTGGGAAGTTACTGCTTTAGGTTTAGAAACTTTCTATTAAAGGAAACTTACTATTTAGGAAAGAACCTAAGATAAGTTTTTCCTTGAGGAATATAAGTGAATACTTAGGAGTAAAACTTAAGTATTGGAATGTTAAAATAAAATGATGATTCTTTTAAGTTGCTTACGCAAATGATAATGATAGTCTTACACTTTGAGTTATATGCTGATGATGGTTATGTCTTGATTGTGGGAAATGGACAGACCTAGTCGATCAGTGATGATGTGGAAAGAAACTGAATCAGAGGTTTGCTTGTGAAATCAAAGGTTTAAAGAAGAAAGTAGAAAATGTGAAAGCAAGAACAATGAATGCTATAGGCAGGTTTGTGCATACTCATGATATGATGAGGAAAGTTCGAAAGGAACTAAAGGAGACAAGAGAAAAATTGAATGATAGTGAAAAGTGCGCTGCTAATGTTAGAGAACAAAGGTACCAGTGGTATTATGAACTAGAAGACTTAAAGGCACGAATGGCCATAGGCAATGTTCAAATAGACCCTATAGCTGAGGACGCTCCAGTTTTGGAAGAAAACAATGCTAATAATGATGTACTTGAGGAAGTAGTGTAAGGAATTTAGGGAAGTGAAGCAGCCCCGATAATCATTGATGATGAGGAAGAGACAGAAATAGAAGAAGTACCCGTTTGTAGGCCAAGGGGAAGGCCAAGAGGCTCTAAGAAAAATCTCTAAAGTACCAAGTGGAAGACCTAGGGGGAGGCCTAGGAAGACGAGATGAAGATCGAGTCCTTTTAAAATTCTTTTTCATTTTGATTAGTGATGATAGTTAGTAGAATTAGTTCTAGAAGCAAGAACTATTTTGGTTATTCTTTTTATAATGAGTAGTTTATGAAGAAAACCTTATTCTTTAATAAAAGTCATTCAGATTTTTAAATCTTGTGAATCTTGTAACTTGTTCCATAATGTTAATTATGTGCGTTAACCGGAAACAATGATAAAGGTCTATTGAAACGACCAATGAAAGTGATAATGGTCTAGTGAACCGACCAAAGGAAGTATTAAACTGGCTTAGTGAAACGGCCAAATGTGAAAGTTAACATGTCTAGTAAATCGACGTATGATTAAGCAGCCTAATGAAACGGCTTACTAAATGAATAGTTGTCTAATGAAATGACTTACTAAATAGTATTGGTTTATTGAAACGACCAGTGGTCTTGTGCATGACCTATGAATTGAATGATAGTCTGAAGAGACGATCGATATGTTTAAGTATGAATAATGACGAGTAATGATAGTATGAGCGTGCGTGAAAAAGTTTTGTATTCGTGATACTAAAGGAAATATCATATTAAGTATTTTCCGGCAAGTGTACGTAATGCCAGAGTAGCTGAGTTTATGATGCTAACTCAAGGAAGTATGACGGTGGATGACTATTGTGCTAGATTCACCAAATTGTTAGAAATTTCCCCGACGTTCTTGGATAATGAAGAACAGAAGGCTAGGAAGTTTGAAGCTGGATTGAGCGATCGGATCAGATATCGAATCGCTCCGCTGCAATTGCCAACTTATAGTGAAGTGGTTGATTGAGCAAGGGTTGTAGAAAGGGAAGCTAAAAGCTACCTCAGCCGAAAGGAAGAAAAGAGGAAGGTTGTTGAGAAGGAGACAACTGGATCCAAAGGGAATACCAGAGGATATAACTGGGACGGTTATGGTAATAAGAGGAAAGCCGCAGATGATTTCCGTAGTAAAGATGGTGCTGAAAACAAGTACCAGAACAAAGGGTATAATAACCGTAAAGATGGAAACAAGGGTGATGTTAAAAGGAAAGGAGCTACTGAGAAATGTCAAGTGTGCGAAGGAAAGCACAAGACTGAGGATTGTTGGTAAAGGAGAAGAAGTGTTACGATTGTGAGAAAGTGGGACATCCGCAGTGGAAATACCCAGAATCTAAGAAGGATACTAAAGCTCAAGGAGAAAAAGAGGATGATAACAAAGGGATTGGCGGAGGTCATGGACATGTGTTTACCATGACAGCCAAGGATGCTAGAGCCACCAATGATCTTGTAGCAGGTGCGATTCAACTCCATTTTCGTAATGTGTATGCGTTGATAGATTTTGGTGCTACGCATTCTTTGATAAGTGCTTGCTTAGCTAAGAAAATGAAATTGATTCCTAAGTCGTTAGAAAGTTCTTTGGTAGTAGATAACTTAACTAAAGATTCGATCCCTATTACGTCGATATATAGGAATTGTCCCTTGGAATTGGACGGAAAAGAACTTGAGGTTGATCTCATTAGTTTGGAGATCGAAGAATTTGATGTAATCTTAAGAATTGACTGGTTAGCTGCATACCATGTCCATGTAGATTGCTTAAAGAAGGAAGTTCACTTCAAATTGTTACCCGGAGAAGAGTGTTGTTTTCGAGGAACAAAACCTAGAACCCGATCGAACTTTATATCGGTAATGAAGGCTCGTAAGCTGTTAAGAAAAGAGTGTGAAGGATTCTGGCATACGTGAGTACGACGCGCAAGAAGGAAGTAACCATAGAATCACTTTCTGTGATTAGAGATTTCAAGGACGTGTTTCCTGAGAATTTACTGGGAACACCTCCAGAAAAGAGAAGTAGAAATTTCTATCGAATTGGTACCAATATCTAAGGCGCCGTATAGAATGACTCCGTTAGAATTGAAGGAATTGAAGGAGCAACTGCAAGAGTTGTTGGATAAAGGTTTGATTAGGCCGAGTGTCTCACCGTGGGGTGCACCGGTATTGTGTGTAAAGAAGAAGGATGAGTCGATGAGGTTATGTATGACTATCGTGAATTGAACCGTGTGACGGCAAGGAACCAATACCCGTTGCCCAGAATTGATGATCTGTTTGACCAACTTCGTGGGGCGTGCTATTTTTTAAAGATAGACTTGAAGTCTGGTTATCATCAACTAAGAGTGAGGAAGGATGACATGGCTAAGACGGCCTTTAGAACAAGGTATGGTCATTATGAATTTGTAGTGATGTCGTTTGGGTTGACTAACGCACCGGCAGCATTCATAGAGCTTACGGATAGGATATTTCAAAAGTTTCTAGATAAATGTGTGAATGTGTTTAATGATGATATCTTGGTATATTCAAGGACCAAGGAAGAGAATGAAGATCACTTGAAGCTAGTGCTAGATCTCTTCTCGCAAGCGCCTATAAGCTCTGGTGCTTTCCCTATTGTCCCGCTATCGACTCGTAAAGGAACCCATCCCTTAAACTCAGTAGAGAAGCTATTGAGAAACTTACGCAGCCATTCAAGTGGACGTTGGTTGGCAAATTTTCTCATGGTAGGCCTTCAATGGAGGATACCCAGATTGCTTTTACAAAATTTTAGCTAAAAGGTGCGTATAAATTGGGTCACCTTGATGCTAAACATCTTCTCATTCAACTAACAAACGAAGAGGACTACTAGCGCCTTTGGATGAAGGAAGTGTGGTATGTTACTAAATTTCCTATGAGAACTCTTGCATGGTCTCCGTCATGGCGTCCGGAGCAAGAGTCCTCTATTGTTCCAGTTTGGGTTGGGTTACCCGGGCTCCCAATTTATCTTTTCAACAGGTCTTTTATTTTTTCCTTGGCTAATGCTATTGGAACCCCCTTATCTCTTGATAAACCAACAGCGGAATTGACAAGACCTAGTATTGCTAAGGTCTTAATTCAGGTTGATGTTACTAAAAAGCTTCCTAATGAGGTTTACATTTATTGTGGGGATTTTATTCCGAGTTTTTACCAAAAGGTTGAATATGATAATATGCCCAAATATTGCAAGCATTGTTCTATGTTGGGACATGATTTTGGCTCATACAAGCGTGCCAATCCAGCCCTTGGACAGAAAGTGGAAGGGAAAGCAAGTAATAAAAAGGATGAGGTGATTCAAGACCAAGGAAATCCGAAAGCTCCTGTCTCGACAATGGCTAAAAGAGGTGTGGCGCTTCCAGAGGCTGTTAATAAGGCATTACAAAAGGTTTGCAAGGAGGTAATTGATTCTTCCAAAAAGGGTGATCAGACTGGGGGGAGTAAGTCTACCTTTGAAATTGTGGTTGATGATGATGACTCAAAATCTAATCAGGGTTCCCCCTAGTGCGGTGGAAGATAAAAGTAATCAGGATGTTCTAGAAAATGATGAAGAGGTTATTTTATAAAAAGTGGCGGCTCATAAGTTAAACAATGGGAATTCTTCTAATGGCTCTGACTCTATCGAGGTTATGATTAAACAACCCGTTGTTGCTCATGATCCGTTGGGTAATCTTAATCTTTCCCATAGAGCAACTCCAAACGCTACTTCCTTTGTGACTGATAGAGCGGGCTCTACCCCTTTTAACACATCCAACACCCTTACTGCTGATTCGGATGGCTTCATTCCTGTAAAGGCAAGGAAAAATCGTAGCAAGTCTGCATCTCCTCCTTCTTAATTCTCTGTAAGTCCTTTTATTTCTGGATAAGTTGTTTCCCAATGGTAGCTGTTTTATGTTGGAATCTTCGTGGCCTTGCTAACAAAGCCACTGTAAGAAGGATAAATAAGTTGTTCCGTATGCATGGGGTCTCGGCTATGGCTATTTTTTAGCCAAAGCAACACATTTCTGTTCTCCCTTCTGTTGTTCAGAAACTTCATTGCAGTGGGGGTGTTTCTAATGCTTGTGGTCGAATATGGTTTGTGTGGAAGCATGGCTTTAATTGTCATATTATTCATGATAGTGTCCAAGCTCTTACTGTTCAGATTTCTCATGTTCTATGGCCTTCTCCTGTTCTTGTTACCCGTGTTCATGCTCTTTGTAACAAGTATGAGCGGCGGGTGTTATGGGATGATCTTATCAATATGAGCTCTACAATGTTAGCTTGGATGGTTATTGGTGATTTTAATGCTGTTCTTGATCAACAGGATAAGTTGGGTGGTGCCCCGGTAACTCCAAACAAGGTGAGGGAATTCTCAGATACTATTCAGGTGTCTTCTCTTATTGATGCTGGTTTTATGGGGTCAAAATATACTTGGTGGAACAAACGGCTAGGTAGGAGGTTGATTCTTCAACGTATTGACAGAGCTTTTTATAATGAGACTTGGTTACAATCTTTTCATAGTACTTCGATTACTCATTTAAATAAAACCTGTTCTGATCATGCTCCTCTGATTGTTCGGGTGGAAGCTGAGACTTGCAAGGGCTCTTTTCGTTTTATTAATGCTTGGACCCGTCATCCTTCCTTCCTAGATATTGTAAAAAAGTCTTGGATGGAATGGATGGATGGGAGACCTATGGTTTGCTTTGGGAAGAAGCTTGCTCGCCTTCGTAAAGTGTTGTCTCAATGGAATAAAAGTATGTTTGGGAGGATCGAACAATAAGTTGCCAATGCAGAAGATGAGGTTATGGCTAAAGAACACTTGGTTGAACTTGACCCTTCGGAAAATAATAGGGCTGATCTTAGTCTTGCTTAAGGTCATTTACAGCACACCCTTGCTATTGAGGACTCTTTGTGGAGGCAAAAAGCTAATATTCGCTGGATTAAAGAAGGGGATAGAAACACAATTTTTTTTCATGCCTATGCCAAAAAGAAAAGGCAACGGCTGTTTATACATCGTATCCGGGATAGGGGAGGATATCTTCTCACTTCTAAAGATGAGATTCAGCGTGAAGCCGTGGATTTCTATCATGACCAACTTAGGGCTGATGTTGATGTTGGAAACCCTAATGCTCATAATGATCTTTTACATCTCATCCCGTCTTTGGTTACCCTAGAAGAGAATGCTTCTCTCATTGCTACTCCTTCCTTAGATGAGGTATTGGAGGTTGTCAAAGGTATGAATGGTCAGAGTGCAGTTGGTCCGGATGGCTTCACGGGTCTTTTTTACACTTTTTGTTGGGATATTATCAAAGAGGATCTTCATCGAGCTATAAAGGAGTTCTTTGCTGGTTTTGAAATGCCTCACTCATGGACCAGCACTTTAATTGTCACTATCCCTAAAGTGGAGTCCCCTACTTCATTTTCGGATCTTAGACCGTCTATTAATTTCTCAAATAAGATTATTACTAAACTTTTTACGTGTCGTTTGGGATAGATCCTTCCTCGTATTATCTCCCAAAATCAAAGTGGGTTTGTTAAAGGCAGAGTTATCATGAAAACATTCTCTTGGCCTAAGAGATGATGCATTCCATCAAGAAGAAAGTGCGTGGATCCAATATAGCTATCAAATTGGACATGGCTAAGGCTTATGATAGAATTTCTTGGGTTTCTGTAATTAAAGTTGACGCAGCACGGAAGCGATAGGTTTCGTGAGTAGCGCACTACACACAAGATTTCACAAGCGATGAAACCTCAAACGCAATAAACCTTGGAATCCACCAAGAAATATAGATAAATCTCCAAGAACAAAGTTCAATTGAATAATAATAAAGTGTAACCCTAAAACAATGAAAGGAAAAGAGTATTTATACTCCTAACAAAATAACATAACCTAAATAAAACATAAATCCCAAAATTAACCTAATTCTGGCATAAAAACGATAAAAATGAGAACTGGGACTTTCTACGCGTAGACCACGCGGGCGCCTGGTGAAGACCAGGCGGGCGCTCGCTTTTAATCAGTTTCTACCCTCCGAATTCACGAGGTAAGCGGGCGCTCGTATGGGAGCAGGCGGGCGCTCGCTTGTCGGCCTATGCGCTGCTGCACCCGAGGAACCTCCTACATCAAAAGTGCTCAAGAGTTTTGGTTTTTCTATTGAATGGGTTGACATGGTGTATCGCTGCATTTCGGGTTGCTGGTTTTCCATTCTGCTTAATGGGGAAAGTTGTGGCTTCTTTCACTCGACTAGAGGTTTGCGGAAAGGGGACTCCTTATCCCCTAGTCTTTTCATTATTGCGGCTGAGATTCTTAGTCGAAGGATAAATTATCTTCATGAAATCCAGCCTTGGCTCAGGTATTGGACCCACCCTCACATCATACGCGGATGATGTGATTATTTTTTGTAATGGCGCACATGATTCTCTCCATCAGCATATGAACTGTTTGGAAAAATATCAAGCATTCTCGGGTCAATTGGTTAGTATTGGTAAATCTTGTTTTGTCACTAGGAAACACGAGGATAGAAAGGATGCAGCTATTATTGAAGTAACGGGGTTTCAAAAGAAAGATCTGCCGTTAACCAATTTGGGGTGTCCTTTATATGGTGGGGCGCAAAACTCAAAATCTTTTTGCTCCATTGCTTCGAAAGATGGAATCTCGCTTAGAATCTTGGCACGGAAAGCTTCTCTCCTATGGTGCAAAGGTAACTCTCATCAAATATTGCCTCCAAACAATTCTGCTTTATTATATGTCTGTTTTGGAGCCTCCAAAAGGTATCATAACTGCTATGCAGCGAATGATTATGAATTTTTTCTGGAGTGGTATTGATGGACATCATAAATGTCATTGGATTGGATGGTCTCGTATTAGTCAGCCTCAAAATGAAGGGGGCCTGGGCATTCGAAAATTTGAGGATATTAGCACCTCTTCTGCCATGAAACTTTGGTGGAATCTTCGCAAATCGAATTCTCTATGGTCTTCTTTTATGCTTCGTAAATACTGTTTTGAGATCCACCCGATGGATGCAGTGATTAATAGTTTCACCTCCCATGTGTGGAGACGAATGATTGGTGTTAAATTTTTTATGGAGGATAGACTTGCATGGAGAGTTGGACACGGGGGTATTTCTATCCACAAAAAATGGTTAGATGGTATTCCCCCTTCTTTGCCTCATGAACATGCGCATATTTTTAACCTTTTTGAGAACTCTCTCCCTCGGATCGAGTTCATTCAGGAGCATTATGGGAATCATCTTGCCTCTATCATTACGGATCAGTAAATTACTCTTAGTGAGGATCATGATATGCTTATTTGGAAGCCGGCAGCCTCGGGTTGCTTCTCTACTAATTCTGCTTGGCGTGAATGCCGTCATGGCCACGCTACCGATTCAGTTTTTAAACGTATTTGGCATAAACACTTGCCTATTAAAATGTCTATTCTTCTTTGGCGTGCTCTTCATAGAGGTTTTCCGACGGATGATGGCCTTCAAAGACGCGGCATTCCAGTTGTGTCTAAATGTTGTAGCTGCATTTCCTCCTTTTATGAGACCATCGATCATCTCTTTGTCTTTGGTGATTTGGTTAACAAGGTTTGGAATCATTTTGGGAATCTTCTTGGTGGCACTCTTCGAATGGGTAGTTTGAGGCAACTCCTGTGCTCATGGTGGTATAAAATTCCTCGAAATGTTTCCCACCTTAACAAGTGGCTTTTTGATATTCTTCCGGGTGTGATTTGCTGGTATTTATGGTGCCAAAGGAATAAATGGATGTTTGAAGGTATAAATCCCTCCTCCCGGTCTCTTATCTCGTCTATTCTTCATCAAGTGGCGGATATTTCTAAAGCTTACAATCTGTAGTTTGTAGTTAGTATGGCTGATTTGCACATTCAGAATATCTTCATGCTTCGGGCAATCACTCCAAGTTGCCCTATGCCTCGTATTGTTTAGTGGTCCAAACCTACTCATGGATGTTATAAGCTGAATACAGATGGAGTCTCGCGGGGAAATCCAGGGCCTGCTTCTGGCGGGGGTATCTTTAGGAATTCCAATGGGGAGTTAATCTTTGCATATGGAAATTTCTATGGGGTGAGGTCTAACATGTGGTCTAAAGCTAGGGCAGTTCTTGATGGTCTTCTCTATGCTCAAGAGTTTGGGATTACTAAGGTTTGGCTAGAAGTGGACTCGGAGGTTTTAATGAAGATTATTACCAAGGAATACCATATACCATGGGACATACACTATTTCATTCAGCGGATTCACCATATAATGCGGTTTATTCAAGTTCATGTCACTCATATCTTGAGGCAAGGAAATAGAGTAGCCGATGGTCTTGCAAATACTGCGGCTGATTGCAAGAATAACTTTACTTGGTATCATCATTTGTATCTTCCTCCTTCCTGTCATGGGGCGTATGCTTTAGATAAAGCAGGTTTTCCTTCTATCCGGAGTTAGTTGTATGTCTAGGTTTTATTTAATCTTTTTGCTTTACATTCTAGTTTCCCATTTCTTTCTTGTAGAGGTCCTTACGACATGTGTAAGGCCTCCCCCTAGTTTTTCCTTCCTGGTGGTTGAGGTTGTCATGTCCCCCCACCATGCTTGTATTGTTTTTTCTTTATTAATAAAATCTAGGGAGGTACCGTCCTCTTTTCGTAAAAAAAAAAAAAAAAAAAAAAAAAAAAATCTTAAGAGAGCAGAAGTTAAATGCTAAATTTAAGAAATGTGAATTTTGGTTGGAGAAGGTGGCATTCTTAGGGCATGTGGTGTCAAAGGATGGAATTGCTGTGGATCTAACAAAAATAGAAGCTATTGTAAATTGGGAAAGACCAACTACCGTAAGTAAGATAAGGAGTTTCTTAGGTTTTGCTGGCTACTATAGGAGATTCGTTGAAGGTTTCTCGAAATTATCAGTGCCGTTAAAAAGATTGACTAAAAAAGGAGCTAAGTTTGTTTGGTCAGAAGAATGTGAAAAGAGCTTTGAAGAGTTGAAGCCGCGATTGGTGTCCGCACCAGTCCTTGCCTTACCATCAGGATCGGATGGATTTGTAATTTATAGTGATGCTTCGCTTAAAGGACTAGGTTGCGTATTGATGCAGAATGATAAGGTTATAGCTTATGCATCTAAGCAATTAAATAACCATGAGAAGAACTATTCAACCCATGATTTGGAGTTAGCAGCAGTAGTATTTGCATTAAAGATTTGGAGACTTTACTTGTATAGGGTGACATGTCAGATTTATACTGATCGTAAAAATCTTATGTATATTTTCACCCAGAAGGAGCTTAATATGAGGCAAAGAAGATGGTTGGAGTTTCTAAAGGATTATGATTGTACGATTCTATACCACCCTAGAAAAGCTAATAAGGTGGCTGATGCGTTGAGTAGAAAGAATCGTGGAACGTTAGCGGCGTTATTTTCTAAGGAGGAAAGTGCGTGGAACCGCATTGAAATTTCGAATATGGAAGAACAATTGAAGGGTTATTTGGCTCAAATGAGTGTTCAGCCAACGCTTATGGATAGGATCAAGGAAGCGCAAGGAGTAGATGAAGAAGTGATGAAAATACACGAGAATATTGCTAATGGGAAGGCAAAGGAATTTCGTGTGGGAGAAGATGGAATTATGAGGTACCAATCTAGAGTATGGGTGTCAGACAATGAGGATATTAAAAGGGAGATTCTAAAAGAAGCCCATTATTTGAGGTTTTCCGTGCATCCTGAAAGTACGAAGATGTATAGGAACCTAAGAGAATCATTTTGGTGGAACCATATGAAAGGAGATGTGGCCGAGTTTGTATCGAAGTATTTGGTGTCAACAAGTGAAGAGTGAACATCAGAGACCGGAAGGATTATTACAGTCGTTACCTATTCCAGAAGGTAAGTGGGATCATATAGCAATGGATTTGGTGATAGGACTACCAAAGACATTGAAGGGCCATAATGCTATTTGGGTTATCGTGGACAGACTTACGAAATCGGCTCATTTTCTAGCAATCAAGGTGACATATTAGTTGGAGAAGTTAGCCAAGTTATATATTGATGAGATTGTGAGACCGCATAGAATACCAGTTTTGATAGTGTCGGATAGAGATATGAGATTTACATCAAAATTTTGGAAAATTCTACAACAAGCTTTGGGTACAGAGTTGACGATGAGTACAGCTTTTCACCCACAAACAGATGGACAGTCAGAAAGGATTATTCAGACTTTAGAAGATATGTTGAGAGCTACGTCTTTGGATTGGAAAGGAACTTGGGATGAACATTTTACATTGGTAGAGTTTACCTACCACAACAGTTTTCATGTTAGTATTGGAATGGCACCGTACGAAGAATTATATAGATGAAAGTGTAATATCACTTACTTATTGGGATGAAGTCGGTGAAAAGGAAGTTAATTGGACCAGAACTTGTCCAAGCGATCGTAGATAAGGTACAATAGATTCAAAAGTGGTTGTTGACCGCATAGAGTAGACAAAGTCGTATGCGGATCGCCGAGGGCGTGATTTAGAGTTTAAATTAGATGACCATATATTCTTGAAGATTTCGCCAACTAAGGGAGTCATGAGGTACGGTATTCGCGGGAAGTTAAGCCCGAGATATGTTGGACTATTGAAATTTTGGAGCAAGTTGGGATGGTGGCTTATAAGTTAGCTTTACTTCCTGTGCTAGCTGGAGTTCACGATGTATTTCATGTGTCTATGCTAAGGAAGTACATTTCCGATACGAGTCATGTGATCGAGTATAAACAACTAAGAGTTCGTGCTGATTTGAGTTACGACGAGGAACCCGTGAAGATTATAGATCGGAAGGATCAAACCCTGAGGAAAAGAATAATTCCTTATGTGAAAGTACAATGGAGCAACCATACGGAAAGAGAAGCTACATGGGAGTTCAAGAGCGAGATGCGAGAGACGTATCCCGCCTTGTTTTCTGATTTAGGTACGTTTAGTTTGGTGGACCAAACTCTTTTAAGGAGGAAAGAATGTAATAACCAGAAATTTTGAGATTTATTTAATGTCGCGCCCCAGACCCGTGGTCCTACTTGGCCCCACGCTCGGGACACGATTGGACGACATCATAAAACACTTTGAAAATTTTTCGAAATGTACTTTTATAAAGTTTAACAAAATCCACACTTGAAGTTGAAAGACTTCCACTAACTTTCAAACAAACTCTTTCACAAACGAAAGTATTTAGCCCGAAGGCTTACAAACTTTTCTACAAATGTACAAACACCGACATTATCCAAAATATAGGTGTTACAAGATGATAAAGTCAAGGAAACTCTAACCAAAAGGTTATACATCTAAGTAATGTAACCTTGACAAAACTCATATCCCAAACTCTTACCACCATGACGTCCTCCCGTGCAATTATCATATTCCCTGGACTCGCCTTTATCTAAAACAGTAAACAAATAAGGGGTGAGAATGAATCTCAGTAAGCTACTATAATGCAACTACGTTACATGCTGATATGATAATCATAAAGAAACTATATCAACAAATAATCAAATAGCATATAGCACATAACATGAGAGGCTCCCTATCGCCAACCGTCCCATACCAGTTGGAAATAACGACCAACTCATCATGCAGCACATAAGGCGGAAATAAACACTCATACGTGGATACTGTGAGACAAGGTTCTCGAAACAAATATAACCATCTGAGAAAACCAGTTGAGTAGCATAAATAGCTGAAGACGGGATCCCGAAAACCAAATCATAACCATAAGGACCAAAGTTCTCGAATCAAACATAACCATCTGAGAGGTATCAACAAAGCAGCACAATGGCTGAAGCAGGTTCCGGAACCAAACAATCACAACAATCACAAGAAGGGGGAAATGACACCCAGTCATAACCCAGAGTGCCCAACCTTTGGCCCAAGGAAGGGGGTTAAAAATGGGAAACCAATGATAGAAGTCTTACAATGAACTTGGCTCGCGTGCCATGTGCCATTGTAATCCCTACCACTGCCCGATATCATAAACAATGGGAAACCAATGATAGAAGCCTTACAATGATGTAATCCCTACCACTGTCCTGACATCACTACAAGAAGTACCAGCTGGACTTTACACGAGTGCACAGTAATAAACACTTGCTTAAACAACAACCGGAACATGATTCCAAAGTAGGGAACCAAGCCAAACACATCACAAAGATGAACCAATCCAAACCACATCAAAAGATGTTCAACAATATCCACTTAACATGCAGTCGAATTCCACAACACTCATGTTCACAAAGGAACCATTTCAAACACAAGAGTGTTCCACAACAACCCTCTAGGTACCCTAGGATATCACCTAAGACCTAGACCAAAATTGAACCTTTAATAAATTAAATTTGAACAATTTAACCTTCCAGATTGGACTGTGCAGCCGCCTCACCTACCCTGTGCGGCCGCCCAACTAGCCCTGTTCCAAGAACAAAATCTTTCAGATAAGAGTGCAGCCGCACGCCCTATTTGGGCGGCCGCCCACACCACTCGACATGCCAAAACTTAAATAAATTATACTCCTTTCGTTCCACCGTCCTAAAAGTACAACACTTAACGTTTATAACTTTACTAAGACTACAAAATCAGTCTCAAAACAACTTTAATACTACTTTGAACCCAATCAAACCAATATACTAAATACTCCCTTTATCCCAAAATTACAAGTATAACAAATATTACCCAAATCGCAAAATAACAATTACAAGTATCAATTATAAATATAATTTTTCTAATATACTAATATACTCATTTAGGGATACTTTAATTTAATTTCCCCGTTCCAAGAATAATAGTATAATTTTATAATATACTTATTTAACATTTAACTCAAGTTAATATTTTACCATCCCACAAGTAGGAGTATACTTTCAAACACTTATACTAACATTCTCAGGATATAAACATACTCCATATACATCCTTGCATACAAACCAAGTCACTTACCCAGTATAATTATACTCCCTTTGTCCCAAATAAACAAGTATCACAAAGAAATTCTTTTCACAATAATTTCACCACATATCACACATATAACAAATATATGACCATTTTACTATTTAAGGGGAATTAGTAACTTACCTATTTTCGGAAAAAGTATCGCAGAAATATGTTTTGTTCGGGTAGAAATGACCTACTCAACGCCCTGATCATTTTTATATAATTAGATTTTAAAATGGAGTAATAAATAAAAAGAAATAAAATCGAAACGGAGGAGTTCTTACCTTTCTTCTCGTAAGCCAGAGAGAGTATGAATATTGTGTGTGTGTGTGTGTGTGTGTGTTTTATGTGCGCAGAGAGAGGGAGAGGTGAGGGATAAACATGATTTATAAAAATCTCATTTTTACACCTAGGTCCCTCCATTTTCATTTTGAGCAAATAGGCCCCTGAACTTTAAAGTTACACTTTGGACCCTAAAGTTTCCACTAATTTAATTAACTCCTTTAACCATTATTACTATTAACTAAATAAATAACACAATTAATCAAACTATATGTGCAAGTCATAAAATATGATGCAACACATAAAATGCACACACAAGTTCAATTTAAAATTCCCAAAAATATAAAATAAATAGGGACGGGGTTTAGGGTCGTTACATTTAAACTCTTTTATTTTATTAGTTGGGCTTTAATAAAATATTAATTGAGTTGGGCTCGAGTAAGTGGGCTTAGTAGATTGGGTCAAAGTAAAACCCAAGTCTTTAAAGTAAAGATCTTAACTGGGTTAAGTTATGGAAACCCACCCTATTTAAACCTCTTTAGAATTTACCCTAGAATTATTATTATTTATCAAAGGAAGAAAAGAACGGGAAATAGAGAGAGAGAGTGCGGCGAGAGAGAGAACTGCGGGAAAGAGAGAAAGAAAGAGAAGGAAGAAGAGAAGAGGGGTCGGAGCAAGGTAAAAATTCCACCCTCTACGTTTAATTCTCCGTTTTAATTAAATCTAGTCAATTATGAATAGGAACTAGAAACCCTCATCCAAAAAGATGAACTAGGGTTTACGAATTGGGGATTTAAAAGTGATGATGGAGATTTGGAAACATGTTTATATGCATGCATGTGTATATATATATATGTGTGTGTTTGTGTGTGCATATGTGTCGCGACCCCGAACCCCGCGGGCCCGAGACCGCGATCTGGACGTCGACTTAAACTATAAACTCTAAAATAATGGAGATAAAAATTTCCTTTTATACCCAAAAGATGATAACACAAGGTTTTGTAAATCAACTTGAACAACAAAGTAAAACTAGTATAAACTCCATAAGCTTATACACCAAAGTTACAAAATACACAAATCCTAGTGACGTCAATGTTTGGTACAAATATCCCCAAAAGGTTACACATTGATATAATGTAAACCAACCTATACCAACTTTCCCCAAAAGAATGAATCCACACTCGACGTCCTCTTTCTCGTGATCAGCGAGACTAATCCTTAGCACCTGGGGGGGGGTTAAGGAAAAACAAAGATAAAAGAAAAGGGGTGAGATAAATCTCAATAAGTTACTAATGCAACTACATGACATGCTATGATGCAATATACGATAATAAATCATAAATAGCACGTAGCAGTTATCACATAACAGATAGCAGCGGAAATAAACACATAACAAAGGATATAGCCAAGGTTTTCCAAACCGGTACATCCAAATAAAGGATCGCTGCGCAGCTTCAATAATCAACAAATCATCATCTTCATAGTAGCATGAAAGCCGAAGAGAAAACCCCTGGTACCGGAACCAATAACCATAAAAGTGTCACAATATGGCCTGTGCGGTCGCCCAAAAAGGCCATCAAGCAAGAACAAAACCTTTCAGATAGATGTGCGGTCGCCCAACCCTTTTTGGACGGTCACCCAATCCTCTGGTCTGCCGGAAATCGGGAAGAACAAACTGGGTTCTTCCATTTTCAAACCAAAACACATTTCAACCAAAAACCCAACCTTCCAACTAGTTTACTAATGTACCAAAACAACTTATAAGTCTAAAAGGACTTATAAAACAACCAAAATCAAGAATCAAACCCAACATTCATAAAATCACCATTTTTGACCAAAACTCAAATAAATTCCAAATAAATTCTAAACTCATCCAAACTTCAAATATAACAACTCAAACATCATATAAGCATGATATGAACACTTTAGCATAAAAATGGGGGAAAAGCAACTTACTTGGATTTTCTCAAAGTTGATGGATTTAAAATATTTTTGATTCTACGCGATCCTATCGACGATCTAAACACATTTCACGTTTTAAGAAATGAGAAATAACAAGAGGAAGAGGAAGAAAATGAAGAGAGAAGGAAAGAGAAAGAAAACTTACCCACAATGGAGAGAGAGAGAGAGTTTGCTGGGAGGGAGGTGGAGTGAGTGAGGGAGGAGAAGGGAGTAGGGAAAAATTATTTCAAAATGTTACATCTAGGCCCCTCCCCTTCTACTAACACAAATGCTACACTCCCTACTAACAATTAAGACCCAACAATACCACACTAACCCAAATGACTCAATTAAAATGCTAGGCATAAATTATTATAACACATAAATTGCACACATAATTATTTAAATAAATAATAATTTAAATAAATAAATAAGCCAATAAATAAATAATGATTATTTATTACTAATAAAATAGAGCCTAGATTTCGGGTCGTGACATTCACTCCCCCTTAAAGAAAATTCGACCCGAATTTTAACGAGACTCACCTTAAACAAAAAGCCACGGAAATTTCCTCTCGATCTCATCTCGGAGCTCCCACGTCGACTCCTCGATATTATGATTCCTCCAAAGAACTCGAACCAACGCAATGCTCTTGCTCCTCAACTCTTGGACTTTGGTATCTAAAATCCGAACCGGTCGTTCCTCATAAGTCATATCGGGCTCAATATCTTCCGGTACCCTTGGTAACACGTGAGATGGATCATGAACATACTTCCGAAGCATAGAAACGTGAAAAACATTATGCAACCGGTCCAAAGATGGCGGTAACGCAAGGCGATACTTTCAAAAACACCTTTCTTCCCAAACCTACGAATACCCACCTTTGGAGATACTTTCAAAAACACCAAATCACCGGTCTGAAAACTAAGATCTCACCTTCGGTTATCTGCATAGCTCTTATGTCGACTCTGGGTTGTCTTCAATCTATCCCGGATAACTTTAACTTTCTGAACCGAATCGCGAAGCAAATCAATACCCACGATCTTCGCTTCACCGACCTCATCCCAACAAATAGGCGATCTACATTTCCTTCCATACAAGGACTCAAACGGTGCCATCTCGATACTAGCCTGATAACTGTTGTTGTAAGAGAACTCCACTAACGGTAGGTGCGAATCCCAAGAATCGGAAAAGTCTATCGAACACGCTCGCAACATATCCTCAAGAATCTGAATAGTCCTCTCGGACTGACCGTCGGTCTGGGGGGTAAAAAGCTGTACTGAATCGCAAATCTGTACCCAAAGCTTCTTGAAATGCCTTCCAGAATCTAGAAGTAAACCTCGGGTCTCGATCTGACACAATGCTAACCGGAACCCCATGCAATCTAACGACCTCATCGATATAAAGGGTCGCAAGCTTCTCCATCGAATACCTGATGTCAATAGGCAAGAAATGGGCACTCTTGGTCAATCTATCCACTATTATCCAAACACTGTCATACTTCCTACGGGTACGAGGTAGTCCCGTAACGAAATCCATAGTCACATGCTCCCACTTCCACTCGGGAATCTCTAACGGCTGAAGTAGTCCCGCGGGTCTCTGATGCTCGGCTTTGACCTGCTGGCACGTTAAACACTTCGAAACATACTCCGCTATTTCCCTCTTCATATTAATCCACCAAAATTGTCGCTTCAAATCCTGATACATCTTCGTACTAACCGGATGAATAGTATACCTCGATTTGTGAACCTCATCAAGAACTCTCTGTTTAATTCCATCAACATCCGGAACACACAAACGACCACGGAAAGTCAACACTCCCACCGGGCTAATAGAAAAATCCTCGTAGTTCTTTTCCTTCAATTTACCCATTATCTTTTACCAACTCGGGATCTTCTTTCTAAGCTTCTTTTATCCTCTGAATTAGGGTAGGAGATACCCTAATATTCGCAAAAATAGCCCCATGTCTCGATTCACGAGGAGACCAATCTCGCACATCCTCAAGCACATCCTCAAACATTTTCCACTCCCGGACCATCATCGAAGCCACATAAGATTTTCTACTAATCGCATCGTCTACCACATTCGCCTTCCCCGGATGATAAGAAATCGTACAATCATAATCCTTCAATAATTCCATCCATCGGCGCTGTCGGTTGTTCAATTCCTTCTGAGAGAAGAGGTACTTCAAACTCTTGTGATCCGTAAAAATCTCGAACTTCGCTCCATAAAGGTAATGCTTCCATTTGTGCAACGCAAAGACAATAGCCGCTAACTCTATATCATGAGTCGGGTAATTCTGTTCGCTAGGGGTCAACTTCCTCGAAGCATAGGCAATCACTTTCCCATTCTGCATCAACACACAACCCAAACCCTCTTTCGAAGCATCACTGTAAATCACTAGGCCATCGCTCCCATTAGGCAAAGTCAAGATCGGTGCGGTAGTCAACCTCTTCTTCAATTCCTCGAAACTCTTGTCACATTTCTCGGTCCACACAAACGGGACATTCTTCCGGGTCAACTGAGTCATCGGAGTAGCGATCCTTGAAAACCCCTCAATAAATCTTCTGTAATAACCGGCTAAACCCAGAAAGCTTCTAATCTCTGTCACTGATTCGGGTTTCTTCCAATCCACTATAGCCTCTATCTTTGAAGGATCTACCGAAATCCCATCTTTCGAAAAACATGACCCAGAAACGAAACCTTCTCAAGCCAAAATTCGCATTTGCTAAACTTCGCAAACAATTTCTCCCTCGCAAGAACGGATAAAACTGTCCTCAAATGTTGCTCGTGCTCCTCTCTAGATTTGGAGTAGACAAGTATATCATCAATAAAGACCACCACGAACGAATCGAGATACGGATGGAAAACTCGGTTCATCAAATCCATAAACACAGCCGGCGCGTTAGTCAACCCAAACGGCATAACCAAAAACTCATAATGACCATAACGAGTGCGAAAGGCAGTCTTCGGATATCCTCCGATCGAACCTTCAATTGATGGTACCCACTCCTCAAATCAAGTTTGGAAAACACAACGGACCCTTGAAGCTGATGAAATAAATCATCAATGTGCGGTAGAGGATACTTATTCTTCACCGTAACCTGATTCAACTTTCTGTAATCGATGCACAATCTCAACGAACCATCTTTCTTCCGCACAAACAAAACCGGTGCTCCCCACGGGGAAACACTAGGGCGGATAAACCCTCGATCAAGCAACTCTTGCAACTGAACCTTTAATTCCTTCAACTCTGTGGGAGCCAACCTATAAGGTGCTTTCAAAATTGGAGCCGTACCCGGCAAAAGATCTATACAAAACTCAATCTCACGATCGGGAGGCATATCATACTCGGTAGAGAAAACATCGGAAAATTCCCGAACTACCCGAACACTATCCAAACTAGGGGATTCCTTCCTAGTATCAAGAACACTAGCCAAATACCCCTCACAACCACTATGCAATAATTTTATCGCTTTCAAATAAGAAATTAAGCGAACCTTCCTACTCAGAGGACTAGCCTCAAACACAAATTTAGGCACATCGGGAATAGAAAAAGTAACAGTTTTCTTACGGCAATCAACGGACGCATGAAACTTGCTCAACCAATCCATACCCAAAATGACATCAAAGTCTTGGATAGGAAGAACTACCAAATCCGCACAAAGGACACGACCACAAATAACCACATCACAAGCACGAAAGACTCGATCAAAAATCAAGCATTCTCCTATAGGGGTCGACACCTCTAGCACGTACGGTAAAGACTCGAATGCAGTATTTAACATGGAAGCAAATTGCACAGAAATGTATGAATGAGATGATCCTGGATCTACTAACGCTCGTGCACTCACATTAGACACAGAAACAATACCTCCAATAACCGAAGGATCATCGGTCGCCTGTTGTTGATTCATGGCATATATCTTTCTTGAACTTTGGGCTTCCCAGCGGCATCCCTTTTCTGACCCTGATTAGTACCAACCCCTGACCGGATGACTGACCTCGGTACCTCGTGCACTCTCTCGCAAAGTGCCCCATTTCACCACAATTGGTGCACTTGCCTAGCTTTTTCCAACACCTATCCTCCGAATGGCCTACCTTCTGACAAAAGGTACAAGGCTTCCTAATCTGAATCCCCGGAGTAGTACCCGGATTCCTCGGTGTGGTCTGCCCCTTAAACTGTGATGATGCTCCCGGGTTACCTCGGTTGTCGAAACGGTGTTGAGGTTGAGATTTAGCATGGCTTCCCGGTTTACCCGTACCCACAACCTCGGTTTTCCTTTTGTGCTCCCCAATATCTTGCTCTATCAAGTAGGCTCGGTCTACCGCATCTTGGAAGGTCACAATCCGTTGGGCAATAAGTTGAGTACGGATGGAGGTCTTCAATCCCCGAATGAATCTCATAGCTTTTTGTTCCTCGGTCCTCACCAAATAGTCGCAATACCGGGCTAATTCTATGAACTTAGCCGAGTATTGTGCTATAGACAACAATCCTTGATCCAAGTTGAGTAGCTCGATCTCCTTTCGGTTTTGATCAACAACCGAAATGAAATGCTCCTTGAATTTGCGCACAAACAACTCCCACGCATACACCGTGCGAGTATCATCCCAACTAGCTTTAACACCCTTCCACCAATGCTCGGCGGCTCCCACAAGTTTGTAAGCCGCGAACCAGACCTTGTCCTCATCCGTGCAACCAAATACCTCATAAATCTTCTCCATCGACTCAATCCACAACTCAGCTTTCCGAACATCGGGTTCCCCATTGAATTCAACCGGTTTCAGTTTGAGAAATTGCTCCAATCCATAGCGGAGTGGAGCTTGTTCTACCCTCGGACCTTGATCATGTATGGCCTTCATGGCAGCCTCGAACATGCCTTGAAACATGGCACGTGCTTCTTCCCTTGTATCATTCTGATTCTGTGCCCCACTAGTACCTCCTCTGTTTCTTCTTCCAGACATTGAGAACAATTACCTGCATAAAACATCAACCGTTAATCACTCCGCACACTACTACCCTCCTAGGTCAAACTAATCCACCTAGACTTATACTTAGAGCCAAACCATGGCTCTGATACCAACTGTCGCGACCCCGAACCCCGCGGGCCCGAGACCGCGATCTGGACGTCGACTTAAACTATAAACTCTAAAATAATGGAGATAAACATTTCCTTTTATACCCAAAAGATGATAACACAAGGTTTTGTAAATCAACTTGAACAACAAAGTAAAACTAGTATAAACTCCATAAGCTTATACACCAAAGTTACAAAATACACAAATCCTAGTGACGTCAATGTTTGGTACAAATATCCCCAAAAGGTTACACATTGATATAATGTAAACCAACCTATAACAACTTTCCCCAAAAGAATGAATCCACACTCGACGTCCTCTTTCTCGTGATCAGCGAGACTAATCCTTAGCACCTGGGGGGGGGGGTTAAGGAAAAACAAAGATAAAAGAAAAGGGGTGAGATAAATCTCAATAAGTTACTAATGCAACTACATGACATGCTATGATGCAATATACGATAATAAATCATAAATAGCACGTAGCAGTTATCACATAACAGATAGCAGCAGAAATAAACACATAACAAAGGATATAGCCAAGGTTTTCCAAACCGGTACATCTAAATAAAGGATCGCTGCGCAGCTTCAATAATCAACAAATCATCATCTTCATAGTAGCATGAAAGCCGAAGAGAAAACCCCCAGTACCGGAACCAATAACCATAAAAGTGTCACAAGGGACAAGATCCATGACACAAAGTCATGCCCGGTAGCTAGATACATTCACAAAGGAAGCTAACTTATCCCTTCCAAGGCCAATCTGGAAAAGGGGGTATAGAAGGGGGCAAAACAATGGTCAACATTATAATGGACTTGGCTTTGCCATTATAATCTTTCCCATCGCCCGATGCAACAAATATGCCAGCTGGACTTCCAATTAAATGCTAAGTAATAATAATTTAGCATGAATAAACATCTTACGATTCCAAAGTAGGGAATCATACCAAGTAGTCACCAAGAAAGTGAAATGAATCAACAACACACAATTAACGTGTTCCAACTATCTCAATTAACGCTTAACTTATTTCCAACACAAACTTAATCACAAAGGACTCAATTCTATCACTAGAGTGTACTACAATGTTTACTAAGGTCAACTAGAAGGACACCCAAGACTTAGACCAAAACGCATCCTTCAATCACACAAAATAACAAATGAAAACTTTCAGATGTTCTGTGCGGCCGCCCAATATGGCCTGTGCGGTCGCCCAAAAAGGCCATCAAGCAAGAACAAAACCTTTCAGATAGATGTGCGGTCGCCCAACCCTTTTTGGGCGGTCGCCCAATCCTCTGGTCTGCCGGAAATCGGGAAGAACAAACTAGGTTCTTCCATTTTCAAACCAAAACACATTTCAACCAAAAACCCAACCTTCCAACTAGTTTACTAATGTACCAAAACAACTTATAAGTCTAAAAGGACTTATAAAACAACCAAAATCAAGAATCAAACCCAACATTCATAAAATCACCATTTTTGACCAAAACTCAAATAAATTCCAAATAAATTCTAAACTCATCCAAACTTCAAATATAACAACTCAAACATCATATAAGCATGATATGAACACTTTAGCATAAAAATGGGGGAAAAGCAACTTACTTGGATTTTCTCAAAGTTGATGGATTTCAAATATTTTTGATTCTACGCGATCCTATCGACGATCTAAACACATTTCACGTTTTAAGAAATGAGAAATAACAAGAGGAAGAGGAAGAAAATGAAGAGAGAAGGAAAGAGAAAGAAAACTTACCCACAATGGAGAGAGAGAGAGAGTTTGCTGGGAGGGAGGTGGAGTGAGTGAGGGAGGAGAAGGGAGTAGGGAAAAATTATTTCAAAATGTTACATCTAGGCCCCTCCCCTTCTACTAACACAAATGCTGCACTCCCTACTAACAATTAAGACCCAACAATACCACACTAACCCAAATGACTCAATTAAAATGCTAGGCATAAATTATTATAACACATAAATTGCACACATAATTATTTAAATAAATAATAATTTAAATAAATAAATAAGCCAATAAATAAATAATAATTATTTATTACTAATAAAATAGAGCCTAGATTTCGGGTCGTGACATATGTGGGTGGCAGTGTGTGTGTGAGTGAGTTTGTGTGTGTCGGTGTGTGACAGTGTGTATGTGTGTGTGACAGTGGGTGTGTGCGGGTTTTGTGTGTGTGATGTAAACGTGTTTTTGGTGGGTGTAAATTGTAATGTTAAATTTAGAATATGGAAGGGAAAATAGTAAAACCCAAGATGTGATTGATGAAACCCTAAGGGTATTTTGGTAAACCAAAAAGTATATTTTGGGTATAAATTAAAAGGGTAATATAAACCCTAGAATGAATATTAACCTTAAAGAGGAGTTAAAGAGAATGACTCATAGGTTAATAAAAAGAGAAAGTAAAGTATTTTTGGGACAGAAAGTAAATAGTAAATACATGTCCTAAGAATATTTTGTGCATGATTGTAGATTCGTGCGCGTGGTTTTGCTAAGAGGATTAACACAAGCCAAGGTAAGGGATTACGCTCTTAGTAGTATATTTGGTTTCAATCCTTTGTTAGGGTTCCCAATCTCTGTTTTGTTAAAATAAACTATCTATGTGGCTAGATAGTATTTTAAATAACTATTCCGTTCTGCGAATGTTACCGTTCTTTGTCATACACCCTATTGATTATCTTGTTGTTAAATTGGGTTATCATGTGTATGATTGTATTGTGATTTTGGTGTCTAAAGTGAGATGTACACCCTTTTAAAAAGTGATCAAGTAAAGTTTTGTAAAGTTAAGCTTTGTTTTGTAAAGCTCTTTAAAGTGAAGTTTTGTAATAAGTAAAGTGACTTACAGTTATCCATAATCCCGAAACGGATAAGTGGACCCCTTATAGTTATCCATTGTTCTAAGATGAACATGTGGACCCCTTTGCGTTGCTTGATAAAGTAACGTAGGTTATCATGATACACCGATATTGGGTGCGGTCAGTAGAAACCCGAGCCCTGGGTACAGTGCGTGCTTAATTTCTAAATTAAGTAAAGTAAAGTGAAGTAAAGTGTTGTGTGAAATGTTGTGTTTTGGAAACTGTCTCCTGTAGCTACATGTTTTCAAAGTAATGAGTTGTTTTCATTATTGCTAACTATTTTCAAACTGAGTACCTGTTTGATCCTTGAGTTATATCCTTTCGTTGTTAATTCATTGTTACCGTTCGTTTCGGTTATCTCATCTTAGCACCCGAGGGGATCCCGTATGAACTTACTGAGCATTGTTCGCTCACCCTTTCTCTTATTTTTCCCTCCCAAGTAATGAGTAGGAGAGGATTAGTCACAGGGATGGTGGCGCATTTAAGGACTGAAGTTAATTATTTAATGCTTAGTTGGAATAATCTTTTGGACTTGTACTAGCCATTGTGGCTAAGATATTATTTCTATCCGTTGAAGTTTGAATTTCTGTTAGAATGTAATAGCCGTTAAACTACCGGGCTTCTATTAATGGATTTTAGATGTAATTTAATGACTTGAAAAAGTGGATCGTTACATCTATATATATATATATATATATATATACTAGTTTATCACCTGTGCGATGCACGGTTTACTTAGATTCATTACAAAGTTTCATTCACTTTTTCAAAATATAAGACTTCTTTGGAAATTGCATAATTTTAAAAACTTAATTTTTGAAATAAAACTAATTTTCTTTCTTTTTAATAACAATAGCAAATGAAATTATCATTTTGAGATGAAGTGAATAGTTTTTTTTTTCTTAAGGAGAAGTGAGTAGTTTTTAAGGCACTGAATTGTTTCAAGGACAAAATACATAACTAAATCAATTATTTTTATTAAAGTAAAATTTGAGGGTAAAAGTGTAAGAAATTAGACTATACCTCATTCAGGTATCTTTCATGAATTACAAATGGATTCATAATAACATAAACAATAAAAACTACAAAATGAGGACAGATCGTGAATTATAGAAGGATTCACAATCTCAATGAAGCACATCTTTCTTCTGCTTCAAATATCTAAGAAGAAAAAGTAAGAACTATTTGTGTTTTTCTTTTATTCTTAAAAGTCAAAATGAAAGGACAAAACTCCTACTCCCTTCGTCCGGGACTAAGTTTCTTAGTTTGACTTTACACATAGATTAAGAAAAAGTAAATGTTGTGAGTATGAAAAAGTAAGTAAAAGAAAGTAGGAGAGATAAAGTGGGTAGGGAGTTTTGTTGTGAGAATGACAAGTGGGTCTTATGGTCCATTTTAGATAATAAAGCAACTAAGAATCTTAGTCTGGGACAAACCAAAAAGGAAAGTAGGAAGTAAGAACCTTAGTCTGGGACGGAGGGAGTATATGCTTGACCTAAAAAGCCCAGCTCATGATCAACTTGTAGTAGGATTCAATCAGCACCCATAATAATCGTATCAGATATCAGTATCAAACTTATTTTTCAACTCTTCTCAAAGTATACATCAGAAGTCATTCGGCTCCTCCTTTTTCTGCAAATCAATCCTGTTACAAAAAAAATAAAATTAAGGCCTAACAGAGATAGCGATAAACTGTAATTCAATAGTTTTCTGAAAACATAGTAAATGGGTTAAATCCAGAAATGTGTCTCCGCTCTTAAACATCTGCAATTTCTTTTTCTAATCATTCAGACTACTTTAGTGATTTATGTTCAGATTCTTTCAGCTAGGCCTGGCAAAACTAACCCATTACCCATAAACCCACCTGACCCAACCCATTAATTACCCAACTCAACCCAACCCAAAAGTAAAATTGGGTTAAAATAGGTCACCTGCTCCAACCCAAACATGTTAACGGGTTAGAAAAGGTTGACCCGTCCAACCCATTACGCAAATTCGATGATCTCCAGATGGGCGTTTGCAAAAGCCCTAGCCCCCAGTCACTCCCTTTCTCGATCTCCATCAAAGTACGGCGACGATCTCCCTTTGACGGCGGCGACGATCTCCCTTTGACGGCGGTGACGTGGCGACATCAGCGGAGGCAACAGAGACAACTTCGGCGATCTCCATTGAACCAGCTCCATTGCTCGTAAGCTTTTTCCAATTTTAATTTTTCAATAATCCTACAATCTCAATCTTAGGGCTCAATTTTTTTTATCTTCAATTCTATTTTTCTTTATCAATTTTAATGCTTCTTTGCGCATTGGGTTTCTAGCCCTCCCATCATTTTTTTTCTTTTAAAACCATAAATCAGCACGAGTAGTTATAGAAGAAAGCTTTCAAATTAATTTTGATTCAACTTTCGGTGCAGATGCATATCAAAAGAGAGATGATTTTTTTTCTCACTGACTTGTGACTCGTAATTTTATTAATAGACAGTTAAAGAATATAAGTTTTTACATATCACCCTCTTGCTTGGCTGGCTTCAAGATGATAATTGAAAAATGTCACATTTACCTTTTTTATTTCAAGATAATAATGTAGTCTTAGGTGTATTATTAAGTCATCAGTTTATGGTATTTTGTAGTACTCTGAATCAGTTTTTCCTCAAATTAGAAATATGGGTTTTGTCTGTTTTTATGAATGTGGTCACTTTTGAATCTGATTAGTGGTGCTGTTAATTTATTTCTCAACTGGGTTTGTTTTCCCATTGATCCAAAACACACTGTTTAGTCTTAAAAATTCATTGCATCGATCTTGATGGACGACATTCTGAATCAGTGTCCCGTTAACTTTTCCGATATTCCTTTCTTTGTAAAAGATCAGGGGCTAAGACCCCACCAAATACACTTTCAAGTATTACTCTTGTAATAGATTTATTACGTCTATTTTACGTGAATTGTTGTTTTTGATTCAGTTCCTTGGACTGGATTCATTATTAAATTCCATGTGGTGAAATTAAAAAAACAGTGTTATTAACAAGTTTTAATATGGATGAAACTAGTGTAAATAGTGAAGGATCATCTATTTGCAGAAAAAGGACTAGGAAGTCTGCACCAAGGAAGAAAACATCTGAAGTATGGAAATATTTTGACCAAAAAGTTTCAGATGGTAACTATGAGATAATTTGTAAGATTTGTAGCCATACACACTGGTACAGGCGATCCCTCTTCATATGGAACTGGGAATCTAGGTCGACATTTGGGGAAACATGATTTAGGGGAGAAAGAATCTGAAGGATGTGCTTATGTTCCATTGGACCAAGCAATGTATCAAGAAAAATTGTGTGCTGCAATTGTTAGGCATAACTACCCATTTACGTTTGTGGAGCATGAGGGAATGATGGAGTTGCTCAGTTTTCTACATCCCGGAGTAGAACATATTACAAGAAACACAATAAAGAGTGATGTGCTTAAACTGTATGGAAAAGAGAAAGAAAAGGTCAAACTCGAAATAGGAAGGATCAAAAGTAGGGTATCTTTGACTTCGGATATTTGGAGCAATCCTGCTGGTGATGGTTATATGACATTGACAGCTCACTATGTAGATGAAGAATGGATTCTACAGAAATGAGTCTTGAATTTTAGGCATGTTCCCCCTCCCCACAATGGTAGCTTCGTTGGTGATAAGCTCATATATTTTTTGAAAGATTGGGGTATTGATAAAAAAATATTCTCGATAACCTTAGATAATGCATCATATAATGATGGGGTAGTGGATATGTTAAAAAGTCACCTCTTGTTGAAGGATGCTCTTCTTTGTGATGGAGAGTTTATTCATGTGCGTCGTGTAGCGCATATTTTGAATATCATAGTTCAAGAAGGACTTAAAGTAGCAGAAGTTGCTATTGAAAAGATTAGAAACTGTGTGAAGTATATCAAATGGGAGACGAGAAAATTATCATTCATGGAATTGGTTTCTTAATTCTCTTCAGAGGGTGGTAAGGGAGCTAAGAAAGTCCGTCAAGATGTTTCAACAAGATGGAATTCTACATTTCTTATGCTTGAGAATGCATTAGAGCATCGTCGAGCATTTCTTCAAATGAAGTTGGTTGATCCTAACTTTAAAAATATTTGTCCATCAGAATTAGAATGGAGGGAAGCTGAGAAAATTGCAAGGTTCTTGAAGCCGTTTTATGAAACAACCACCCTATTTTCTGGTTGCAAATATGCCACATCAAACCTTTATTTTTTTAAATATGTGGAAGATTGAAATGGTGATTAAAAATCAAATGGGAAATGTGGATCTTTTCTTGAGTGACATGGCAGTAAACATGATGAGTAAATTTGATAAATATTGGGAGAAGGATAGTGTGGTGTTGTCATTGGCCATTGTTCTAGATCCTCGTTATAAGCTCAAGATGGTGGATTTTTGTTATGCCAAGCTTGGCTACGAAGGAGATGAAATTGAAAAGTTGGTGACAAATGTACGAGATAGGTTATATCTACTATTTGAAGAGTACAAACATGCTTCAACTCTTTCCCCACCTTGTCAACCAACGAGTGTGCTTGCAATAGATGTGGGTCAAGATAGAGATGAGCTGGATGTAAGTTTATATTTTAATTCATTTATGATTGTGAACTGTTTATAATTTTTGTTTATTAAGTACCTTCAAATTTAAAAGTTTAATGGTACTAATGCTTAATTGAATTTTTGTAGGATTTTGATTCTTACCAAAGCCAACACCATGGACCAAATTTAAACAAGTCTCAATTGGATTTGTATTTGGAAGAGAAACCCCTTGATAGAAAGTTGCATTCTGATTTAAATATCTTAAGTTATTGGAAAGGGAATACACTTAGATATCCCGACTTGTCTATGATGGCACGTGATATTCTATGTGTCCCTATAACTTCCATGGCTTCAGAATCTACATTCAGTATTGGTGGTCAACTTTTTAGGAAGTACAAGAATTCGTTATTGTCATCGAATGCCGAGGCATTACTATGCACACGAGATTGGCTAAATGGTATGATTTGGTTTTAATTGTATGATTTTTTTAATTCCCTTATTGATATTTTTTTGGTCTTTATGATTTTTATTTTTTATCAACATCTTGTAGTAGCAAAGTATGATTCAGATGGAGAAGATGATGAAGAGTCACTTGTTGAGGATTTTGCAAGCACGGCAACGTCGAGTCTTTGTTACGAATAGGTACTTTTCTCACTTTGCCAAAAAAGAAACAGAATGTATCAAATTCTAGTGTAGTTGTTTGAATTACTCGGTCATGATTAGGCCTTAGTCCTTAACTAACTGATCTATCTAACCTCTGTGTGTGATTGACATTCATTTACAAACTTTTGTTTATTTCATATTTCTTAGGCTTTTTACTCCTGTGTGAAGATTTCGAGGCTAATAGGAACCTTTATCTAGTTTGTTTGCTACTTTAGTATCAATTAAATGATACTTGAAGACTTTGGTTTGTAACTTTATATTGGTTTGCTTTGATTTCCTACTTTGAGATTGTTTCGTGGTATTTTGCTTGGGTAATTGTACTGTTAAACTACTTTTGTATTTGTAAGTTGTAACTTTATAGAATCGGTACGCCTAGTACACACAAAAACAGGAGAGGAGAGGAGGGGAGGGGGGTGGCTGGGGGCAGCACCAAAAAAAAAAAAAAAGTCGGGCACACACAAATAGGAGGGGAGGGGAGGGGGTGGCTGGGGGCAGCACCAAAAAAAAAAAGTCGGGCACACACAAACAGGAGGGGAGGGGAGGGGGGGTGGCTGGTGGCAGCACAAAAAAAAAGTTTTTAAAAATTAACGGGTCGGCCCACCAATGACCCGACCCATTAGACCCATTTGTTAAAAAGGTTGTAATGGGTTGGACCTGTCTCAACCCGTTAACTCGTTTCAACCCAACCCAACCCGCATAATTGCCAGGCCTACTTTCAGCTCCACCAACTGTCAAATACTACTTCTATTTGAAAATGAATGTCCAATTTTTTTTTATTTTTTTTTCAAATTTACTAATCAAGAGCAAATTTTTTTTAAAAAAACCCGGATATTCATTTTGGGACGGAGAGATTATTCAGATTCATAAAACAGTATTCTATTAAAGAAACAAAATCCATCTCAACCAAAGTTGTTTTTTTTTTTATTTCAAATTTACTAATCAAGAGCAAATACTACTTCTATTTGAAAGTGAATGTCCAAATTTTTTTTTCAAATTTACTAATCAAGAGCAAATAATAAAAAAAAAACCGGATATTCATTTTGGGATGGAGAGATTATTCAGATTCATAAAACAGTATTCTATACATTATTAAAGAAACAAAATCCATCTCAACCAAAGTTGTTTTTTTTCAATGAGGAGCACAATTCACACATTCAAATTAACTTAAACATCTTACTTGACTTATGCACTATAAATGAAAGTCTTGTTTATTTGATTCAAAATATGGAAAATAAAACTAAAAATGAAAAGAATCAATTGATAAAAATGGATCAGAAACAAATACTCCTATATGGGTATGAGACAGATAATGAATCAACAACAATAGGGAATGTGTAATCACTTTCGAACTATCCCTAAAAATTTCTCTCTTCAGGATTTCTCTCTCTAGGCGATCTCTAGGGTTTCTCTTCTAGGGCTGCCGTCGGCAGCTTGATCCGGTTTTTTCTTGTCTCCGGCCATCATGGCCACATCAGTTATGGCTAACCCGGCCTGGTTTCCTCCCCTCCAGCACGCTAAACTTGGCAATCCTAGCACTAATGGTAACATTTCCGCTAACCCTAATTCGTTGCATGATTACGGCGCATTGGGAAACCCTAATCCCGATTACGATCATACAACCCAGCCTCCTAATTCAAGCCCCGATAAACAACCTCCGTCTATCAAATCCTTTGCCTCATTGGTCTTACAGCCACGTACGGCTCCTATTAATGATATTCCGTTGCGTCCTGCTGCCACACACAAAGGGATTCCTTCACTGAAACTATCCAAGGAAGCAATTGACGCTTTCGCTAGACCTTTCGCGTGGAAGCTAGCGGGAAAATTCACTAATGGTCGACCTACGATGGAAGCATCAAGGATTGCTTTTAACTAGTTTCAATTAAAGGGAACCTTCAAATTTGGCCACCTTGATACTCGACATATGCTCATTCAATTGAACAATGAAGAAGATTTTCAACGGTTATGGACACATGATATCTGGTATATTAATAGATTCCCTATGCGCACTTCTGTTTGGACGCCTTCATGGAAGCCACAAACGGACTCCTTAATTGTTCCTGTATGGGTAAGTCTCCCAAGGCTTCCAGTACATTTATTTAACAAAATTTTCTTGTTTTCGCTTGAAAGAATTTTTGGAAAACCTATGTCAATTGATATGCCTACCGTTGAACTTTCTAGGCCAAGCGTGGCTAAAATTCTTGTTCAGGTAGATCTTCTTAAAAGATTACCCGATAAAATTCATGTTGAATGTGGTGACTGCATGCCAAGTTTTCTCCAAGCTGTGGAATATGATAATTTACCCATGTATTGTAGTCATTGTTCGATTTTGGGACATGCTACATTTAATTGTAGAGTCTTGAATGCTGAATCAAAAAAGAAGAACCATGAGGATGAGGTCAGGAAGGTGGATAATGGTAAAAAGGTGGAACCTAAGAAGGCTGTCAAAGAGGTTAAGAAGGGTGACGATAAAAAGGTGGATAATGTGTGGGTTAAAAAAGGCGCTCATGCAGGTCCAAGCACGGTTCATGGTACATGTATTCAGGAGGAACTGAAACAAGAGAAAACTATTGACCTAACTATGCAGGATGATGGTTCAAAGGTGGAGAAATTGCCTTTAATGGCTAGGCGGAATATAGTGCTCCCGAAGGCTGTTAATGATGCTTTAACAAGATCTATTAAAGCTATTCGGACTAGAATGTCTAATACAGATGATGAAGTGGAAATCCCTCTTCCGGATATTCAAAACCCCCAAAAGCTTTGTACCCCTATTCGAGATGATTCTGCTATGCGGGCTAAGGTGTCTTCTGTGGTTAAAATGAACACTTACAGCTCGCTCAATCTCTCTCCAAGGGTTCCTCAGGTTACTACTATTAATCAGGTTGTTGATTCTCATCTTGATTTCAAGGAAGTGAATTCAGTTGCAACTGAAAAGGATGATAATGAGGGGTTCACTACAGTCTCATATAAGCGTAAAAGGGGTAGGGAGAAATCCCCATCAAGGTGCTGATTCTTCCCTTAATTCCTTTTCATAGACTCTATTTCTGATTGTTTATTTATGGCGGCTTTTATAAGTTGGAATGCTCGTGGCGTCTGTTAGAAGAATCAAGAGATTTTTTTGTTGTTATCATGTGTCGCTGATTGCGTTGTATGAACCAAAAGTTAATGAGCAACAATTAGCTCCCTTGTTCGTAAGCTTGGATGTGAAGGAGGTATTGCCAATATGAATAATAGAGTTTGGGTTATCTGGACACATGGTTTTCAAGGCACTATTATTAAAGACTCTCAACAGGCTCTTACTTTGCAACTATCGCATCCTTTATGGGCTAATTCTGTTTGGATTTCTTTCGTTCATGCTAGTTGCAATAGATTCACTCGTATCTCTCTATGGGAAGAACTAATGGCTATTAGTGAAGTTGATTTTCTTTGGATGGTTATGGGGGATTTAAATTGTGTTATTGATCAATCGGAAAAGGTAGGTGGTAAACTGATTAATGGGATGGCGGTTACGGAATTCTCTGGCATGATTCAATATTCGAATCTCATTGATGCTAGTTATGAAGGGAACATGGCAACGTGGTCGAACAAACGGATGGGTAGAAGGGAAATCTATCAAAGGCTGGATAGAGCTTTATACAATGAAAAATGGCTTAATATGTTCAACTTGATAAGGGCGATTCATTTATCTCGGGTATGCTCTGATCATGCACCTCTTCTAGTCAATGTGAAAGTAGAGGCTGAAGTCAGTAAAAGTTCCTTCTGGTTTTTGAATATTTGGTTAAAGCATAATTCTTTTGCCGATCTTGTTACAAATTCGTGGAATGGTTCAATGGATGGAAGGCCTATGGTTTGTTTTCCTAAAAAGCTTGGTAGATTAAGAAAGTGTATCTCCGCCTGGAACAAGCAAGTCTTTGGGAGAGTGGATCAACAAGTAAAGAATGCGGAGGATGAGGTCTTATTTCGTGAAGCCCAACATCAGGCTACGGCAAATGAGGATTCTAGAGCTGCCCTTAGTCTTGCACAAGCTCACTTGCTATCTATTTTAAAGATGGAGGAGGATTTATGGGCTCAAAAAGCAAATCTGCATTGGCTAAAATCAGGTGATCGAAATATGAAATTCTTTCATGCTATGGTTAAAAAGAAGAGACAAAGGTTGTTTATTCGTAAAATAAAAAACGGTCAAGGAGATTGGATTACTGATCAAAATGCCATTAAAGAAGAGGCTGTTAGGTTTTATTCGGAGCAGTTGCAAGGGCTGGTTGATATCCCTTCCGATGATTTTTCTTTTCTTATCCCGAGGCTTGTTAATGATGAAGATAATACTATGCTTACGGCCATCCCCACTATGGCTGAAATTAAAGAGATTGTTTTTAGTTTGAATGGTCAAAGTGCAGCGGGTCCTGATGGGTTCACGGGAGAATTTTATAAAGGTTGTTGGGATATTATTAAGGAAGATCTAGTCCGTGCTGTGGGGGATTTCTTTTCGGGGTTCCAAATGCCAAGAAGTTGGACAAGTACTTTAATTGTAACAATTCTGAAGGTTACCTCCCCCTCCTCCTTCTCTGATCTTAGACCTATAAGCTTATGTAACTTCTGCAATAAGGTGATTACTAAGCTCCTTATGTGCAGGCTCTCTCCTATTCTTCCTCGTATTATTTCTTCGCAGCAAAGTGGATTTGTAAAAGGTAGAGTGATTCATGAAAATATTCTGTTGGCTCAAGAGGTAGTGCAATCGCTAAATAAGAAGGTTAGGGGGTTCTAATGTGGCTCTCAAACTCGATATGGCGAAAGCATATGATCGGCTATCCTGGTTTGGCCTTGTCAAAGTCATGAGATTGTTTGGTTTCAATGAGGTATGGATTGACATGATTTATCGCTGCATATCTAATAGTTGATTTTCGATTCTTATTAATGGGGAGAGTTGTGGTTTCTTCCCTTCGTCCCGGGGTTTACGCCAAAGAGATCCCCTATCTCCTTATCTTTTTATTATTGCTGCGGAGATGATGAGTCGAGGGTTAAATCATCTTCATACTATCCATTCCAGTTATAGATATCGCATTCATGTGAATACCCCTCTGATTACCCATTTAGCATATGCAGATGATGTTATTATATTTTGTAATGGCTCAAAAAATTCTATTGAGAGTCATAGGAAGTATTTAGAATGGTATCACAGGTTCTCTGGACAGCTTGTTAATATTCAGAAATCGGGCTTTATCACATGACGGAATAATGATAGAGACGATCTAGTGGCTGATATAACTGGTTTTGTTAAGCAAAACCTCCCTTTGATTTATCTTAGCTTCCCTTTATATACTGGATGGAAGAAAATCAGTTTGTTTTCTCCCCTTATTCGTCGAATGGCAGGAAGACTTGAATCTTGGAAAGGTAAACTTTTATCTTTTGGTGCAAAACTTACCTTGATTCAATCGTGTCTTGCTGCAATTCCATTGTATTATGTGTCTCTTATTGACCCTCCCATTGGTCTGATGCGAGCTTTAGAAAGAATTATTGTTAGTTTCTTTTGGAGTAGCAATGATGGTAACAAAAAATGCCATTGGTTTTCTTGGGACAAAATGAGTCATCCCGTGGAGGAAGGCGGTTTGGGGCTGCGGAAATTTGAGGATATTTCTATTGCTTTTGCTATGAAACTTTGGTGGTGATTTTAAAGTATGGACTCCCTTTGGAGCATCCTTATGTGTGCAAAGTATTGTTGGGAAATTTACCCAATGGATGCTACTCTAACATCATATTCTTCTCATGTTTGGAAAAGGATGATTGAGGCTAAACCGTTGGTGGAAGATCAGATGGCTTGGCGGGTTGGGAGAGGAGAGATTTCTATTCATGAGAGATGGCTGGATGAATCTATGGGCGATATTCCTTTTGAGCATGTCCCAATTTCGGACCTTTTTGAGTATGGGCAGCCTCGCATTGATCTCATTCGGCATGTATATGGTCAACAACTTTTGTCTTTAATTCAACGTCATTCTATTACTCTTTCTCATCAACCGGATCTCCCTATATGGCTGCCATCTACCTCGGGTAAATTCATGGTAAGTTCGGCTTGGCAAGAGTGCAGATCTTCTAGAATCCGCTCAGCTGTTTATTCTTCTTGCTGGTCTAAATTTATTCCAAAAAAGATTTCGGTGTTCTTATGGCGTGCGTTAAATGGGGGGCTACCTTCAGATAATAAAGTGAGGAATAAGGGTATTTCTTTGGCCTCTAAATGTGAATGTTGCAAGGCTTCTAGTGAGGAGTCCATTAGCCATATTCTTGTTCATGGTGACTGTGCTAACCATGTTTGGGATTATTTTAGCTCTCTGTGTGGTGTTCAGACCAGCTTGGGATGTCTAAATCAAGCGTTTATTTATTGGTGGAAAGGGCCCTCTCATCCTAACTCGTCTATTTCTAAATGGCTCTCGAGCGTCATTCCAGCTCATATTGTTGGGAACTTTGGGTTGCTCGAAATAAAAGCATATTTGAAGGGATTAAGATGTGTTCTAATGGTATCATTCATAGGGTTCGATTATATGCATCTCAAATTGCTGCTTCTTTCAAGTTATCTTTCCCACGTTCTTTTGGTGATAATCACTTGTTTGATGCTTTTAGTTTGAGTTCTTCTCCCACTTCTCATCGTCCCATCGTCCCATCAGATTGGTGGTATGGGAACCCCCATGTCTTGATTGGATTAAAGTTAACACGGATGGTGCGTCTCGAGGTAATCCTGGTATTGCTTCTGGTGGTGGTATTTTACGGAATCATAATGGAGACTTTATATTTGCCTTTGCCAACTTTTATGGAGTACATTCTAATATGGTTGTTGAGGCTCTTGCTGCAAGAGATGGTCTCATTATTGCTCAAAACCAAGGCTTTCATAGAATTTGGCTTGAATTAGATTCCCAAATTCTAACCCAAATTATCAATAAAGAATATCATATCCCTTGGACTGTTTGGTATATTATCGCTCATATTCATCGTCTTTTGGATCAAATGGAGGTTAAGGTTACTCATATCTTGAGAGAAGGTAATGGAGTTGCGGATGGTTTGGCTAATATGGCTGCAAATGATGAAAGGAATTCCGATGTCAACACTTTCCATGATCTTCCTTGTCATTGCAAAGGTTACTTTGCTCTTGACAAGGCGCGAGTTCCTTACACTCAGTTGTCTTAGTTCTTTCTTGTTTTTGTCTCATGGCTAGGTATCTTTTTATTCTTTTTGCTATGTACTCTAGATTCCCTTCCCTATATTGTAAAGGTCCTTACGGCATGTGTAAGGCCTCCCCCTAGTTCGTTATTTTCCGGTGGTTGAGGTTGTCATGTCCCCCACCGTGTTTGTAATTTTTTTTATTTAATAAAACTTAGGGAGGTGCCGTCCTCCTTTCGCCAAAAAAAATGAGAATCAACAACAATAGAATGGTGCATGACTTTTCTTTTCTTTTTTTTTTTTCCCACCGTTCTCGAGACAATAACAATACAATTTTCAAAACACAAATTGCATCAAATCAAAATCATACAAATAAATACAGATTGCATTCAAACGGATGCATCCAACAAACTGGAACCAAACAATTAATCACAAATTTCATCAAAAATCCAACAAACATCAAACAATTAATCACAAATTGGATTCACAAGTCAAACAAAATGCATCTAATCTCTACTATTCAAACTCAACCCCTATGTGTTTGTTTATGTATAAGAAAATGCAGAGAACTAAACGATTTAGAAAAGAGGGACATATTTGACGATGGTGTTTTGAAGGTAACCCTCTTTGATTTTATGAAATACCTGAGCAGACAGTCAGACCTAGGGTTGAGGAGGGAATTTTCCATTAGTCAAATACGTAGATGACGGAATCTTCTTCCTGGTTGGTTTTCCTCGAGCGATCGATAAATAAGATTGAGAAACCAGGAGAGGGACAAAGATTGAGTGACAAAAGAGAGGTGTCCGGAAGAGAGAGCTACCGTCAATGAATACGGAATGGCCGCCGGTGAGGAGAACGATCAGGTATTTCGAGTGGGTCTGTGCGTGGTAATGAGCTTGGGAAAAATGAGTTTGGTAAAGAGGATTTAGGTTTCTAGTATTAAAACATGATGAAGATATGTACAGCTTTAACTACACATAAATTCACATAAAGCAGGTGAAGAGATGTATTTTGCATTGGGAATGTTAGGAGGAAGAAGAAAGGATGCCTCCTTAATTAAATTAAGGCACTTAACCACAACGGCTATGGGTATTATATTGACCGGTCAATTAATGTATGCAACTTGCACAGAGTAAAACGAAAATCCATTAGCTTTAGGCGGGAAAACTTGTAACCAAAAGCTGCCACGTGGAAATCGCTGATGTCAGCGGTTTCTACTTTAGTATTATGTTATATATATATATATATATATATATATATATATATATATATATATGTAGGTGAACCTAAATGGGGCTTGGACTCTAGGGCCCCTGAGCCCAGATTCAAACCCAAAAAAGGAAAAGCCAGATACAAAATTCCTCATACACCCCTCACCAGCAAAAATGATGCAAAAAGTCTAAAATGCCCTCATATCTCCTCTCACCTTTACTTTTTTGGTCAAATCCTATTCAGCTCTTATAACTTACACATAATTATATATAAGAGTAAAAAAATCACTTTTCTTTTATTTTTATAGAAAAAATAATAATATTATTTGGTCAAATATGGTCAAAGTTGGTCAAACAGCAGTCAAACTCTTATAACTGACACATAATTAACATATAAGAGCCGAAAATTTTCAATTTTTTCATATTTTTAGAAAAAAATATTTATAATATTTGGTCAAATATGGTCAAACCCGGTCAAATAGCAGTCAAACTCTTATAATTGACACATAATTAACATATAAGAGTAAAAAAAAATCACTTTTTTCATTTTTTTTTAGAAGTAAAAATAATATTATTTGGTCAAATATGGTCAAACTTGGTCAAACGATAGTCAAACTCTTATAATTGCACATAATTAACATATAAGAGTCGAATTTTTTTCACTTTATTCATTTTTTTTAGAAAACAATAATAATATCATTCGGTCAAATATGGTCAAACCCGGTCAAACAGCAATCAAACTCTTATAACTTACACATAATTAACATATAAGAGTCGAAAATATTCACATTTTCATTTTCTCGAAAAAAATAATAATATTATTTGGTCAAATATTTTCAAACTCGGTCAAACAACAATCAAACTTTTATAACTGACATATAAGACATGCCCACCTCTTATAATTAACATATAAAGGTAAAAAAACATATTTTTTTTCATTTTTTTAGGAAAAAAAGGTTAGTCAAACTCAGTTAAACTCTTATAAAAAGTGTATAAGACCAATTTTTCTCTTATAACTGAAGTAGAAAAGTCATTTCTTCACATTTTTTTTTCACAAATAAATTAAATAATCAAATTTTATTATTGTTGACTTTCATATTCGGTTAAACAACAGTCAAACTCTTATAACTGACACATAAGACATGTTCGCCTTTTATAATTAAAGTATAAGAGTTTTCTTTTTTCACTTTTTCTTAATTAATAAAAATAACTAATATTATTTAGTCAAACTCGTCAAACTCTTATAAAAAGTGTATAAGGCTAATTCTCCTCTTATAATTGATGTATAAGAGTCATTTTTTCACTTTTTAAAAAACAATATATATTTTATTAATGTTGACTTTCATATTCGGTCAAATGGCAATCAACTCTTATGAATGACACATAAGACCTGTCCACCTCTTATAATTAAAGTATAAGAGTCATATTTTTTGTTTTTTATTAATAATAAAAAATCTAATATTATTTGGTCAAATCTCAATCAAACTCTTATAATTAGTGTATAAGAGTTAATTTTTCATATTTCTTCATAGTTTTTTTAAAAACTAAAATAAACCCCATCTTATTATGTTAACTCTTATATCCGCTCAATAGTTAACTCTTATAACTGACGTATAAGACATATTTGCCTCTTATTATTGAAGTATAAGAGTCATGTTTTTTCATTTTATTCTATTTTCTAAGAAAATAAAATCTAATAATTTAGTCAAATTATGGTCAATGTCTTATAGTTGGTGTATAAGACCAATTATTCTCTTATAATTGAAGCATATGAGTCTTTTTTTTCAACAAAAATAAAATAAAAAATTTATATTTTATAAATGTTGAATCTCATAATCAAATTCAAATCACTTCTTATAACTTACAACCAATTCACCTCTTATAATAATAAAAGTATAAGAGTTTTTTTTTTTTTTTTTTTTTTTTTTTTTTTGCAATGTACTCCCTCTGTCCCAGCAGAAGTGTCACCAACTTTTGGGATACGGAGATTAAGAAAAAGTACTAGATGTGTGGTAGAAAATGAAGAGAGAGAGAATGAGTGGGGTAAATACTAGTGTTGGAACATGGATATCACACTACTCCATATCAAAAAAACGAGAGAGAGAGAGAGAGAGAGAGAGAGAGAGAGAGAGAGAATGGAATGACATGGATTGAATGCATTCCTTGCTGATCTAAAATGAAAATTTAAATGTTAGAAAAATTTATTTACTTTTTGGAGATCTAACCGGAAATAATGCAGATCTAACCAGAGTTAATGGCCTGGTTTGGATGTCGAATTCGATCTGAGGTTTGTCGGTTTAGAAACGGACCAGATCTAGTGTCACGACCCGAAATATAGGCTCTATTTTATTAGTAATTAAATGATTTTTATTTAATTATTTGCTTATTTATTTATTTAAATTATTATTTATTTAAATAATTATGTGTGCAATTTATGTGTTATAATATTTATGCCTAGCATTTTATTCGAGTTATTTGGGCTAGTGTGGAAGTGTTGAGTCTTAATTGTTAGTAGGGAGTGTAGTGTTTGTGTGTGTAGTGTGAGAGAGGGGGGCCTAAGTGTAAGTTTTTAAAATAAACCCCCTACTCCCTCCCTACACCTTCCCTCACCTCCATCTCCCTCACACTCCTCCCTCCCATCTCTCAGCACTCTTCTCTCTCTCTCTCTCAAAAGATCGTCGCTAGGATCGCGTAGACTCAAAAAGATTTGAAATCCATCAACTTTGAGAAAATTCAAGTAAGTTACTTTTCCCCCATTTAAATGCTAAAATGTTCATATCATGTTTATATGATGATTAATGTGCTATATTTGAAGTTTGGTTGAGTTTGCAATTTATTTGGAATTTATTTGGGTTTTGATCAAAAATGGTGAATTGATGAATGTTGGGTTTGATTCTTGGTTTTGGGTGGATAAATGGTGTATTTGGATTCCCATTCTAGTTATAAGTGGTTTTGGTACATTTTAGAACTTGTAGAAGGAGTTGATTTTGAGTATTTGGTGTTTTGGGAGAATTTGGTTCGAAATTTGTGAAACCCAGCTCTGTTTTCCTCCCAGCCCGCAGACCAGGCGCCCGCCCGCCTTGACCCGAGCGCCCGCCTGCCCCTTGTTTTCCAGTGACCCTAACCTACTGGCCAAACAAGCGCCCGCCCGCCCCAGGCCAGGCGCCCGCCCGCCCGCCTGCTTGGAAAATTGCCCTTTTGCTTGTTTAAACTAAATGGCTTAACTAGTTTAGGTTTAATTCTTCTAATTAACTTAAGATAACACCGTGGAACACTTATTGTATGGATTTGATTCTTTTGTGAATAAATACGATATGGAATTTGATTAAGTACCATTTTGGGAATGTGGTTCATCTTTGATGTGCGGTTTGCATTGGTTTACCGTTGTGGTGATTTAATTGGATTGGTTCCCTACTTTGGAACCTTAAGTTGTTTATTCATGCTAAATTATTATTACTTAGCATTTAATTAGAAGCCCAGCTGGCATATTTGTTGCATCGGGCGATGGGAAGGATTATAATGGCAAAGCCAAGTCCATTATAATGTTGACTATTGTTTTGCCCTTACTATACCCCCTTCTCCAGATTGGCCTTGGAAAGGATAAGTCAGCGTTCCTTTGTGAATGTATCTGGCTAACGGGCATGACTTTGTGTCATGGTCCTTGTCCCTTGTGACACTTTTATGTTATTGGTTCCGGTACCGGGGTTTGCTCTTCGGCTTTCATGCTATTATGAAGATGATGATTAGTTGATTATTGAAGCTGCACAGCGATCCGTTATTTGGATGTTCCGGTTTGGAAAACCTTGGCTATATCCTTTGTTATATGTTTATTTCCGCTGCTATCTGTTATATGACAACTGCTATGTGCTATGTGATAGTAATTATTGTTTATTGCTTATTGCATCATAGCATGTCGTGTAGTTGCATTAGTAACTTATTGAGATTTATCTCACCCCCTTTCCTTTTATCTTTGTTTTTCCTTAACCCCCCCCAGATGCTAAGGATTAGCCTCGCTGATCACGAGAACGAGGACGTCGAGTGTGGAAACATTCTTTCGGGGAAGGTTGATATAGGTTGGTTCCCATTATGTAAATGTGTAACCATTTTGGGGTAGTTGTACCAAACATGACGTCACTAAGGATTGTATATTTTATATATGTATTCTTGTTAGCATAAACTTGTGGAAGTTTATGATAAGTTGTATTTGGTTTTTATCAAACTCGATTTTGTAAAACTTTGGATCACCCCCTTTTTGTATCAAATGGAATTTTTAACTTCTGTATTTTGGAGTTTATTGTTAGAGTCGACGTCCAGCTCGCGGTCCCGGGGCCCGCGGGGTCAGGGGTCGCGACAGTTGGTATCAGAGCTATGGCATTAGCTCTATGTATAAGTCTAGGTGGATTAGTATGACCTAGGTGGGTAGTAGAGTGCGGAGTGATTAATGGTTGATGTCTTATGCAGGTAATTGTTCTCAATGTCTGGAAGAAGAAACAGAGGAGGTGCTAGTGGGGCACAGAATCCGACTGATACAAGGGATGAAGCCCGTGCCATGTTTCAAGGCATGTTCGAGGCGGCCATGAAGGCCATTCATGATCAAGGTCCGAGGGTAGAGCAAGCACCACCCCGTTATGGTTTGGAGCAATTCTTGAAACTGAAACCGGTTGAATTCAATGGGGAACCCGATGTAAGGAAGGCCGAGTTGTGGATTGAGTCTATGGAAAAGATTTATGATGTGTTTGGGTGTTCGGATGAGGACAAGGTCCGGTTCGCGGCTTACAAGCTTGTTGGAGCCGCCGAGCATTGGTGGAAAGGTGTTAAAGCTACTTGGGATGATACTCGCACAGTGTATGCGTGGGAGTTGTTCGTGCGTAAGTTCAGAGAGCATTTCATTCCGGTTGTTGATCAAAACCGAAAGGAGATCGAGCTACTCAACTTGGAGCAAGGTGTGTTGTCTATAGCACAATACTCGGCTAAGTTCATAGAATTAGCCCGGTATTGCGACTATTTGGTGAGGACCGAGGAACAAAAGGCTATGAGATTTATTCGGGGATTGAAGACCTCCATCCGTACTCAACTAATTGCTCAACGGATCGTGACTTTCCAAGATGCGGTGGACCGAGCCTACTTAATAGAGCAAGATATTGGGGAGCATAAAAGGAAGACCGAGGTAGCTAACCCGAGCAAGCCGGGAGGGCAAAGCAAGTCACAACCAAGAATTGATAACCGAGGTAACTTTGGGGGACAATCTCAGTCCCGAGGGCAACCGATCCTAAGGAACCCGGGTACCACTTCTGGGAACCAAGGGAGCCAAATTAGGAAGCCTTGTACCTTTTGTCAAAAGGTAGGCCATTCGGAGGATAGGTGTTGGAAAAAGCAAGGCAAGTGCATCAATTGTGGTGAAATAGGGCACTTTGCGAGAGATTGCCCGAGGCACCGAGGACAGTCATCCGGGTCAGGGGTTAGTATTAATCAGGGTCAGAAAAGGGATGCCGCCGGGAAGCCCAAGGTCCAAGGGAAAGTGTTTGCAATGAATCAGCAACAAGCGACCGATGATCCATCCGTTATTGGAGGTATTGTTTCTGTGTCTAATGCGAGCGCACGAGCGTTAGTAGATCCAGGATCATCTCATTCGTACATTTCTGTGCAATTTGCTTCTATGTTAAATGCTGCATTCGAGTCTTTACCGTACGTGCTAGAGGTGTCGACCCCTATAGGAGAATGCTTGATTTCTGATCGAGTCTTTCGTGCTTGTGATGTGGTTATTTGTGGTCGAGTCCTTTGTGCGGATTTGGTAGTTCTTCCTATCCAAGACTTTGATGTCATTTTGGGTATGGATTGGTTGAGCAAGTTTCATGCTTCTGTTGATTGCCGTAAGAAAACTGTTACTTTTTCTATTCCCGACGTGCCTAAATTCGTGTTTGAGGCTTGTCCTCTGAGTAGAAAGGTTCGCTTAATTTCTTTTATGAAAGCGAGAAAATTATTGCATAGTGTTTGTGAGGGGTTTTTTGCTAGTGTTCTTGATACTAGGAAAGAATCCCCTAGTCTTGATAGTGTTCGGGTAGTTCGGGAATTTCCCGATGTTTTCTCTACCGAGTATGAGATGCCTCCCGATCGTGAGATTGAGTTTTGTATAGACCTTTTGCCTGGTACGGCTCCGATTTCGAAAGCGCCTTATAGGTTAGCTCCCGCAGAATTGAAGGAACTGAAGGTTCAGTTGCAAGAGTTGCTTGACCGAGGGTTTATCCGCCCTAGTGTTTCCCCGTGGGGAGCACCGGTTTTATTTGTGCGGAAGAAAGATGGTTCGTTGAGGTTGTGCATCGATTACCGGAAGTTGAATCAGGTTACGGTGAAGAACAGGTATCCTCTGCCGCATATTGATGATTTGTTTGATCAGCTTCAAGGGTCCGTGGTTTTCTCTAAACTCGACTTGAGGAGTGGGTACCATCAGTTGAAGGTTCGATCGGAGGATATTCCGAAGACTGCCTTTCGCACTCGTTATGGTCATTATGAGTTCTTGGTTATGCCGTTTGGGTTGACGAACGCGCCGGCCGTGTTTATGGATTTGATGAACCGAGTTTTCCATCCTTATCTTGATTCGTTCGTGGTGGTTTTCATCGACGACATTCTTGTTTATTCGAAATCTCGAGAGGAGCACGAGCAGCACTTGAGGACAGTTTTATCCGTTCTTGCAAGGGAGAAATTATTTGCGAAGTTCAGTAAATGCGAGTTTTGGCTTGAGAAGGTGTCATTTCTGGGTCATGTTATTTCGAAAGATGGGATTTCTGTGGATCCGTCTAAGATTGAGGCCATAGTGGATTGGAAGAGACCCGAGTCAGTGACCGAGATTCGTAGTTTTCTGGGTTTAGCCGGTTATTACCGAAGGTTTATTGAAGGGTTTTCGAGGATTGCTACTCCGATGACTCAGTTGACCCGAAAGAACGTTCCGTTTGTGTGGACCGAGAAATGTGGCAAGAGTTTCGAGGAATTGAAGAAGAGGTTGACTACCGCACCGATCTTGACTTTGCCTAATGGGAGTGATGGCCTAGTGATTTACAGTGATGCTTCGAAAGAGGGTTTGGGTTGTGTGTTGATGTAGAATGGGAAAGTAATTGCGTATGCTTCGAGGAAGTTGACCCCGAGTGAACAGAATTACCCGACTCATGATATGGAGTTAGCGGCGATAGTCTTTGCGTTGCACAAATGGAAGCACTATCTTTACGGGGCGAAGTTTGAGATTTTTACGGATCACAAGAGTTTGAAGTACCTTTTCTCCCAGAAGGAATTGAACAACCGTCAGCGCCGATGGATGGAATTGTTGAAGGATTATGATTGTACGATTTCTTATCATCCGGGGAAGGCGAATGTGGTAGCCGATGCGATTAGTAGAAAGTCTTATGTGGCTTCGATGATGGTTCGAGAGTGGAAAATGCTTGAGGATGTTCGAGAGTGGTCTCCTCGTGAATCGAGACATGGGGCTATTTTTGCGAATATTAAGGTATCTCCGACCCTAATTCAGAGAATAAAGGAAGCTCAGAAAGAGGATCCCGAGTTGGTGAAAATAATGGGTAAATTGAAGGAAAAGAACTTCGAGGATTTTTCCTTGAGCTCGAGTGGAGTTTTGACTTTCCGTGGTCGTTTGTGTGTTCCGGATGTTGATGGAATTAAACAGAGAGTTCTTGATGAGGGTCATAAATCGAGGTATACTATTCATCCGGGCAGTACGAAGATGTATCAGGATTTGAAGCAACAATTTTGGTGGATTAATATGAAAAGGGAGATAGCGGAGTACGTTTCGAAATGTTTAACGTGTCAGCAGGTCAAAGCCGAGCATCAGAGACCCGCGGGATTACTTCAGCCGTTAGAGATTCCCGAGTGGAAATGGGAGCATGTGACTATGGATTTCGTTACGGGACTGCCTCGTACCCGTAGGAAGTTTGACAGTGTTTGGGTAATAGTGGATAGATTGACCAAGAGTGCTCATTTCTTGCCTATTGACATCAGGTATTCGATGGAGAAGCTTGCGACCCTTTATATCGACGAGATTGTCAGATTGCATGGGGTTCCGGTTAGTATTGTGTCAGATCGAGACCCGAGGTTTACTTCTAGATTCTGGAAGGCGTTTCAGGAAGCTTTGGGTACAGATTTGCGATTCAGTACAACTTTTCATCCTCAGACAGACGGTCAATCCGAGAGGACTATTCAGATTTTGGAGGATATGTTGCGAGCTTGTGCGATAGACTTTTCTGATTCTTGGGATTCGCACCTACCGTTAGTGGAATTTTCGTATAACAACAGTTATCAGGCTAGTATCGAGATGGCACCGTTTGAGGCTTTGTATGGAAGAAAGTGTAGATCGCCTATTTGTTGGGATGAGGTCGGTGAAGCGAAAGTTTTGGGTATTGATTTGCTTCGGGATTCGATTGAGAAAGTTAAAGTTATCCGGGATAGATTGAAGACAGCCCAGAGTCGACATAAGAGCTACGCAGATAACCGAAGACGAGATCTTAGTTTTCAGACCGGTGATTTGGTATTCTTGAAGGTATCTCCGAAGGTGGGTATCCATCGTTTTGGGAAGAAAGGCAAATTGGCTCCGAGGTTTATTGGCCCGTTTGAGATCTTGGGAAGGGTTGGACTTCTTGCGTATCGTCTTGCGTTGCCGTCATCTTTAGACCGGTTGCATAACGTGTTCCACGTTTCTATGCTTCGGAAGTATGTTCATGATCCGTCTCACGTGTTACCGAGGATACCAGAAGATATTGAACCCGATATGAGTTATGAGGAACGACCGGTTCGGATCTTAGATTCCAAGGTCCAAGAGTTGAGGAGCAAGAGTATTGCGTTGGTTCGAGTTCTTTGGAGGAATCATAACATCGAGGAGTCGACGTGGGAGCTCCGAGATGAGATCGAGAGGAAATTTCCGTGGCTTTTTGTTTAAGGTGAGTCTCGTTAAAATTCGGGTCGAATTTTCTTTAAGGGGGAGTGAATGTCATGACCCGAAATATAGGCTCTATTTTATTAGTAATTAAATGATTTTTATTTAATTATTTGCTTATTTATTTATTTAAATTATTATTTATTTAAATAATTATGTGTGCAATTTATGTGTTATAATATTTATGCCTAGCATTTTATTCGAGTTATTTGGGCTAGTGTGGAAGTGTTGAGTCTTAATTGTTAGTAGGGAGTGTAGTGTTTGTGTGTGTAGTGTGAGAGAGGGGGGCCTAAGTGTAAGTTTTTAAAATAAACCCCCTACTCCCTCCCTACACCTTCCCTCACCTCCATCTCCCTCACACTCCTCCCTCCCATCTCTCAGCACTCTTCTCTCTCTCTCTCTCAAAAGATCGTCGCTAGGATCGCGTAGACTCAAAAAGATTTGAAATCCATCAACTTTGAGAAAATTCAAGTAAGTTACTTTTCCCCCATTTAAATGTTAAAATGTTCATATCATGTTTATATGATGATTAATGTGCTATATTTGAAGTTTGGTTGAGTTTGCAATTTATTTGGAATTTATTTGGGTTTTGATCAAAAATGGTGAATTGATGAATGTTGGGTTTGATTCTTGGTTTTGGGTGGATAAATGGTGTATTTGGATTCCCATTCTAGTTATAAGTGGTTTTGGTACATTTTAGAACTTGTAGAAGGAGTTGATTTTGAGTATTTGGTGTTTTGGGAGAATTTGGTTCGAAATTTGTGAAACCCAGCTCTGTTTTCCTCCCAGCCCGCAGACCAGGCGCCCGCCCGCCTTGACCCGAGCGCCCGCCTGCCCCTTGTTTTCCAGTGACCCTAACCTACTGGCCAAACAAGCGCCCGCCCGCCCCAGGCCAGGCGCCCGCCCGCCCGCCTGCTTGGAAAATTGCCCTTTTGCTTGTTTAAACTAAATGGCTTAACTAGTTTAGGTTTAATTCTTCTAATTAACTTAAGATAACACCGTGGAACACTTTATTGTATGGATTTGATTCTTTTGTGAATAAATACGATATGGAATTTGATTAAGTACCATTTTGGGAATGTGGTTCATCTTTGATGTGCGGTTTGCATTGGTTTACCGTTGTGGTGATTTAATTGGATTGGTTCCCTACTTTGGAACCTTAAGTTGTTTATTCATGCTAAATTATTATTACTTAGCATTTAATTAGAAGCCCAGCTGGCATATTTGTTGCATCGGGCGATGGGAAGGATTATAATGGCAAAGCCAAGTCCATTATAATGTTGACTATTGTTTTGCCCTTACTATACCCCCTTCTCCAGATTGGCCTTGGAAAGGATAAGTCAGCGTTCCTTTGTGAATGTATCTGGCTAACGGGCATGACTTTGTGTCATGGTCCTTGTCCCTTGTGACACTTTTATGTTATTAGTTCCGGTACCGGGGTTTGCTCTTCGGCTTTCATGCTATTATGAAGATGATGATTAGTTGATTATTGAAGCTGCACAGCGATCCGTTATTTGGATGTTCCGGTTTGGAAAACCTTGGCTATATCCTTTGTTATATGTTTATTTCCGCTGCTATCTGTTATATGACAACTGCTATGTGCTATGTGATAGTAATTATTGTTTATTGCTTATTGCATCATAGCATGTCGTGTAGTTGCATTAGTAACTTATTGAGATTTATCTCACCCCCTTTCCTTTTATCTTTGTTTTTCCTTAACCCCCCCCAGGTGCTAAGGATTAGCCTCGCTGATCACGAGAACGAGGACGTCGAGTGTGGAAACATTCTTTCGGGGAAGGTTGATATAGGTTGGTTCCCATTATGTAAATGTGTAACCATTTTGGGGTAGTTGTACCAAACATGACGTCACTAAGGATTGTATATTTTATATCTGTATTCTTGTTAGCATAAACTTGTGGAAGTTTATGATAAGTTGTATTTGGTTTTTATCAAACTCGATTTTGTAAAACTTTGGATCACCCCCCTTTTTGCATCAAATGGAATTTTTAACTTCTGTATTTTGGAGTTTATTGTTAGAGTCGACGTCCAGCTCGCGGTCCCGGGGCCCGCGGGGTCAGGGGTCGCGACATCTAGAGAGATCAAAGGAGGTCTGACATGGGGGTGATGTTCGTCGGAGAAGATAAAGGCACCTACCTATATATATATATATATATATATATATATATATATATATAGGTAGGTGCTCAAATGAGAACCTAAATATCGTGAGAACCGTGAGAACCGTGAGAACTTCGATACATAAGGTAAGAACCTAATGTATCCAAGTAATGTATCAAATGTATCCAAGTGAACCATTGGATACATTGGGTAAAAATCTAATGTATCCAAGTTCTCACGGTTCTCACGATATTTAGGTTCTCGGCATTTGATTTCAGCCCAACTCCTTATCTGGCATTTGATCTGGGCCTAGATTTATGTGTAATTAAATCTGGGACTGGGGGCCCTTGGGGGAAAATTCTGAACCTAAATATCGTGAGAACCGTGAGAACTTGGATACATTAGGTAAGAACCTAATGTATCCAAGTAATGTATCCAAGTAATGTATCCAAGTGTACCATTGGATACATTAGTTTTTACCTAATGTATCCAAGTAATGTATCCAATGTATCCAATTGAACCATTGGATACATTAGGTTCACTATATTTAGGTTCTCACAGGAGCACGACCATATATATATATATATATAGGTAGGTGCTCAAATGAGAACCTAAATATCGTGAGAACTATGAGAACTTGTATACACAAGGTAATAACCTAATGTATCCAAGTAATGTATCCAATGTATCCAAGTGAACCATTGGAAACATTAGTTTTTACCTAATATATCTAAGTAATGTATCAAATGTATCCAAGTGAACCATTGGATACATTAGGTAAAAATCTAATGTATCCAAGTTCTTACGGTTCTCACGATATTTAGGTTCTCACAGGAGCACGAACATATATATATATATATATATATATATATATATATATATATATATATATATAGGGTCGCGCTCTTGTGAGAACCATTTTAAATGAAAACCGTGAGAACCAATCATAACCGTTTGATTAAATACAAAATCAAGGGTCCAGATAAAAAAAAACATTGGATACACTTGGATACAATAGCTAATTTTCAAAAATACAATTGGATACATTAGTTTTAAACCTACTGTATCCAAGTTCAACACTTGGATACAGTACTTGTTTAACTACTGTATCCAGAGGGCAACAAGGGTATAGAACCGCTAGAGGGGTGGTGAATAGTGGTCCAAACATTTTCTGAAAATACCCTTAAATTTAACCGAGTACTTATCAGTTTGGTCAACTGCGGTTCAAAGCACTAGAACCGAACTGATAAAATGCACAACGGAGTTTGCGGTATGGCCAAAGAGGATATGTGAAAATATGGGTGGCTTGACTGGGTTGAAAAAACACAATTATGCAACTGATAATCTCAACTTAAGGATCAAAGAAAAACATAATTCATTTTTCAAGTCATTTCATTGATGGATTTAGTTATAGACCACAAACAAGAAAAAGGAAGAACAAGACAGAAAGTAAAGATCAAGCACACAAATTTGAAGAGGTTCGTTCTTGAATGAACTACGTCCTCTACCTAGATGGTTAGTCTAAGATTTTCTAATAGCTACTAGACTTGTACTAATTTAGAAGAGCTTTTACAAGATTACAAGAAGAATCTAAACTCAAAATAAACAATCTAACCTAACAAAGCTATTATAACAACTGGTTTATTCGAAGTGTATAATCTATGTGATCATACAAATCGGGTGTGTGTGTGGAAAGGAATCAAATTCTCTAATGATCTAAGTGATGTTTGAGCAAGTGAAAACTTTCGGTGTACAAGGTTGAGTATGAATGGTTGTTTGGCTTGAAGCTTGATGAAGAAATCTGGGTTTGTTAAGGAGATCTTTGAAGGTTTGAATATCTGAGTTAAATCTTCAAAGCAAACTTGAACACTTGGGAATATTATCTCTTGAAGCTCAGCAACCTTCATTGTTGAGAAATGAAGGCTATTTATAGGCAGTGCACCCTTGTGACCGTTGGACAAAGATTTGAATCCAATCTGGATGGTACATCTGCTATCGAAATCCCATTGGTTGAGCTATCATTATCGTCCTTGGTTTTGTCTTGTAGTCCTAAGTAGTTGTAGCACCACTACCTGACGTTGTCCTTTGTTGCAGAGAAAGGACTAACTGTAAACATTTGAATTTGCTAGACAATACCAACATTCCTTGCAGAAACTCCAAGTTAACTTGAAGATATATGTCAAGTCATAAATCATTCCTTTACGGTTGTAAAAGGGAATGTTTGTCTCAAGGAATAAATGACATACTTGAGTTCTTCAATAAATCCTCTGCGGTTCCACTAGGTGCTGGAGCAGTTCCATGGATGAACTTGATGTGCAGTTTCATTGAAACTGTAGCATGCGGTTTCATGATCTGCGGTTCTATCAAGATAGCATCAAAGGTTCCATATAAGACTTGAAAGTGCGGTTTCATCAAAGCCACAGAATGCGGTTTGATGAAAGTATGTGGCTCCATGCTGGCTGTTCGAGAATAGCACGAGTGCGGTTGTAAGCACTAAACCGCTGAGGTCAAGCCGAATCAAAACTCAGCCTAGACAAATAAAAATCTAGAAATGGACTTATCTAAAAATTGAAGTATAACTTCATTACATGATTCCTAAAGTCCTTAAAAAGACATGTGGCATGGATCAATTAAATCAAGTGGGTGTACTAACAAAGAATCCTAACAATCTCCCCCTATTTGATTGATGCCATTACCACACTATGATGAAGCAAACATTGTACTTGATAATAACATGTCCAAAAGAAATTTTCTTGAAACTGCATGCCCCAAGTTAATGCACACACTATGCTTAATCATAGATTTCTAATCTATCAAAAATAAAGGAAATGAAGGACAGATAGAAAATAAATTCATTCAGATGCATATAAAATGATATGATTTTAAAGATCAGATTTGCAAGTTTAAACTGAATGTTTAAAACAAATGCATATAAAAATATTTGTCATGAAGAACTAAGTGCATCCCCGGTGGTTGAGGTTGTCATGTCCCCCACTGTGCTTGTACTTTTATTTACTTAATAAAACCTAGGGAGGTACCGTCCTCTTTTCGCAAAAATAAAAAATAAAAATGAAGAACTAAGTGCATGAGTTTTGAAAAATGCAAGCATTGTTCAACAAACAAGCAGTTTCTCTTATAAGGTTTGGAAATTACAAGAGCAGGAATTACAAGAGAAAATCAATAAAATGAAACAAGCCACAAAAAGACTAAGTAAAAATTAAACTATGCAGCTTGATCATCATCAGCTGGATCCTTCTCAGCTGCAGTATCCTCTGCAATATGATCCATTGCGGTTTCAGCATGTTCAGCAGCATTCCTTGCCCCGGTTGCATAAGTTGTTGAAAATTCAAAGTTTGCGGCATGAAGCCGAACCAAGGCAGGTCTCCTCATTGTCTGCTCAATGTTTGCAAGCTGATTTGACATAATGTCAAACTTTTCATCTAAGGCATCCATCCTAGCATCCACTGCTTGCATCTTCAATGAGTACAGTTCATTGTTTGTTCTCATTAACTCTTGAAGAGCTAACTGATTTGCAAGAATACCATCTAATTTCTCATTCAACTGATGTTACCTAGAAGAATCATCAAACCTCTTACTTACTCTCCACCTTAATGGCATCAAGGTATGATTGGTTAGTGAAGAAGTGAGAGTCAAACCATGATATAGAGGCCATCTGATGCAATTGAATGTTCCAAACCGCATCCGCTAAGTCTGCATATGTGTCTTTGAAGGGCAGAAGTGAATACGGTGGAATAGAAGGAAAGGGCTCATCAGATGGAGTATAAGTAGGGAAGGAATCATCATCATCATCATCAGAGAATGAGATGGCATCTACGGTTTGAGGAGGAGAGGAAGAGATGGCGGCTTTGCCTTTCAAAATGGTGTGGGCATCATCTAATGATTCACCCAAGGATACCCTAATGGCCATTTCTAGTTCCATTGGATTAAAATGTAACGGTTGGGAAAAAGGAACAATGGTAGCGGTTTCATCTGAAGGGATTGGACAGAAAGTCCTCAGTTGAGCCGCAGATAGAAAAATTGATGGTAAAGGAGCAGAGAATAATTTGTGAAGAGTAGGAAGAGATAGGTGATCAAACCGGAGAAAGAATTGGGAGCACAGAGTTGAATCATTCATTACTTGAACTGCAATATCTTCCATCAGTTCATCAACCGCTTCGAATCATTCATTACTTGAACTGTAATATCTTCCATCAGTTCGTTCATCAACCGCTTAAAAAATGATCTTGTTAGCAGCGGCTTCAATATCATTGGCTGGATAAATAAAGAAGGTAGGATTGCGGCCAGACTTCTCTGCGGTATGCTCGGCTTTAGCAGCGGCTTTGGCATGCTTCTCTTTCAATTTTTCAGCCTTGAACCACTTTAAGTAATTAGCAATATCTGCGGCACGCTTTCGTTTCTTCAATGTCGGTTTAGGTGGTGAAACCAATGGTTGAACTGATGGTTGAACTGGGGATGATAGAACTGGAAAAGGGGTTCTTTCTGGAGAAGAATCAAAATCTAGTTTGCGTTTAAGTGTTGGTGTAGAATCTTCAATTAGGTGCAGTTCTGGTGTAGATAACATTGCGGCACATTCACGCAACTGCCTTGAAAAACTCCCTTCTTGAGGCGAGGGATCTATTTTACCAAAGGTGTTGCTAAAGTCTACATCACCAGGTAGTCTGGTCTGCCAATGCATCGCATAATCACTCTTCTAAATCAACCTCCTTCTCTTTCTCAGTGGTTGAACCTCAGGATCTTCTTCTTCCTGCTCAGGTTCAACAGCTGCCTCAGACACTTCAGTTTGCTCAGGCAGAACCGCAGCCTAAGACATCTCAGTCTGCTCAGGCTGAACCGCAGCCTCAAACACTTCAGTTTGCTCAGGCTCGGTTTCATCAACGGGTTTGAGATTAGGAAAAGCTTTGAAAATTTCAGCCAACTGTTCTTTGGTGAATTGAATAGAAGGCGGCTTGGAAGATGACGGTTTAGGTTGAGGAAGGTCGGTTTGGATAAAGTCAGAAAGAATTGTTTTAGGTGAAGGTTTAGGTGGGGATTGCGGTTTTGATTGTAAATATTTGGCTTTAGCGGCTGTGAGTGGAGCTGCATCTTGTGCAAACTGTATGGATTTTTCAGCTGATGGTTTTATAGGAGGAGATGGTGGTTTAGGAACTGTCGGTTTGGATGAGGTTGGTTTAGAAAGAATTGGTAAAAGTTTAATTGAAGGCATTGAGGTTTTTGAGGTAGGTTTGGGAAGAACAGGTTGTTGGGTTTTGTGCAAACATGCGCAGCGGAATAAACCCAAAAGCCTAGATCCGATCACGATGATTAGATTAATATGGAGATGAATTTAGAACACTAACCGTGACGGAGCTTTAAAATTCTGAGATCTTCAATCTTTGTTCTTCGCGCTTCTTTGAATCACGAACGTAGGAACGACCGCAAAACTTGGATCACGAACTTTGAAGGAGTTGATGCCAACGCCCTCTATGTTTATCCACACGCGAACGAATTTCAAGAACGATTCTTGAACCGGATTGCTAGACCCAATAGAAACTCTTTCTATTTTGAAGGCTATATAGAAAATCAATGTTCTTGTTCTTGAGGAAGAAGAAGAACTTGTTTTTCTCTCTCTCGGAGGCTATCTAATTGATATGGAATCAATATCTACTGATTAGGTCGTTGTTAGAGGTTTATATACTTATTAGTCCTAAACCGTTTAGGAGAAATAGGTTAAAACCCGTCACAACACGAAATCAGTTTTTGGGCCCGAACAGGGCCTGCTCGGCCGAGTCCTTTAAGGTGCTCGGCCGAGCACCTTTGCTCCAGAAAATCTGACCTTCTGATTTCCCATGCTCGGCCGAGTCATATGAGGTGCTCGGCCGAGCACCACCAGAATTCCGATTTTAGCCTTTTAAACAATTCGTCCTTTTGTGTGTGACCCCATAGGATTATATTAAGTTGGCAATGAGCCTAAACACATTTGTGCTCATAAATCATGAGCGGACTCTAGCAAGCCATCATGACTATCCAATTAATATAACTTGTATAAGTTCGTGAATCCTTTATAGAACATATTACAATCTCTTTGTTTCACGATGTCAATTGAACGTAAGCCATGGTCAATGGTCAACTTTCAATGTTCAATGCTTTCTCGATCCCGAATGTATTGATAGTACAAATTATATTTGAGCACGGCCATGCATTTCATCAATACCATTCATCGAGTGGCCAAAGCTTGACATCTCTCTTGACGAGGAACAAATCCCTTCTAGATTAATTACCTTTCCCTACATGAGTCCGATTACGCCAATCACATTCTTTATAGCTACCCGATTAGGGGTAACGTTTGAATATGTCAAACGTAATGTTCATCGAGTGGAAGACTGTGATAATCTCAGGTCTAAAGATTCCAGTAATATAACTATATGAGACTTAATTATGACATTGTGACCATGACATAAATCTCATATGGGTCAGTCCAGTATTTGGTCTCCAACAAATACCCATAAGTTTAATTGTATCCCATACACCATAATCATCATATGATTATCCATTAAACTTATACTAACAATTAATCATAATTATCAGGGACGGGGATTATTATAATAAACATGCAAAGGATATAATAATCAAACATTCAATATCTTTATTAAAACATAATAAACAGATAACATTAATCGTTCTCATAACGTGCCTAGAGCATACAACACCAACAATCTCCCACTTGCACTAGGCCTAATTAATGTATCGAATACCCATAGACCTCACATGACCATCATGCTTTGCTTGCGGAAGACCCTTTGTCAATGGGTCGGCAATGTTATCGTCAGTTGGTACTCTGCATATATTTATGTCACCTCTACCAATGATTTCTCGAATGATATGGTAACGCCTAAGTATGTGTTTGGATTTCTGATGTGATCTTGGTTCCCTTGCTTGAGCAATAGCACCATTATTATCACAATAAAGTTCTATTGGATTAGCAATGCTAGGAACCACCTCTAGTTCAGTAATGAACTTCTTAATCCAAACAGCTTCTTTAGCAGCATCGGATGCAGCAATATACTCAGCTTCAGTTGTAGAATCAGCGACGGTACTTTGCTTAGAACTCTTCCAACTAACAGCACCTCCATTAAGCATAAATACAAAACCAGATTGCGATCTATAATCATCCTTGTCAGTTTGGAAGCTTGCATCTGTGTAACCACTTACGACAAGATCATCTTCCATACCTCCATACACCAAGAACGAATCTTTAGTCCTTCGCAAGTACTTAAGAATCGTCTTGACTGCAATCCAGTGACTTTCACCGGGATCAGATTGGTATCTGCTCGTCATGCTCAAAGCATACGAGACATCAGGTCTAGTACATATCATGGCATACATGATGGATCCAATAGCAGAAGCATATGGAATCCCAATCATTCTCTCACACTCATCAGTCGTCTTAGGACACTGATTCTTGCTTAGAGATATGCCATGACCTACTGGCAAATTTCCTCTTTTAGAGTTTTCCATGCGGAATCTCTTGAGAACTTTGTCAATATATGTATCTTGACTTAAATCAATCAGTTTCTTAGATCTATCACGATAGATCCTAATGCCAAGGATATAAGCGGCTTCTCCCATATCTTTCATTGAGAAACACTTTCCTAACCAAGTCTTTACAGACTGTAGTGCAGGAATGTCGTTTCCAATGAGCAATATGTCATCAACATATAGTACTAGAAATAATACTACGCTCCCACTAATCTTCTTGTATACACAAGGTTCATCTTCGTTCTTGATGAAGCCAAACTCTTTGACCGATTCATCAAACCGAAGATTCCAACTCCTAGAGGCTTGCTTCAATCCATAAATGGATCGTTGCAATTTGCATACTTTATTAGAATTTTCTGGAATTACAAAACCTTCAGGTTGTGTCATATAAACATCCTCAAGTAAGTTCCCGTTAAGGAACGCTGTTTTGACATCCATTTGCCATATCTCATAGTCAAAATATGCGGCTATGGCAAGTAAAATTCTTATAGACTTGATCATTGCTACGGGTGAAAAGGTTTCATCATAGTCGATTCCATGAATCTGCCTATAGCCTTTCGCTACAAGTCTAGCTTTATAAGTATGCACCTTTCCATCCATGTCAGTTTTCTTTTTGAAAACCCACTTGCATCCTATGGTTTTTACACCTTCGGGCGCATCAATCAAGTTCCAAACTTGATTGTCATAGATGGACTTAATTTCAGATTCCATGGCTCCAAGCCATTTATCTGAATCAGGAGCGGACATCGCTTCTTGGTAGGAAGTAGGTTCGTCATCAACTATGACTTCTACTTCATTGCTATCCGTCATGAGAAATCCATATCTCTCAGGTTCGGATCGCACCCTACCAGTTCTGCGAGGAACTTGAGTACTCTGAACCGGTTCCACAACTCCTTGTGAAGCTTGCTCAGATCCAACATTTTGTTCCATGTAATTTTCGGGTTCTCGAATCTCTTTGAGATTAATTTTACTCCCACTAATTCCTTTGGAGAGAAACTCTTTCTCTAGAAAGGTACCATCTCGAGCAACAAACACTTTGTTGTCCGTGCGGTTGTAAAAATAATATCCCTTAGTTTCCTTAGGGTAACCCACAAAATTACATTTATCAGATTTTGGTGCAAGTTTGTCAGAGATCATTCTCTTAACATAGGCCTCACAACCCCAAATCTTTATGAAAGATAAACTAGGTTTTCTTCCAGTCCACATCTCATATGGAGTCTTTGGAACAGATTTAGTTGGAACTCTATTTAGTGTAAGAGCAGCAGTTTCTAGTGCATGTCCCCAAAAGGATAAAGGAAGATCAACTTGACTCATCATGGAGCGGACCATGTCCAATAAGGTCCTATTTCTCCGCTCAGACACACCATTCCATTGTGGTGTTCCAGGTGGAGTTAATTGTGAAACAATTCCACACTCTTTAAGATGATTGTCAAATTCTTGGCTTAAATATTCTCCACCACGATCAGATCGTAGTGCTTTAATAGTTTTGCCAAATTGATTTTGTACTTCATTTTGAAATATTCTAAATATCTCAAAAGATTCACTTTTATGCTTCATTAAGTAGACATAACCATATCTACTAAAATCATCAGTAAAAGTTATGAAGTATTGATATCCTCCCCTAGCACTGCTGCTCATTGGTCCACAAACATCAGTATGTATGAGTCCCAATAAGTCACTAGCTCTTTCACTACTCTTAGTAAAAGGTGTCTTAGTCATCTTTCCAAGTAAACAAGACTCACAAGTTTCATATGATTCTAAATCATGTGAATCTAAAAGTCCGTTCCCATGGAGTTTTGAGATACGCTTCTCATTAATATGACCAAGACGGCAATGCCACAAATAAGTATGATTTACATCATTAGGTTTGGATTTCTTATTTACATTATAGATATTATCATTATTTTCACTTTCAACATCAAGAACATAAAGGCCATTAAATGAACATGCAGTACAATAAAGCATATCATTTAAATAAATAGAAAATTTCTTATTCTTAATAAGAAAACTATAACCTTCATTATCCAAACAAGAAACTGAAATAATATTCCTACTCAAATCTGGAACGTAATAACAATTGTTCAAAACAAGAATTAATCCGCTAGGTAAAATGACATCATATGTTCCTACGGCTAATGCAGCAACTCTTGCTCCATTTCCCACACGTAGGTCCACTTCACCATCTTTGAGTAGCCTTCTATTCCTTAGTCCCTGCACATTTAAACAAATGTGAGATCCACATCCGGTATCTAATACCCAGGAGCTAGAAGTAGAAAGAAAAATATCTATAACATAGATACCTGAAGTAGACGCAGTCCCACTGCTCTTCTTCTTCTTTAACTCTTCCTTGTAAACCTTGCAATTGCGTTTCCAATGACCAATCTCATTGCAGTGGAAACAAATTGCATCCTTTTGGGAAGCTGGTTTAGCCACAGTAGCATTGGCAACATTTGCCTTGCTAATCTTGGGTTTGACAACTTTTGCCTTACCCTTTCCTTTGCCTTTCTTTCCTTCCTTTGACACTATGAGCACAGGAGCGGCTTCTTTACCGATTTTCTTTTCTCCCTGCTTAAGCATCCCATGCAATTCAGACATAGTCTTATCCATCCCTTGCATATTAAAGTTCATGACGAACTGATTATAGCTTTTGGGCAATGAATTAAGAATAAAATCGGTAGCCAACTCAATCTCAATTGGATGGCCAAGCCTCTCTAGTTTCTCAAAGTAAGCCTTCATTTTCAAAACATGAGGGCTCACAGACTGTCCTTCGCTCATCTTGCATGAGACTAGGGCAGCTATGGTGTCGAACCTCTCTTGCCTTGCTTGTTCTTGGAACATATCTTTCAATGTAGCAGCAAGGTCAAATGCTTCCAAGTGTTCAAGAATCTTCTGAAGTTCCGAACACATGGCCGCAAGCATAAGACAACCCACCTCACGAGAATCATTCACATGTTTCTTGTAGGCGTTTCTCTCATCCTTGGGTGCATTAGAAGCAGGTTCTTCTTCAGGAACGGGCTCATCAAGAATATAGAGCTTATCCTCATGCTTTAGAACAATTCTAAGGCTACGGATCCAATCCGTATAGTTAGCTCCATCTTCTTGAAGTTTCTCCTTCTCAAGGATAGATCGCAGTGATAAGTTTGTATTTTGAGCCATTATCTACAATTATGCAAACATATAATTAAATATAAGTACCAACTTTATTAAAAATATTAAATATTAGTATTTCACAAATACTCCCACTAAATTATATAACCTTCAAATACATCCAATGCATCATATAATTTAAACGGGCTAAGATCCATCTTTAATTTAATTTCAAGTCCGCTTTGGCGATACTGCTCAAAATTAAATTAATTAGGTAGACAACTCTTTGTCAATCATATCAAATATGTCTAACATGTTTTAATCTCATCTGTGCCTTAGGCCCAAAACTTTGTCTTTTGATAGCCTAATTAAGTCAAACCATTTTAAACGTATAGGAATCACTCTTTCCTCATCTTGCTCATAAATGAATAGAATTAATGCACCTCGCTTTGGCAGAGCCCACATAAAACTATCCACGTACTCGCAAGTGTTTTAATCATGGATTGGCACAAAACTTAAGTTTTATGAAGGTTCACCACATATAGCATATAACACATTTATGATCACATAAGATAAACATGTTATTCTTAAAGCAACGGTTAATAATTTAACTAATCCAATTAATTAAATTAAGATTTCATGTGATTGATTTATGGGGATAAATTCTTTAACACATTATTGAGAGCACGATTGTACGGTCGAAACTAAGCCAGAAGGCATCCACAATCCCGTACCAAATTTAGAAACTAGAAGAAACAACTATGTAAGGTCGAAACTAAGCCAATAGGCATCCACAATCCCTTACATAAAGTAACTCGATTCTAAATTCTTTTGTCCCATCAATTCATTACTTTGACCTTGATATTTGTTTTCAGGAAACACGGTTTCTCAAACCAGCCATCTGACAAACAAATTCAATCCAAAGTGATTTTAAACAAGCCATTTAATTTCAGGAAACACGGTTTCTAAAACCAACTATCTGAAAAACAAATTCTGTCCAAAATCAACCTGCTCGGCCGAGTCCTTTAAGGTGCTCGGCCGAGCGCCTCTGTGTTCCAGAAAACCCTTTGCTTCTGACGACTCTGCTCGGCCGAGTCTTATAAGCTGCTCGGCCGAGCACCACGAACAGAACATATTTTCTTGTCGAATTTTAATTCTAAGATTGCTTTCCCGATTCATTTAGGATTTGGTGTTCATAATGATCATATCATCATGTTCATCAAAACCTTGAATAAACGATTTATTCATGAATCAAAGATCATCAACAAATCAATCCAATTAATTTTTGATAATCTAAAGGAACATAATAATCAAATTATTATTGCAATCGTAGATCCCACATAACGTAATTAAACGGTGCGATTTTATTATTTTAATATATCTCATATATAAACATAAAACTCAGATCACATAAACATCTTGAATCCAAATTCACATAGCATGCCAAAACATATAATCCAATTATATCATTAACATGTTATTATTAAAATAATCATGATGAACGGGGCTCTGATACCACTGTTGGGTTTTGTGCAAACATGCGCAGCGGAATAAACCCAAAAGCCTAGATCCGATCACGATGATTAGATTAATATGGAGATGAATTTAGAACACTAACCGTGACGGAGCTTTAAAATTCTGAGATCTTCAATCTTTGTTCTTCGCGCTTCTTTGAATCACGAACGTAGGAACGACCGCAAAACTTGGATCACGAACTTTGAAGGAGTTGATGCCAACGCCCTCTATGTTTATCCACACGCGAACGAATTTCAAGAACGATTCTTGAGCCAGATTGCTAGACCCAATAGAAACTCTTTCTATTTTGAAGGCTATATAGAAAATCAATGTTCTTGTTCTTGAGGAAGAAGAAGAACTTGTTTTTCTCTCTCTCGGAGGCTATCTAATTGATATGGAATCAATATCTACTGATTAGGTCGTTGTTAGAGGTTTATATACTTATTAGTCCTAAACCGTTTAGGAGAAATAGGTTAAAACCCGTCACAACACGAAATCAGTTTTTGGGCCCGAACAGGGCCTGCTCGGCCGAGTCCTTTAAGGTGCTCGGCCGAGCACCTTTGCTCCAGAAAATCTGACCTTCTGATTTCCCATGCTCGGCCGAGTCATATGAGGTGCTCGGCCGAGCACCACCAGAATTCCGATTTTAGCCTTTTAAACAATTCGTCCTTTTGTGTGTGACCCCATAGGATTATATTAAGTTGGCAATGAGCCTAAACACATTTGTGCTCATAAATCATGAGCGGACTCTAGCAAGCCATCATGACTATCCAATTAATATAACTTGTATAAGTTCGTGAATCCTTTATAGAACATATTACAATCTCTTTGTTTCACGATGTCAATTGAACGTAAGCCATGGTCAATGGTCAACTTTCAATGTTCAATGCTTTCTCGATCCCGAATGTATTGATAGTACAAATTATATTTGAGCACGGCCATGCATTTCATCAATACCATTCATCGAGTGGCCAAAGCTTGACATCTCTCTTGACGAGGAACAAATCCCTTCTAGATTAATTACCTTTCCCTACATGAGTCCGATTACGCCAATCACATTCTTTATAGCTACCCGATTAGGGGTAACGTTTGAATATGTCAAACGTAATGTTCATCGAGTGGAAGACTGTGATAATCTCAGGTCTAAAGATTCCAGTAATATAACTATATGAAACTTAATTATGACATTGTGACCATGACATAAATCTCATATGGGTCAGTCCAGTATTTGGTCTCCAACAAATACCCATAAGTTTAATTGTATCCCATACACCATAATCATCATATGATTATCCATTAAACTTATACTAACAATTAATCATAATTATCAGGGACGGGGATTATTATAATAAACATGCAAAGGATATAATAATCAAACATTCAATATCTTTATTAAAACATAATAAACAGATAACATTAATCGTTCTCATAACGTGCCTAGAGCATACAACACCAACACAGGTTTGGATGAGGGTAAGGGTTTGGATAGATCAGCTTTGGTAATAGTTGAGGGAATTTATGCAGTTCCCTTTCTCTTCCTTGGAGCTGCGGTTTCCTTGGGCTGATCCGCAGTTTAGACTGAACTGCAGGCTCCTCCTCAGCCGTAGACTCCCCCTCAGCCATTGCACCGGTTCCAGTCAGTCCACTTAACCCCAAATTTTCCAAATTCTCATTTTGTGCCTCATTCCTTAACATCGTAGCATCGGCTTGATCAGCAAGAGCACCCGCATACGGTTTCCCAGACTTGTTTAGCCGAGCCTCTGGATATGGACCTCTTTGATTTTCAGGAAGTGGGTCTTCATTCCATGCGGCTTGGGCAAACCTCCAGCCGAACTTCGTTCTAAACGCATCAAACTTAGATAAACCGAAGATAGTTTTGTCGGCTGGGGCCATCCAGTACTCTGAGTTTGTTGATGAAAACTTGAAAATATCCTGGTCTTGATTGAGGAATTTGGTCAGTAGCCTACAGTGAGTCCTTATCTTTGACTTTCCTGTGGCTTTGTCATTATTGTGGTGGTTTAGAGCATTCAGCAGCTCATTGTGAATACCCCATTCCGAATGTGGGTGACGCAAGGGAAGTCTTTTATTATTTATCTTATTTTATCTTTTCTATGGGATTAGGATATTCAAATTGGCATTTAACTTATTACGAGTCGTCACATTGTTTTATCGAGCTAAAATATTGAGAAAAACTAACAGAGAGGGTTCGGGGGTCAAGTTACGATAAGAGAAGAATATACAGTAGTCACTCCTATTGCCCAATAGATCGGACTTTCTATCATGATAATTGTGTTAGTAGTGTGTTAGTATTTTGACCGGATCCGAAGATTGCCTACGTTCCTCTCGTTAAGAGAAGCTCAGGTCGACGTAGTTCGCACATAATCGGAATAGAGAGAAGAAGCAGGATCATACATGATGATGGGGGAGGAGAAAGAATCATACAAGATGATCACATCCTAGAATAATGATTATACCATTGATAAGATCAATGTGTAGTCATCACATTCATCATAGGAGAGTTAATGATCATGACAATATTTACCTATAGTTTAGGGTTTAGAAGTAGTTCCTAGATCTTGGAGATCATCATCGGCTATACACATATATAGGGCCACTGCAGAATTATCCCGTCCAAGTGTAGCTAAAGTTCTTGTGCAAGTTGATCTCCGTAAAAGGTTACCCGAAAAGATACATATTGATTGTAGTGACTGCATGCCTAGTTTTTTCCAAGTTATAGAGTTTGGTAACCTTCCAATGTACCGTAGTCATTGTTCATTGCTGGGTCATGATGAATTCAACTGTCGAATTTTAAATTTAGAATATAAGAAAAGCAATACGAATGCTGTTTCAAAGAAGGATGATAATGGAAAGGAAGCTGCTGGTTCCAAAGAGACCAAGAATAATAAAGGTGATGATAAAAAAGGATGAGAATACTCGTGAGATATGGAAAAAGAAAGACAATGGGCAGAAAAAAAGTGGTCATGAAGGCAGCAGCAAGAATTTGCAAACTGGTGCAATTGATCTAACAAACAAGCAGTTGAATAATAATGGCACCAAGACAGTCATGGTTTCTAGGAGAGGTGTTGTATTGCCTCAATCCGTTAATGACGCGTTATCAAAGACTTTGAAGGCTATAAAGACTAAGGCTGGTCTCTTGAGTGCCATATGAAATACTTAGAATGGTATCAGCGGTTTTCGGGCCAACTTGTCAACATTTACAAATCTTGTTTCATTACGGGGAATAATTACAATAGAGATCATGATGTGGCTGCCATTACAGGGTTTATTAAACAAGATCTTCTGCTCATTTATTTGGGCTGTCCTTTATACACGGGTAGAAAAAAAGTGAGCATCTTTGCGCCAATTATTCAAAAAATGGAAAATAGACTAGCTGTTTAGAAGGGTAAGCTTCTTTCTTTTGGTGCTAAGCTCACGTTAATTAAGTCTTGTCTTGCTGCACTTACTCTTTATTATATTTCTCTCATTGATCCTCCTAAAAGTGTTATTCATGCTTTAGAAAGGATTATTATTAGATTTTTTTGGAGTAATAATGATGGAACTCGTAATTGCCATTGGCTATCTTGGAAGTGTATGAGCTACCCTATAGAGGAAGGAGGATTGGGAATTTGTAATTTTAAGGATATTTCTCTAGCTTTCTCTATGAAACTATGGTGGCGTCTTCGTACCACTGATTGTTTATGGAGCCGGCTCATGTTGGCCAAATATTGTTGGGAGACTCATCCAATGGATGCCACTCTCACTACCTATGCATCTCACGCTTGGAAAAGAATGATCGAGGCTAAACCATGGGTTGAATATCGGATGGCTTGGCGCGTAGGTAAAGGGGAGATCTCTATTCAGGAAAATTGGCTTGATGCTCCGCTTGGTAATATTCCCCTTGCTCATGTTCAGATTTTTACTCTTTTTGAGAATGGTCTTCCTCGAATCCAGCATATTAGAGACGGCTTTGGTATGCATCTTCTATCCTTTAATTCAGTCGAATGATATAGTTATTTCCAACACTGCGGATACTCCTATATGGCTGCCTTCTCCTTCCGGAAAATTCTCTATCAAATCGGCTTGGCAAGCTTGTCGCACTAGTCGGGTTCGATCTTCGATTTATGCTTTTTGCTGGAACAAATTTATTCCAAAAAAGACCTCCATTCTCCTTTGGCGAGCTTTGTATGGAGGTCTTCCCACGGATGATAAAGTTAAGCGTAAAGGTATCTCGTTTGCTTCTAAATGTGAATGTTGCGGTAATGGTCATGAGGAGTCTATAGCTCATATTTTTCTGCATGGAGAGTGTGCAAGACGGGTTTGGGACTACTTTTTCTCCTTGTGTGGAATTCGGCCTTGTTGTGGGAGTCTAAACCAAGCTCTTCTTTGTTGGTGGCAAGGTCCTTCTCATCCTTTGTCTCCAATTATTAAGTGGCTGACTCATATAATTTCAACAATCATTATTTGGGAACTTTGGATGGCTAGAAACAAGAGCAGATTTGATAGCATTCAGATGTGTTCTAATGGCATCATTTCCAAGGTTTGTTCGTACATATCGAATATTGCTACCTCCTTTTCTATATCGTTCCCTAGAATGAATGGAGACAATCATCTGGTGGAAACATTTCGGCTTAGTATGTCCCCTCATATTCCTCGCCCTATTAGATTGGTATTGTGGGATCCCCCTAGTGATGAATGGATTAAGATTAATACGGATGGTGTGTCTCGAGGTAATCTGGGTATTGCATCGGGTGGGGGCATTCTTCAGAATAGTCAGGGTGATTTCATCTTTGCTTTCGCAAATTTTTATGGGACTCAATCTAACATGGTTGCTGAGACACTTGCTGCTAGGGATGGTCTCATCAGTGCTCAAAGGCGTGGTTTTCATAGGGTTTGGCTAGAGTTGGATTCTAAAGTCTTGGTGCATATTTTCAATAAAATTATCATATTCCATGGGCTATCTGGTATATTATCATTCATATTTTTCTGATTATGGATCAAATGGAGACTCGGGTCACTCATATTCTGCGAGAGGGCAATGGGGTAGCAGATGGTTTGGCTAATATGGCTGCGGATGAAGAGAGAAATATGGAGGTGTTTTCCTGTCATGATCTCCCCCATCATTGCAAAGGTTTTTTTGCCCTTGATAAGGCAAAGACCCCCTATGTTCGTCTTGATTAGTTGGATATGTCTAGATTTCTTTATATCTTATTTTCTTTGTACTCTAGATTCCCTTCCCTTTATTGCAGAGGACCTTACGACATGTGTAAGGCCTCCTCCTTATCCTTTTCTTTTATGGTGGTTGAGGTTGTTATGTCCCCCACCATGTTTGTATCATTTTTGCTTTATCAATAAAACTTAGGGAGGTACCGTCCTCCTTTCGCCAAAAAAAAAGAGTCATATGATACTTGCGAGTCGTGTCTTCTTGGAAAAATGACTAAGACACCTTTCACTAAGTTGGGTGAAAGGGCGAGCGACTTATTGGGGTTGATACATTCCGATGTATGCGGACCATTAAGTAGCAATGCTAGGGGAGGATTTCAATACTTCATAACCTTCACTGATGATTATAGTAGATTTGGGTATGTTTACCTAATGAAAAATAATAGTGAAGCATTTGGGATATTTATAATATTTTCAAAATGAAGTAGAAAAACAACTTGGAAAAAGTATTAAGGCACTTTGATCGGATCGAGGTGGAGAATACTTAAGTCATGACTTTGACGATCATCTAAAGAATTGTGGAATAGTTTCACAATTGACTCCACCTGGAACACCACTATGGAATGGTGTGTCCGAGAGGAGGAATCAGACTTTGTTGGACATGTTTCGATCAATGATGAGTCAATTTGATCTTCCAATATCCTTTTGGGGCTATGCGCTAGAAACCGCTGCTTTCACACTAAATCAAGTTCCAACTAAATCGGTTCCTAAGACTCCATATGAGATGTGGAGTGGAAAGAAGCCTAGTCTGTCTTTCACGAAGATTTGGGGTTGTGAAGCTTTTGTCAAAAGACTTGTCTCAGACAAACTTGCACACAAATCTGATAAATGTATTTTCGTGGGAACTAAGGAAACTAAAGGATATTACTTTTACATCCGAGAGGACAACAAAGAGTTTGTTGTCCAGACTGGTGTCTTTCTAGAGAAACAGTTTCTCTCCAAAGAAATCAGTGGGAGTAAAGTAAATCTTGAAGAGGTTCGAGACCCAAAAAATGACATTGAATCGATAGTGGAACAAGAACAAGTCCCACAAGGAGTTGTGGAACCTGTTCAAAATACACAAGTAATTCACATATCTGGTATGTCACGATCCGAGCCCGAGAGATATCAGTTTCTCGTAATGCATAGTGATGCGGTGGAGATCATTAAGAATGATGAACCGACCCTACCAAGAAGCGGCAATGTCATCTCCTGATTCGAACAAGTGGCTTGGAGTCATGGAATCCAAATTGCAATCCATGAAAGATAATCAAGTTTGGAACTTGATTGATGCACCTGAAGGTGTAAAAACCATAGGATGCAAGTGGGTCTTCAAGAAGAAGACTGACATGGATAGGAAGGTGCATACTTACAAAGCTAGGCTTGTAGCGAAAGGTTATAGGCAGATTCATGGTATTGATTATGATGAAACCTTTTCACCCGTAGCAATGATCAAGTCTATAAGAATTTTGCTTGCCATTTTCGCATATCATGACTATGAAATATGGCAGATGGACGTCAAAACTGCTTTCCTTAATGGAAACTTGCAAGAGGATGTGTATATGACATAACCCGAGGGTTTTGAACAAAATTCTAAAGTATGCAAGTTGCAGAAATCCATTTATGGATTGAAGCAAGTTTCTAGGAGTTGGAATCTCCGTTTTGATGAATCCGTCAAAGAGTTTGGCTTCATCAAGAACGAAGATGAACCTTGTGTATACAAGAAAATTAGTGGGAGCATTGTACTATTCCTTATTTTATATGTGGATGACATATTACTCATTGGAAACAACATTCCAACACTTCAGTCTGTAAAGACTTGGTTAGGAAAGGTTTTGCAATGAAAGATATGGGAGAGGCCGCATATATCATTGGCATTAAGATCTATAGAGATAGATCAAGGAAGCTAATTGGCTTAAGCCAAAGTACATACATTGACAAGGTCCTTAGAAGATTTCGCATGGAAAATTCTAAGAGAGGGAACTTGCCAGTGTTACATGGAGTTACTCTAAGCAAGACTCAATGTCCTAAGACAAAAGATGAGCGGGAGAAAATGAGTGAGATTCCATATGCTTCGGCAATTGGATCCATCATGTATGCCATGATATGTACTAGGCCGGATGTATCTTATGCTTTGAGCATGACGAGTAGATATCAATCTGACCCCGGTGAATGTCACTGGATGGCAGTAAAAGCGATTCTTAAGTACTTAAGAACGACTAAAGATTCATTTTTGATCTATAGAGGAATGGAAGATGATCTCGTTGTAAATGGTTACACGGATCCAAGCTTTGAAACCGACAGAGATGATAGTCGATCGCAATCGGGTTTTGTGTTCATGTTAAATGGTGGAGCTATAAGCTGGAAGAGTTCCAAGCAGAGTACAACCACTGATTCTACAACTGAGGCTAAGTATATTGCTGCATCGAATGCTGCAAAGGAAGCTGTTTGGATTAACAAGTTCATTGGTGAACTAAAAGTGGTTCCTAGTATTGCTAACCCAATAGACCTTTATTGTGATAATAATAGTGCTATTGCTCAAGGAAAAGAACCAAGGGCACATTAGAAATCCAAACACATACACAGACATTTCCATATCATTCGAGAAATTGTGGATAGGGGAGACGTTAATATATGCAGAGTACCTACTGATGATAATGTTGCGGACCCGCTAACAAAGGGACTTTCTCAAGCTAAACATGATGGTCATGTTAGGTCCATGGGTATTAGATACATGGGAGATTGGGCCTAGGGCAAGTGGGAGATTGTTAGTGTTGGTGCCCTAGGCACGTTTGTAAAACGTTGTTTGTTATCATTTTATTCATATTAATAAAGAGATGTTTTGATTATTATTGTTGTTCATGTTTACTTATAATAATCTCCATCCCTAGTACTTGTTTGGTACTAGTATAAAGGCTAAATGATCATGGAATGATCATGTTAGATTTATGAGTAGTTGTTTGGAACAAGGTACTGGACATGACCCGCTCTATGAGATTTATGTCATGGTCTATGTCATATACATATCTCATATTAGTTATGTCATTTGAATCCTTATATATAAAGTTATTATAGTCTTCCACGTGATGAACATTATGTTTGACATATTCAAACGCTACCTTTAACAGGGTACTTATAAAGGGTATGATTGGCATAATCGGATTCATGTAAGGAAGGATAATAAGCTAAGATGGATTTTTCCCTCTTCGGAGAGATGTCAAGCTTGGACTTCTCGTAGGAATGATGTTGATGAAAATGTTCGGTCAGACTCAAATGAATTGATTGGATCAATGTCATTTGGATTATCAACATATTCGGAATTGAGAAAGTATTGAACAATGCAAGTTGACTTGTTGACCATGACTTGTGTTCAATGACAACGTGGACAAAGGTATTGTGACATATTCTAAAAGGAATGCGAACTTGTATCTAGTTAAGCTATTTGGGTAGGTATGACGGTTTTCTAGAGCCTAATCACATCTTATGAATTCATGTTTGGACCCATTGCCAACTTAGTGTAATCCTAGAGGGTCACACATGAATAGAACGAATCCTATAGGACTGAATTGGAATTATGGAATTTTGGGCCTTTTCTGGTCTGGCACGACCGTGCTGATTATAGGGCACGACCGTGCCAATAATCGGCATGGCCGTGCTGGTTATAATGAACGCATGACCATGCTAGGCATGGCCGTGCCGATTATAAAGCACGTCCGTGCCAATAATCAGCGAGAGGAAGGCAGGCTCGACCCTATTGGCACGACCGTGCCAGATATAGGGCATGATCGTGCCAGATCTGCTGTGATAAAAATACTTGCCTTAATTTGGGTGACGGGATTTAGGTATCCTAGGTCCTTAAGGGTTAAGGACTAGGACCTATATAAAGATCTTTTCACCAGCCATTAAGGAGATTATTCCAAGCCTCTTAGAGAGACAAAATTCTTGATTAGAGATTTATAATCCAAGATCAAGAAATTCATAATTCCATATAGTCATTATAATTGTGAAAGTGTTTTTCATAATTTTGGTCTAGCAACCAAGATCAAGTGTTCTTGATATTCGTTCGTGGTGTGGATACCGCTATAGGGTGAAACTCATCATCTTCAAAGTTCGTGTTCAAGCTTCATGTTCGTGATCAAGTTTTCAAGCCTCCACCGAATTCGAGGTTGCTAATTCAAAGTCATCAAGGGTTAGTATTCTAGTATTCATATTGTATGTATTTGATATAATCATATGAATGAATCTATGGCTTTGGGTTTCTATAAATTTTAAATGCTTAATTCCGCTGCGCATGTTAACCTAACAGTTTTTGGGAGAGTGGAGCAGCAAATTAAAAATGCAGAGGATGAGGTTCTCGTTTGTGAAGCTCAACATCAACAGCTGAATAATGAGGATTCTAGAGCAGCCTTACATCTTGCACAAGCTCAGCTCCTTCAAAAGTTAAATATGGAAGAGGAACTATTGGCTCAAAAGGTAACTTAAAATGGATAAAAGCGGGTGATCAAAACACAAGATTTTTTCATGCTAGTGTTAAACAAAAGAGGCAAACACTATGTATCCATAGGATCAAAAATCGACAAGGGGAATGGCTTACTGATAAGAATGACATTAAAGAGGAGGCAGTGGGGTTTTATTCGGATCAATTACAAGGTCAATGTGATATTCCCTCGGATGAGTTCTTTTTTCTTATCCCTCAGCTCATAAATGATGAAGATAATGCCTTGCTTACGGCTGTCCCATCTATGGAAGAAGTACAAGACATTGTCTTTGGAATGAACGGGCAAAGTGCAGCTGGTCCAAATGGTTTCACGGGTGCTTTTTATAAGGGTTGTTGGGATATTATTAAGGAAGATTTTGTTAAAGCTGTGGGGGATTTTTTTCTCAGGATTTTCTATGCCATGGAGTTGGACAAGCACCCTCATTGTTACTATTCCGAAGGTGGAGTCCCCCTCATCTTCTCAGATGTTAGACCCATCAGTTTATGCAATTTTTGTAATAAGGTGGTAACTAAGATTCTCACCACTCGCCTTGCTCCTATTCTGCCTCGAATCATTGCCCCTCAGCAGAGTGGTTTTGTTCAAGGAAGAGTCATCCATGAGAATGTTCTCCTCGCTCAAGAAATTCTGCAATCTATCAATAAAAAGGTTCGTGGTTCTAATGTGGCTCTAAAGCTAGATATGGCTAAGGCATATGATAGATTATCTTGGTTTGGTCTAATTAAGGTCATGAGACTCTTTGGTTTTAATGAAATTTGGATTGATTTGATATTTCGGTGCATTTCCAATTGTTGGTTCTCAGTTCTTATCAACAGTGAAAGTTGTGGTTTTTTCAATGCTACTCGAGGGCTTAGACAAGGGGATCCTCTTTCCCCATGTCTCTTTATTATTGCTGCAGAGATGATGATCAGAGGTCTAAACCATTTGCATACAATCTATCCTCATTTCCGATTCCGTATCCATATTAACACTCCTATGGTTTCCCATTTAGCCTATGCGGATGATGTGATTATATTTTGCAATGGTTCTAAGAGTTCTCTTGAGTGTCACATGAAATATCTAGAGTGGTATCAATGCTTTTCGGGCCAACTTGTCAACATTCACAAATCTGATTATATCATAGGTACCAATAGTAATAGAGATGATGATGTGGCTACCATTATGGGGTTAATTAAGAAAGATCTTCCTCTCATTTATTTGGGCTTCCCTTTATATACGGGGAGGAAAAAATCAGTCTTTTTGCCCCTCTTGTTCGAAAAATGGAGAACCGATTGGCTTTGTGGAAGGGTAAGTTACTTTCTTTTGGTGCTAAACTCAAGTTGATAAAGTCTTGTCTTGCTGCGATCCCTCTTTATTATATTTCTCTCATTGATCCTCCTAAAGGTGTTATTCATGCTTTAGAAAGGATTATTGTCAGTTTTTTTGGAGCAATCATGATGGGAATAAAAAGTGTCATTGGCTTTCTTGGAATTGCATGAGCTGTCCGATAGATGAAGGTGGCTTGGGGATTCGAAAATTTGAGGATGTCTCTCTAGCTTTTGCTATGAAATTGTGGTGGCGTCTTCGTACCACTGATTCCCTTTGGAGACTCATGTTGGCTAAATATTGTTGGGAGACCCACCCAATGGATGCTACTCTTACTACATATGCTTCACACGTTTAGAAACGGATGATAGAGGCTAAACCATGGGTGGAAGATAGGATTGCTTGGCGTATTGGTAGAGGGGAGATCTCTATTCAAGAAAAATGGCTTGATGTTCCTATTGATAATATTCCCCTTGATCATGTGCAGATTTTTAATCTTTTTGAGAATGACTTACCTCGAATTCAGCATATTCGGGATGTTTTTGGCATGCATCTGCTATCCTTAATTCATTCTCATGCCATAACCATTTCCAACATTCCTGATACTCCTATATGGCTGCCCTCCTCCTCCGGAAAATTTTCTCTCAACTCTGCATGGCAAGAATGTCGAACTAGTAGGACTAGATCTTCGATTTTTGGTTTTTGCTGGAACAAATTCATCCCTAAAAAGATCTCCATTCTTCTTTGGTGTGCTTTGCATGGAGGGCTGCCCACGAATGATAAACTTAAACGTAATGGTATTTCTTTTGCTTCTAAATGTGAGTGTTGTGGTGCTGGTAGTGAGGAGTCTATTGAGCATATCTTTCTGCATGGTGATTGTGCAAGTAGAGTTTGGGCACATTTTCACTCTATGTGTGGCATTCGGTTATTTGTAAGGAGTTTAAATCAGGCCCTTCTTTGTTGGTGGAAAGGACCTACTCATCCTTCATCTCCAGTAATTAAATGGTTGACTGGTATCCAGCCATGGCTGCCCCGTCGGTTTTCCTCCCCTCTTTGAATTCTAGTCCTCGAAATCCTTATTACAATCCTACGATTATGCAAGTCTCGAACTCTGCTCAAAACCCTAGTTGTGCTGCGGCGCAACCCATCTCCCATGCAAACCCTAATCATGCACCACACAATCCCAACCCTCTTCCGTCTTCGTCTCTGTAAGAGAAGCCTATTAATCATGCCGGCATTGGGATTCATTCCAGATCATCTCCGGTTACCAAAACTTTTGCGGATTTATTTTCCCAAACAACAATCCCTTCTCCAATTGGGTCTTCAAGCTCTATCAACTCTGCCGCCACAACTATTCAAACATGTAACTATAAAGGGATTCCTTCCGTGAAACTTAATAAATATATCATTGATGCTTTTGCTAGGCCTTTTAAGTACTCTCTTGTGGGTAAATTTTCGCATGGCCGTCCTTCTATGGAGGATGCAAGGATTTTGTTTTCTAAGTTTCAGTTAAAAGGCATTGGGTCATCTCGATTCTCGCCATTTGCTGATTCAATTGGCTAATGAGGAAGATTATCAATGGATTTTTATGAAGGAGACATGGTATGTTTCTCGTTATCCAATGCGTACCCTAGCTTGAACTCCGGCGTGGAGGCCGGAACAAGAATCATCTATAGTACCTATTTGGGTAGGGTTGCCTTGTCTACCTATTCACTTGATGAATAAAGCGTTTCTTTTTACATTGGCTTCTATGATCGCAACACCTCTAAGTTTGGATAAAGCTACTTCTGAATTATCTAGACCAAGTATTGCTAAAATCCTTATCCAAGTTGATGTTCTTAAAAAGCTTCCTCATGAAATCTATGTCGATTGTGGTGATGTATGCCCTAGTTTTTTCCAAAAAGTGGAATATGATAATTTGCCAAGCTACTGAAAGCATTGTTGGATGTTTGGTCATGATTTTGCGCATTGTAGAAAAGCGCATCCTCACTTGAATGTTTCTAAACAGCAAGATAAGCCTATAAAGGAGTCCCAGCAGAAAGACAAAGCTAAATTTGATGATGTGAAGGCTACGGCTTCACCTAAAGAGAAGGAAGATAATGGAAAGAAGGGTGGGGACCCTAATCCATCCAATTCTGATGCTGATAAAGGGAATTTAGAAGTTCATCAAGAGAAAGTCTATATAGCTAAGAGGGGACAGCCTCTAAATGTTGCAGTGAATAAAGAAGTACAGAAAGCTTGTGAAAATGCTGTCCAAGCTTCTTCAAGTGTTAATGGTTCTGTAGAGGTGAACAGTAACAATGAAGTTCAAGTGTTAGAGAATATAGCTTCTCTTCAGGCGCAAGGGGCTGATTCTGCTAATATGGAAATGACTGTAATTAATGAGTCTCAGAATCAAGATAACACTATTGGAAATTTTAATCTTTCTCCTAGAGCTCCATTGGCCAATAATCAGTTTATAACAGAGATGGCAGGTTCTACGCCATTTAATTCCCATTCTACTTCTGGTGTTGATAGTGAGGGTTTCACGGAAGTTAAATCCAGGAAGCACCGTAGCAAATCAGCCTCTCCTCTATCTTAAGGTATTCTCTTGCTCTTTGTATATTGTTTCCAATGGTAGCCATTCTAAGTTGGAACCTCTGTGGTGTTGCTAATAAAGCCACGGTGAGGTGTCTTAAGAAGTTGATCAGTTTACATAATGTGTCTGCATTGGCTATTTATGAGCCAAAACAAAACCCTAGTAGACTTCAATCCCTTGTTCGTAAGTTAAATTGTGAAGGTGGTCTATCTAATGTGTGTGGTCGGATTTGGTTTATATGGAAGCATGGTTTTAATTGCTCGGTTATTCATGACAGTGATCAAGCTATTACTCTCCAAATAAATCATGGGTCTTGGCCTAACCCTATTTTGGTTTCCTGTGTGCATGCTAAATGTAACAAGTACGATCGGCGAGTTTTATGGGAGGATATAATCAATATCAGCTCTACCCCTTTAGCATGGCTTGTTATTGGTGATTTTAATGCGGTTTTAGATCAGGAGGAAAAACTAGGTGGCAGACCTCTCAAAGCAAGTTCGGTTACTGAATTCTCTGATACTATCCAACTTTCTTCCTTGATTGATGTAGGGTATAGTGGTTTTAAGTACACCTGGTGGAACAAACAACTTGGGAGAAAATATATTCAACAGAGAATTGATATAGCCTTTTATAATGATCAATGTATTCAGCAATTTCATAGCACTAATGTCATTCATCTCAATAAAACATGTTCTTATCATTCCCCCTTAGTGATCAATGTTCGTGTGTTAGCTGAGTTGACTAAAGGTTCGTTCAGATTTATTAATACTTGGACTAAACATTCTTCATTTTTGGATGTTGTACAATCTTCTTGGAGTGAATGGATGGATGGTCGCCCTATGGTCAGGTTTGGGAAGAAGCTTGCTCTCCTACGTAAAGTTCTTGCAAGGTGGAAACTTTTGGTCGTATTGATCAATATGTGGCTAATGCTGAGGATGAGGTTTTACGGAAGGAAACAAAGGTAGAAAGAGATCCCTCTGAAGCAAATAGGGCTGATTTAAATTTAGCCCAAGCTCACTTGCAGCATACTCTATCTATTGAAGAGAATTATTGGAAGCAAAAAGCCAATGTTAAATGGCTGAAAGAAGGTGACAAGAATACTAGGTATTTCCACTCTTACGTTAAAAAGAAGAGGCAAAGACTGTTTATTCATCGTATTAGAGATAGAGGGGGTAATATGCTTACAGAGAAAGAAGACATTAATAATAAAGCTGTTGATTTTTATCATAATCAGCTTATGGCTGAAAATGAGGTGGAGCCTTCGTATGCTCATGATGATCTTCTCCATCTTATCCCAACTTTGGTTATGGATGAAGAGAATGAGGCTCTTATTGCCTTGCCTTCTATGGAAGAAATTTTGATGATTATTAAAGGCATGAATGGTCAAAGTGCAGCTGGCCCTGACGGATTCAATGGTGTTTTTTATACTTTTTGCTGGGAAATTATAAAGGAAGACTTTTATAGAGCCATAAAGGAATTCTTTGCGGGATTTGAGATGCCTAGGTCTTGGACTAGCACTCTAATTGTGACGCTTCCAAAAATTGATAATCCGGTTACATTTTCTGATCTCCGTCCGATTAGCCTTTGTAATTTCTCAAATAAGGTAATTACTAAGCTTTTCACGTGTAGGCTTGGTGTGGTGCTGCCTCGCATTATTTCTCTAAATCAGAGTGGTTTCGTGAAGGGTAGGATTATACATGAGAATGTGTTGCTTGCCCAAGAAATGATGCAATCCTTAAGGAAAAAAGTCTAGGGATCAAATGTAGCTACCAAATTGGATATGGCCAAAGCCTATAATCGAATAACATGGGTGTCGCTTATTAAGGTGCTAAAGAAGTTTGGGTTTTCTATAGAATGGGTGGATATGATCTGTCGGTGTATATCTTGCTGCTGGTTCTCTGTTCTCGTTAATGGAGAAAGCTGTGGTTTCTTTCATTCCACTCGTGGTCTTCGGCAAGGGGACCATCTCTCCCCTTGCTTGTTTATTATTGCTGCTGAAGTCCTTAGCAGAGGTCTTAATCGCCTTCATGCTTCCATTCCTCAGTTCAGGTTTAGAGCTCACATTCATACTCCTTTTATTTCTCATCTCTCTTACGCTGATTATGTCATTATCTTTTGTAACAGTGCTAAAGAATCTATGGAGATGCATATGAAATACTTGGAAAAATATCAAGCTTTTTCTGGGCAAATGGTTAGTATTGGGAAGACTTGTTTTGTCACAGGCAAAAAGGATGATAATAGGGATGCTTTTATTCATGAGATTACGGGATTTCAGAAAAAAGACCTCCCTTTGGTTTATTTGGGTTGCCCTATTTATGTGGGGAGAAAGGTGCATAGCTTATATAATCCTATCCTTAAGAAAATGGAGAACCGGTTAGCTACTTGTACGTTTCTGTCTTTTGGGGCAAAATTAACTCTCATTAAAGCATGTTTGGAAGCTATTCCTTTATACTATATGGCTATTTTGGAGCCTCCTAAGAGTGTTATTACTACTATGCAAAGAATCATAATGAATTTTTTCTGGAGCGGCTCGGATGGTGGAAAATTGGATTGGCTGGGACAAAGTTAGCCGGCCTTTGAATGAAGGAGGTCTTGGCATTCAAAAATTTGAAGACATTTCCGAATCCTTTGCCATGAAGTTATGGTGGAGGATACGGAGTTCTGACTCGCTTTGGTCTTCGTTCATGTTATCCAAATATTGTTTTGAGATTCATCCCATGGATGCAACTCTCACAAGTTATGCCTCTCATGTTTGTAAAAGGATGATTGGGGTCAAAGAATTCATGGAAGATAGAATTGGTTGGCAAGTAGGGCAAGGGATGATATCTATTCATGAACATTGGTTGGATGGGCCTAAACCTATCTTACCTAATGCACATGTCCAGATTTTCTCTTTATTTGAGCAAAATCATCCGCGACATCAATTTATTCAAGATCACTTTGGCACTCCTTTTGATGATTCTATCACTAAACAATGGGTTATGTTGAATGATAATCTGAACAAGATTATTTGGAAGCCTGCTTCTTCAGGTAAGTTTTCCACAACCTCTGCTTGGCGTGAATGTAGAAAAGCCAAACCGATTGATCCAGTTTTTGCTGCTCTATGGAACAAATATCTTCCGCATAAAATGTCCATTTTGTTATGGAGAGCCCTTCATATAGGCATGCCCATGGAAGTCTCTATTCAAAACCGAGGTGTCCAACTTGGTTCCAAATTCTCATGTTGTCTGTCTCCGTCAACTGAAACTATTGAGCACTTATTCGTGCATAGTGATTTGGCTAAAAGTGCTTGGTCTTTTTTCAGTCAACTTCTTGGTATTAATCTGTGCATGAATAACTTTCGTCAGCTTCTCAGTTCTTGGTGGTTTCGGCAACAAAAAAGTGTTCCTTCTTTCTTTCAGTGGCTGAGTAGTATTCTGCCGGGTATCATTGTTTGGTTCATTTGGGCTCAAAGAAATAAGTGGATGTTTGAAGGCGTCCCCCCTAAGGCGAACTCTTTGATTTCTGATTCAGTGCAATATGTGATCACCATCGGCCAAGCATTTAAAATTCATTTTGATTCGAATTCTCTTGATACTCATATCAAAGACCTGTTTAAGATCAGAGCTGGGGTTTCTACAGGTTCATCTTTTCGTATGATGACTTGGAGAAAACCTAGGATGGGATCTTATAAGCCTAACACTGATGGAGTTTCTAGGGGTAATCCTGGAGAAGCTGCTAGATGGGGCATTTTTAGAAACTCCCAAGGTAATTTCGTTCTTGCTTTTGGAAATTTTTATGGTACTAAAACCAATATGTGGTCAGAGGCTAGGGCAGCTCTTGATGGCTTAATTCTTGCGCATCAAGTTGGCATTACTCATATTTGGCTTGAGCTTGATTCCGAGGTCTTGGTTAAAATTCTCACCAAAATTTACCATATTCCGTGGGACATACACTATCTCATCCACCAGATTTTTCATTATATGGAAGGTATGCACATTGAAGTGACCCATATTCTAAGAGAATGGAACAAAGTAGCAGACTGTGTGGCGAATAGGGTTGCAGACTCCAAGATAGATCAAATTTGGTACTCTTTTGCAGATTTATCCCCGGTTGCTCATGGTGCTCTCAATTTGGACAGAATGTCTATGCCTTCTATTCGGTTTAAATAAGCTTATATTTGATCCTAGTAGTTGTTATGGCTAGATATTTGTATTCTTTATTTTCTTTGTACTGTAGTTATCCCTCCCTTTATTGTAGAGGACCTTACGACATGTGTAAGGCCTCCTCCCTAGTTTTCCATTCTTGGTGATTGAGGTTGTCATGTCCCCCACCTTGTTTGTACTTTATTTGTTTTTTTAATAAAATTTAGGGAGGTACTGTCCTCCTTTCGCCCAAAAAAAAAAAAAAAGGTTGACTGGTATCCTTCCAGCTATCATTTTATGGGAAATCTGGATGGCTAGAAATAAAAGCCGATTTGATAACACTCGGATGTGTCCCAATAGCATTATTTTCAAGGTTTGCTCCTACATTTTGAATATTGCTGAATCCTTTTCTATGTCTTTCCCAAGAACGTATGGAGATAATCATTTAGTGGACAATTTTCGTCTTCACACCCTTCCCCATATACCACAGAATATTAGATTGGTAGTGTGGGATTCTCCTGGTGCTGATTGGATCAAGGTTAACACGGATGGAGTATCCCGTGGCAATCCGGGTATTGCAGCAGGTGGGGGTATTATTCGAAATCATCAGGGAGATTTCATTTATGCTTTCTCTAATTTTTACGGTGTCCAATCTAATATGGTTACTGAGGCTCTTGCTGCTAGGGATGGTCTCATTAAGGCCCAAAACCATCTTTGGTTAGAGCTGGATTCAAAAGTCTTGATGCATATTCTTAACAAGGATTACCACATTCCTTGGGCTATTTGGTATGTTGTTACCCACAGTTTTCGCCTTATGGATCAGATGGAGGTTCAGGTAACCCATATTCTGAGAGAGGGTAATGGTGTAGCGGATGGGTTAGCTAACATGGCTGCAGATGTCGAGAAGAACATTTAGTTGTTACATTTTCATGACCTTCCTCATCAATGCAAAGGTTTCTTTGCTCTTGATAAGGCAAAGATCCCATATTTTTGTATTGGTTAGTTGGTTATGGCTAGATTCCTCTATATTTTATTTTCTATGTATTCTAGTTTCCCCTCCCTTTATTGTAGAGGACCTTACGTCATGTGTAAGGCCTCCCCTAGCTTTTCTTCCTTGGTGGTTGAGGTTGTCATATCCCCCACCATGTTTGTGTTGGTAGTGGTGCCCTAGGCACGTTTAATAAACGTTGTAATGGTTATCATTTATTTCATATCAATAAAGAAATGGTTTTGATTATTATTGTTGTTCATGTTTACTTATAATAATCTCCGTCCCTAGTACTTGTTAAGCACTAGTATAAAGGCTAAATGATCATGGGATGATCATGTTAGATTTATGGGTACTTGTTTGGAACAAGGTACTGGACATGACCCGCTGTATGAGATTTATGTCATGGTCTATGTCAAACATATGTCTCATATTAGTTATGTCATTTGAATCCTTAGAACATGAAGTTATTATAGTCTTCCACTTGATGAACATTAAGTTTGACATATTCAAACGCTACCTTTAACCGGGTAGTTATAAAGGGTATGATTGGCATAATCGGATTCACGTAGGGAAGAATAATAAGCTAAATGGATTTGTCCCTCTTCGGAGAGATGTCAAGCTTGGGCCTCTCGTAGGAATAATGTTGATGGAAATGTTCGACCGAACTCAAATGAATTAATTAGATCAATTTCATTTGGATTATCAACATATTCAGAATCGAGAAAGTATTGAACAAAACAAGTTGACTTGTTGACCATGACTTGTGTTCAATGACATCGTGGACAAAGGGATTATGACATATTCTAAAGGAATGCGAACTTGTACCTAGTTATACTATTTGGGTAGGTATGACGGTTTGCTAGAACCTAATCATATCTTATGGTTTCATGTTTGAACCCATTGCCAACTTAGTATAATTATAGAGGGTCACACACAGGAGAACGAATCTTTAAAAGGACTATATTAGAATTTTGGAAATTCTGGAAATCTGGGGAAGTGGGCGACCGCACAGTATGGAATGGGCAGCCGCACACTTAGCTCAGTTTTGTACCAGTTTGTTTCAGGTAGTTGTGCGACCGCACAGTGGATTCTGGGCGGCCGCACAGTACTGTCGGGGGCAGATTCCTAATTTGATTAGGAAACGAATTTTGGACGGTTTTTGACACAAGTTTCCTATTTGGAATAGGTGCTACTTGTGTATAAAAGGCCAAATTCGGCCAGCACTCTTCCCCAATGTTTTTGTGAGTCTCCAAAGAGTTTGAGAGAGATTATTTTGTTCCAAGATATCCTTTGATTGAAGAACAAAATAATACACAAATAAAAATTCCATATAGTCATATTGATTGTGAAAACGTGTTTCACAATTTGGTCTAGCAACCAAGATCAAGTGTTCTTGATATTCGTTCGTGGTGTGGATACCGCTAGAGGGTGAAGCTCATCATCTTGAAGTTCATGTGCTTACTTGTTCGTGATTAAAGTTTCATTTTCTCCACCAAGCTCAAAGACCAAATTCAAAGTCATCAAGGGTTAGTTTTCTAGTATTCATATTGCAAGTATTTGATTTAATCATATGAATGGATCTATGGGCTTTGGGTTTCATAAATTTTAAATGCTATATTCCGCTGCGCATGTGTCTACGAAACCCAACAGTGGTATCAGAGCCCCGTTCATGTTGATTATTTCAATGCCTAGATCATGTTATGTATATATAAATTGTTTATGTGCCTTGCATGATATGAATATTGGAATATATGATGTTTATGTGTTATGTGATTTTATGTGGTTTTATTGTTTTGCAACTTTAATCGCACGATTCAATCGCAATAAATATTATGATGGATTCTGAATTGTTTGATTATTAATTCTGATTGGATCATGGCTTTAATAATCGGGGAAAAAAAGTTGTGACAAATTTTCGAACTTTAAAATTGCCTTCTGATCCTACTGTGAGACCGCACAGAATCACGTGGGCGGCCGCACATATTTGGGCGACCGCACAGTGATTTCTGGGCGGTCGCATAAAGCAATCAGAATGTTGATTCTTTTGCGTTTTGATCAGATTTGGAATTTTCAAAAGGTCCAACAAAACCAGTAACAGAACCAGTCCAGACCTGCTGATCTGGAATGGGTTTTGGGTAGTTGGTTTGTGTGTGGATCTTGGGGTTTGATTTTCCTATTTGTTTTAGTCTTGTGAATCTTTGATTGGTTCAAGGTTTGGATGGCTAATCTGCGTTCATCGAGATTGTATTTCCCAAACGTGATCACAATCCAAGTTTCAAAGATAAAACGAAGTTAGAATTATGAAGAGTTCATAATTGCTAAAATTGATAAACAAAGTTCTTGATTCAATGATTGGAGATCCATGTGGAATTGTGAATGCAATTGGCCTACGTTCATCGAGACCATCTATTGCTTAGTTTCGGCCACATGGACTACTTTCTTGGTATCTTGAATTAGTGCGGAATTGTGGATGCCTCATGGCTTAGTTTCGGCCGCACTTCTTGTTGTCTTGATTTAGAGATAATGACCAAAGTTGAAATAGTCTCATCCTCATAATTATAGAGAAACGAATGACACATGAATATCATGCTTAAATTAATGGAGATTAATTTAGTGGCTAAACTTGATGCGTAACATGTTTATATTATGTGCTCATAAATGTGTTATATGCTATATGTGATGAACCTTCAAAGAAAGTTTTAAGTCTTTTTGCCATGCCATGATTAAAACACTTGTTTATACATGGGTGATTTTGATGTGGGTTCGCCTCCGCGAAGTGCATTAATTTTATTCATGTATGAGCAAGATGAGGTTCATTAGTTTAATGTGGGCTTGCCTCCGCAAGGTGCATTAAATTGAATGGTTCCTATACGTTTAAAATGGTTGGACTTAATTAGGCGTCAAAACGGTTTTGGGCCTAGGCAAAAGATGAGATTAAACATGCTTTGGAAATTGGATTTTTCAAAGAATCTCATAAAAGGACCTAAGAATCATATGGGATATGATTGACATGATCGTCTACCTAATTAATTTAGTTTTGAGCGGTCCGCCTCCGTGGACTCAAAAGTTAAATTAAAGTTGGATCTTAGCCCAATTAAATTATATTATACATTGGATGTATATGAAGGTTATATAATTTAGTGGGAGCATTTTGTTTGAAAAATACATTATTTATTTCTTTAATGAAAAACGATACTTATTAAATTTTGGAAATTTTGCATATTTGTAGATAATGACTACTAACACTCAATCAATTTCGTTGCGATCGATCCTTGAGGAGGATAAGCTCCAAGAGAATGGTACGAACTTTATGGATTGGATCCGTAGCCTAAGAATTGTTCTTAGGCAAGAAGATAAGTTGTACATTCTCGATGGGCCTCTTCCTGCTGAACCAGAACCTACTGCCCCTCGGGCAGAAAGAGACAGTTACAAAAAACATCGTAATGATTCTAGAGATGTAAGCTGTCTCATGCTTGCTACTATGTGCTCAAAACTCCAACAAAGTTTGGAACATTTGGAAGCCTATGAGATAGGCGTGGAGTTAAGAGCCATGTTTCAAGAGCAAGCTAGGCAAGAGAGGTACAAGACCATTGTTGCATTCACTACTTGCAAAATGAATGAAGGGCAATAAGTGAGTCCTCACATGCTGAAAATGAAAGGTTATGTAAAGCACCTTGAGAAACTTGGCTATCCAATCCCATTGGAGCTAGCCACGGATCTCATTCTTAATTCATTGCCTAAAAGTTATAATCAGTTTGTGATGAATTATAACATGCATGGAATGGATAAGAATCTCTCCAAGTTGCATGGGATGCTTAAACTGCGGAGATGAAGATTGCGGAGAAAGGTTCTCCCGTGCTCTTAGTTCATGATGGGAAGAAGGTTGGTGCCAAAGGAAAGGGTAAGAAAGTTGTCAAACCCAAGATAAGCAAGGCAAGTGTTGCCAAGGCTTCTGAGGCAAAACCCGATTCACAAAAGGATGCAATTTGTTTCCATTGTCAAGAGATTGGTCATTGGAAACGTAATTGCAAGGCTTTCTTGGAAGAGCAAAAGAAGAAGAAGGGCAACAAGGCTGCGTCGACTTCAGGTATCTATATGATAGATATTCTCCTTTCTACCACTGATTCTTGGGTATTGGATACCGGATGTGGTTCTCACATTTGTTTAAATGTGCAGGGACTAAAGAATAGGAGACTACTTAAAGAGGGTGAAGTAGACCTACGCATAGGGAATGGAGCAAGAGTTGCTGCATTAGCCGTAGGGACTTATGAAGTCACTTTACCTTCCGGATTAATTCTTGTTTTGAACAATTGTTATTATGTTCCGGATTTAAGTAGAAATATTATTTCAATTTCTTGTTTGGATAATGAAGGTTTTAAGTTTCTTATTGAGAATAAGAAATTTTCTATTTATTTAAATGATGTGCTATATGGTATTGCTAATTCATTTAATGGTCTTTATGTCTTGAATGCCAAGGATGAAAATAATGACAATGTCTATCATATAAATAAGAAATCTAAACCTAATGATGTAAATCATACCTATTTATGGCATTGCCGTCTTGGTCATATTAATGAGAAGCAAAACTCCATGGAGACGGACTTTTGGGTTCATGTGACCTTGAGTCATATGATACTTGCGAGTCGTGTCTTCTTGGAAAATGACTAAGACACCCTTTACCAAGCTAGGTGAAAGGGCAAGTGACTTATTGGGGTTGATACATTCCGATGTATGCGGACCATTAAGTAGCAATGCTAGGGGAGGATTTCAATACTTCATAACCTTCACTGATGATTATAGTAGATTTGGGTATGTTTACCTAATGAAACATAAAAGTGAAGCATTTGAGATATTTAGAATATTTCAAAATGAAGCAGAAAAACAACTTGGAAAAAGTATTAAGGCACTTCGATCAGATTGAGGTGGAGAATACTTGAGTCAAGAATTTGATGATCATCTAAAGAATTGTGGAATAGTTTCACAATTGACTCCACCCGGAACACCACAATGGAATGGTGTGTCCGAGAGGAGAAATCGGACTTTGTTAGACATGGTTCGATCAATGATGAGTCAAGTTGATCTTCCAATATCCTTTTGGGGTTACGCTCTAGAAACCGCTGCTTTCACACTAAATCGTGTTCCAACTAAATCGGTTCAAAAGACTCCATATGAGATGTGGAGCGGAAAGAAAACTTGTTTATCTTTCATGAAGATTTGGGGTTGCGAAGCCTATGTCAAAAGACTTGTCTCTGACAAACTTGCACACAAATCTTACAAATATATTTTCGTGGGATATCCAAAGGAAACTAGAGGATATTACTTTTACAACCGAGAGGACAACAAAGTGTTTGTTGCCCGAACTGGTGTCTTTCTAGAGAAAGAGTTTCTCTCCAAAGAAATCAGTAGGAGTAAAATAAATCTTGAAGAAATTCGAGACCCAGAAAATAACATTGAACCAATAGTGGAACAAGAACAAGAACCACAAGGAGTTATGGAACCTGTTCAAAATACACAAGCAACTCGCAGATCTAGTAGGTTACGATCCGAGCCCGAGAGATATGGATTTCTCGTAACGGATAGTAATGAGGTGGAAATCATTGAGAATGATGAACCAACAACCTACCAAGAGGCGATGTCTTCTCCTGATTCGGACAAGTGGCTTGGAGCCATGGAATCCGAATTGCAATCCATGCAAGACAATCAAGTTTGGAATTTGATTGATGCACCCGAAGGTGTAAATACCATAGGATGCAAATGGGTCTTCAAGAAGAAGACTGACATGGATGGGAAGGTACATACTTACAAAGCTAGACTTGTAGCGAAGGGTTATAGGCAAGTTCATGGTATTGACTATGATGAAACCTTTTCACCCGTAGCAATGATCAAGTCTATAAGAATTTTGCTTGCCATTGCCGCATATCATGACTATGAAATATGGCAAATGGACGTCAAAACCGCTTTCCTAAATAGAAAACTCCAAGAGGATATGTATATGACACAACCAGAAGGTTTTGAACAAGATTCTAAGGTATGCAAATTGCAGAGATCCATCTATGGATTGAAGCAAGCTTCTAGGAGTTGGAATCTCCGTTTTGATGAATCGGTCAAAGAGTTTGGTTTCATTAAGAACGAAGATGAGCCTTGTGTATACAAGAAGATTAGTGGGAGCATAGTTCTATTCCTTATTTTATACGTGGATGACATATTACTGATTGGAAACGATATTCCTACACTTCAGTTCGTAAAGACTTGGTTAGGAAAATGCTTCGCAATGAAAGATATGGGTGAAGCCGCATATATACTTGTCATTAAGATCTATAGAGATAGATCAAGGAGGCTACTTGGTTTAAGCCAAAGTACATACATTGACAAGGTCATTAGAAGATTCCGTATGGAAAATTCTAAGAGAGGCACCTAGCCAGTATTACATGGAGTTTCTCTAAGCAAGACTCAATATCCTAAGACAAACGATGAGCGTGAGAAAATTAATGATGTTCCATATGCTTCGGCAATTGGGTCCATCATGTATGCCATGATTTGTATTAGGCCGGATGTATCTTATGCTTTAAGCATGACAAGTAGATACCAATCCGACCCTGGTGAAAATCACTGGGTAGCTGTAAAAGCGATTCTTAAATACTTGAGAAGAACTAAAGACTCGTTTTTGGTCTATGGAGGAATGGAAGATGATCTCGTTGTAAATGCTTACACGGATGCAAGCTTCCAAACCAACAAAGATGATAGCCGATCGCAATCGGGTTTTGTGTTTATGTTAAATGGTGGAGCTGTAAGCTGGAAGAGTTCCAAGCAAAGTACAACCGCTGATTCTACAATGGAAGCTGAGTATATTACTGCATCAGATGCTGCAAAGGAAGCTGTTTGGATTAAGAAATCCAAACACATACTTAGGCGTTTTCATATCATTCGAGAGATCGTTGATAGAGGAGACATAAATATATGCAGAGTACCGACTGATGAAAATGTTGCGGACCCGCTAACAAAGGGACTTCCACAAGCTAAACATGAAGGTCATGTTTGGTCCATGGGTATTAGATACATGGGAGATTGGGCCTAGGGCAAGTGGGAGATTGTTGGTAGTGGTGCCCTAGGCACGTTTAATAAACGTTGTAATGGTTATCATTTATTTCATATCAATAAAGAAATGCTTTTGATTATTATTGTTGTTCATGTTTACTTATAATAATCTCCGTCCCTAGTACTTGTTAAGCACTAGTATAAAGGCTAAATGATCATGGGATGATCATGTTAGATTTATGGGTACTTGTTTGGAACAAGGTACTGGACATGACCCGCTGTATGAGATTTATGTCATGGTCTATGTCGAACATATGTATCATATTAGTTATGTCATTTGAATCCTTAGAACATGAAGTTATTATAGTCTTCCACTTGATGAACATTATGTTTGACATATTCAAACGCTACCTTTAACCGGGTAGTTATAAAGGGTATGATTGGCATAATCAGATTCACGTAGGGAAGAATAATAAGCTAAATGGATTTGTCCCTCTTCGGAGAGATGTCAAGCTTGGGCCTCTCGTAGGAATAATGTTGATGGAAATGTTCGGCCGAACTCAAATGAATTTATTAGATCAATGTCATTTAGATTATCAACATATTCGGAATCGAGAAAGTATTGAACAAAACAAGTTGACTTGTTGACCATGACTTGTGTTCAATGACATCGTGGACAAAGGGATTATGACATATTCTAAAGGAATGCAAACTTGTACCTAGTTATACTATTTGGGTAGGTATGACGGTTTGCTAGAACCTAATCATATCTTATGGTTTCACGTTTGAACCCATTGCCAACTTAGTATAATCATAGAGGGTCACACACAAGAGAACGAATATTTAAAAGGACTATATTGGAATTTTTGAAATTCTGGAAATCTGGGGAAGTGGGCGACCGCACGGTATGGACTGGGCAGCCGCACACTTAGCTCAGTTTTGTACCAGTTTGTTTCAGATAGTTGTGCGACCGCACAGTGGATTCTGGGCGGCCGCACAGTACTGTCGGGGGCAGATTCCTAATTTGATTAGGAAACGAATATTTGACGATTTTTGACACAAGTTTCCTATTTGGAATACGTCCTACTTGTGTATAAAAGGCCAAATTCGGCCAGCACTCTTCCCCAATTTTTTGTGAGTCTCCAAAGAGTTTGAGAGAGATTATTTTGTTCCAAGATATCCTTTGATTGAAGAACAAAATAATACACAAATAAAAATTCCATATAGTCATATTGATTGTGAAAACGTGTTTCACAATTTGGTCTAGCAACCAAGATCAAGTGTTCTTGATATTTGTTCGTGGTGTGGATACCGCTAGAGGGTGAAGCTCATCATCTCCAAGTTCGTGTTCTTACTTGTTCGTGATTAAAGTTTCAATTTCTCCACCAAGCTCAAAGACCAAATTCAAAGTCATCAAGGGTTAGTTTTCTAGTATTCATATTGCAAGTATTTGATTTAATCATATGAATGGATCTATGGGCTTTGGGTTTCATAAATTTTAAATGCTATATTCCGCTGCGCATGTGTCTACGAAACCCAACAGTTTGTACTATTTTTACTTTATTAATAAAATCTACGGAGGTACCGCCCTCCTTTCGCCAAAAAAAAAAAAAAATAGGGATTACAATTATATATCTAGCAGGTTAAATCTAACATAGTAATAAGAACATCATGAACATGTATGAAATAACACATAAACATGAAGATCAATACCCAAAATATGGCATATAATATGAATTCAAGCAAGAACATGAAGAACACAGTATAAATCATATGAATATGAATGTATAAACATAATGAAAGCATGCATAAATCAGATCTATACTAGTAGAACATAGAAAACCTCACCAATCTTGACAAGAACGAAGCCGAATCTTGAACGAGGATTCGCCAGACCTTCGGGTTTGCTAGAAAGGCTTGGAGAGAGGGTTCTGCCTTCAGTTTAGACTCTAGAACTCGGGGGAGAGAATTGTGTCGAGTTATGAACTGAGGTCACCTAAATATAGGATTTTTGAGATGGAAGGACTGGCTGCCCGGCCAAGGTATAACTGGCCGCCCGGCCAACCGCGGGGGTTATCGTGGTTCCCAAGGTTGCAATCAGACTGGACTTTGGAGAAACCCTAGATAACATCTATCCTTGTGGCTAATCTGATCAGGTTGTAAATATCTTTTTATCTGGGCTTTTCGAGAAATTCCGGATAAGTCCTGTGCATCTTGTAAATACCTGTGAGCTCCTTCTGAGTTTTGGAATGCCTAACAACTCATTTTCAGGCCTGGTACTAACAGTAGCCCTCGTCGACGCTTCTTGCAAGGCATGGAAGGTCGTCGATTAAGAAAGGAACCGATCTGAAACATTAGTTCCAAATCGAGGGAGAGAAATCAAGAAGGTGACCAGATTGGTCGAGCGGCTGAACCTTTATCAGGCTACCTACGTATCCTAAGGGGAATCAAGCCAGTCGTAGTTCATGCTCTGGTGGTAGAAACGAGACATCATCTTTCGTTAGGGATAAGCTCCTGTACAAAGATAAACATTCGCAGGGGGAGAGAGAGAAGAAAAAAATGAGACATCAGCTTCTGCTGGGGATAACAATCCTACAAACACTATCCTGTTTGAAGACTTGAACATTTGTTTAAAGATAATAGAATCGTTGTTCAGACTCTACTGGGGAAAGGGGCCAAAGCCATATGCACGGCGTGAGAAGAAGATTCAAGAATCATGAACAAAATTAGGGATGGATTCTGACTTCTTATGGAGCGCGCGTATTAAAAAAAATCATCAAATGTGTCCGAAGACACTAGCAACAGTGACTGAAATTATGTCCAGAGATACCAGCAACCTACGCTAAAAATGAGACGCACGGGTTATGAAGAAGGAATCTTATAGAGCGTGTGAATCAAATAATTTCTCGAACACTATGGTATATAGAGACGCTAAAACCTCAGGATCGCAGGATTCAGTAAAACGGTACCGCAGACGGTATATCGAAACGTAGGTGCTTCGGGATCGTACTAGTTACGCCAATAACACTTCGATTATATCGAGATGCAGGTACCTCGGGTCGATTCAGTTATTAAAGGATTTATGACGGCTTCCTAAACCCGCATTAAGATTTATAGGGGTCTTTCGACCTTCATCCATTGCTCTCGTTGGGGAAATAGATTAATTTGGTAATTTATTGAGGTCTTTCGGACCAAATTTGATTAATTTTGGAAATTATTGAGGTCTTCCGGACCAGATTTGTTTAATTTTGGAAATTATTGAGGTCTTCCGGACCAAATTGAATTAATTTGGAATTTATTGAGGTCTTCTGGACCAGATTCGATTAATTTGGAATTTATTGAGGTCTTCCGGACCAGATTGAATTATTTTATGACTAGGGTGTCACTTTTGGGTTAAAGATAAGCTGGAGGGGTTAAAGTGTAAATTTTGGCACCTGGAAGAATATGTGGCCGTGTGTCCAGTCCTTCTGATTGGATGGAATTCGATCACGAGGATTGCTGAAGAGCGCGTGCGATGGAGAGCTGAGATCGTGCCACATCACCTTGGAGAGACTGGCCGCGCGGACAGTCCTTCTGCTGGACAGACCCTATAAACAGCCGCCGGCTGTTGTTTTCTCTGTCATTCTTCTTCTTCATTGTCGGGCAAATAGGGAAAAAAGATGGTTTTGAGGAGTTTAATCACTATTGTTGAGTGATCTTTGGTATTCTAGCGATGGATTTTCAATATCTCTTTGGTGCGGAGCAACATCTTGAACAAGGCGGAGGCGCGGAGTAACATTTGGAGTAGGGTGAAGGTGCGGAGCCACCTCACCACGAGGAGCAACTGCAGCAGTGGGTAAGAATGCCCGCGAGGAACTACCTGTTGGTAGTGGTGCCCTAGGCACGTTTAATAAACGTTGTAATTGTTATCATTTATTTCATATCAATAAAGAGATGTTTTGATTAATATTATTGTTCATGTTTACTTATAATAATCTCCGTCCCTAGTACTTGTTAAGCACTAGTATAAAGGCTAAATGATCATGCGATGATCATGTTAGATTTATGGGTACTTATTTGGAACAAGGTACTGGACATGACCCGCTGTATGAGATTTATGTCATGGTCTATGTCGAACATATATCTCATATTAGTTATGTTATTTGAATCCTTAGACATGTTTGTATTTTCTTTATTTATTTAATAAAATCTAGGGAGGTGCCGCCCTCCTTTAGCCAAAAAAAAAAATAAATAAAATAAAAAAAAAATGAATCCTTAGACATGAAGTTATTATAGTCTTCCACTTGATGAACATTATGTTTGACATATTCAAACGCTACCTTTAACCGGGAAGTTATAAAGGGTATGATTGCATAATTGGATTTACGTAGGGAAGAATAATAAGCTAAGTGGATTTGTCCCTCCACGGAGAGATGTCAAGCTTGGGCCTCTCGTAGGAATGGTGTTGATGAAATGTTCGGCCGGACTCAAATGAATTGATTGGATCAATGGCATTTGGATTATCAACATATTCAGAATCGAGAAAGTATTGAACAAAACAAGTTGACTGTTTCACCATGACTTGTGTTCAATGACATCGTGGACAAAGGGATTATGACATATCCTAAAGGAATGCGAACTTGTATCTAGTTATACTATTTGGGTAGGTATGACGGTTTGCTAGAACCTAATCATATCTTATGGTTTCATGTTTGAACCCATTGCCAACTTAGTATAATCCTAGAGGGTCACACACAATAGAACGAATCTTTAAAAGGACTAAATTGGAATTTTGGAAATTCTGGACATTCTGGGGAAGTGGGCGACCGCACAGTGTGGACTGGGCGGCCGCACACTTAGCTCAGAATTGTACCAGTTTGTTTCAGATAAATGTGCGACCGCACAGTGTATTCTGGGCGGCCGCACAGTACTGTCGGCTGGTAATTTCCTAATTCGATTTGGAATGTCTTTTGACACAAGATTCCTATTTGGAATAGGTCTTGCTTGTGTATAAAAGGATGAGTTCGGCCAGAACTTCAGTGATAGCCTTTTGTGAGTCTCCAAAGAGTTTGAGAGAGGTTTTACTTTGTTCTAAGACAGCCTTGGTCAAAGAACAAAATAATACACAAGAGAGAAAATTCCATATAGTTCAAATTCATTGTGAAAACGTGTTTCACAATTTGGTCTAGCAACCAAGATCAAAGAAGTTCCTTTGATATTCGTTCGAAGTGTGGATACCGCTAGAGGGTGAAAATCATCATCTTCAAAGTTTGTGTTCAAGCTTTGTGATCGTGATCAAGTCTTCAAATCTCCACCAAAGACCAAGAGAAATTTAATAGCCATCAAGGGTTAGTCTTATCCGATATTCATGTTATTGTATTTGATTTAATCATATGAACGGATCTATGGGCTTTGGGTTTCAAAATTTTAAATACTAAATTCCACTGCGCATGTTACTACGAAACCCAACAGTGGTATCAGAGCCCTGTTCATGTTGATTATTTCAATACCTAGATCATGTTATGTGTACATAAATTGTTTATGTGCCTTGCATGATGTGAATATTGGAATATATGACGTTTATGTGTTATGTGATTTTATGTGGTTTATTGTTTTGCAACTTTAATCGCACGATTCAATCGCAATAAATAAATTATGATGGATTCAGAATTGTTGATTATTAATTTTTGATTGGATCAAAGTTTTAATAATCGGGGAAAAACGATTTTGAGACAAAATTTTCGAACTTGAAAATTCTGCACCTTCTGATGGCCATGGGCGACCGCACAGAAGATTCTGGGCGGCCGCACATTTTTTGGGCGACCGCACAGATCTTTTTGGGCGGCCGCACAAAGGGATCAGAAGGTCTGATTTTGGTCAAAAACAGAATCTGGAATTTTTCGAAAAATTCAACAAAACCAGTAATAGAACCAGTCCAGACTTGCTGATCTGGAATGGGTTTTGGGTAGTTGGTTTGTGTGTGGATTTTGGGGTTTGATTTTCCTAATTGTTTTAGTCTTGTGATTCCTAGATTGGTTCATGTTTTGGATGGCTAATCTGCGTTCATCGAGATTGTGTTTCCCAAAATTGATCGCAATCAAAGTTTCAAAGATAAAACGAAGTTAGAATTATGAAGAGTTCATAATTGCTAAAATTGAGAAACAAAGTTCTTGATTCAAAGTTTGGAGATCCATGTGGAATTGGGAATGCAATTGGCCTACGTTCATCGAGACCATCTATTGCTTAGTTTCGGCCACATGGACTACTTTCTTGGTTTCTTGAATTAGTGCGGGATTGTGGTTGCCTAATGGCTTAGTTCGACCGCACTTCTTGTTGTCTTGATTTGGAGATAATAACCAAATTTGAAATAGTCTCATCCTCATAATTATAGAGAAACTAATGACACATAAATATCATGCTTAAATTAATGGAGATTAATTTAGTGGCTAAACTTGATGTGTAACATGTTTATATTATGTGCTCATAAATTTGTTATATGCTATATGTGATGAACCTTCAAATAATGTTTTAAGTCCTTCTTTGCCATGCCATGATTAAAACACTTGTTTATATATGGGTGATTTTGATGTGGGTTCGCCTCCGCGAAGTGTATTGATTTTATTCATGTATGAGCAAGACGAGGTTCATTAATTTAATGTGGGCTTGCCTCCGCAAGGTGCATTAAATTGAATGGTTCCTATACGTTTAAAATGGTTGGACTTAATTAGGCGTCAAAACAGTTTTGGGCCTAGGCAAAAGATGAGATTAAACATGCTTTTTGAAATTGGATTTCTCAAAGAATCTCATAAAAGGATCTAAGAATCATATGGGATATGATTGACATGATTGTCTACCTAATTAATTTATTTTTTTGAGCGGTCCGCCTCCGTGGACTCAAAAGTTAAATTAAAGTTGGATCTTAGCCCAATTAAATTATATTATGCATTGGATGTATATGAAGGTTATATAATTTAATGGGAGTATTTTCATTTGAAAAATACATTATTTATTTCTTTAATGAAAAATTGGTACTTATTAAATTTTAGAAATTTTGCATATTTGTAGATAATGACTAATAACACTCAATCAATGTCGTTGCGATCGATCCTTGAGAAGGATAAGCTCGAAGAGAATGGTACTAACTTTATGGATTGGATCCGCAGCATAAGAATCGTTCTTAGGCAAGAAGATAAGTTGTACATTCTCGATGGGCCTCTCCCCGCTGAACCACCGCCTACTGCCCCTAGGGTAGAAAGAGACAATTACAAGAAACATCGTAATGATTCTAGAGATGTAAGTTGTCTCATGCTTGCTGCTATGTGTTCAAAACTCCAACAAAGTTTGGAACATTTGGAAGCCTATGAGATAGGCGTGGAGTTGAGAACCATGTTTCAAGAGCAAGCTAGGCAAGAGAGGTACAAGACCATTGTTGCATTCACTACTTGTAAAATGAATGAAGGGCAACAAGTGAGTCCTCACTTTCTTAAAATGAAAGGTTATGTAGAGCACCTTGAGAAACTTGGCTATCCAATCCCATTGGAGCTAGCCACGGATCTCATTCTTAATTCATTGCCTAAAAGTTATAATCAGTTTGTAATGAATTATAACATGCATGGAATGGATAAGAATCTCTCTGAGCTGCATGGGATGCTCAAAACCGCAGAGATGAAAATTGTGGAGAAAGGTTCTCCCGTGCTCTTGGTTCATGATGGGAAGAAGGCTAATGCTAAAGGAAAGGGTAAGAAAGTTATCAAACCCAAAATAAGCAAGGAAAAGGTTGCCAAGGCTTCTGAGGCAAAACCCGATTCACAAAAGGATGCAATCTGTTTCCATTGTCAAGAAATTGGTCATTGGAAACGTAATTGTAAGGCTTTCTTGGAAGAGCAAAAGAAGAAGAAGAGCAGCAAGGCTGCGTCGACTTCAGGTATCTATATGATAGATATTCTCCTTTTTACCACTGATTCTTGGGTATTGGATACCGGATGTGGTTCTCACATTTGTCTAAATGTGCAGGGACTAAAGAATAGGAGACTGCTTAAAGAAGGTGAAGTAGATCTACGTGTGGGGAATGGAGCAAGCCGTAGGGACTTATGAAGTCACTTTACCTTCCGGATTAATTCTTGTTTTGAACAATTGTTATTATGTTCCGGATTTAAGCAGAAATATTATTTCAATTTCTTGTTTGGATAATGAAGGTTTTAAGTTTCTTATTGAGAATAAGAAATTTTCTATTTATTTAAATGATGTGCTTTATGGTATTGCTAATTCATTTAATGGTCTTTATATCTTGGATGTCAAGAATGAAAATAATGACAATGTCTATCATGTAAATAAGAAATCTAAACCTAATGATGTAAATCATACCTATTTATGGCATTGCCATCTTGGTCATGTTAATGAGAAGCGTATCTCAAAACTCCATGGGGACGGACTTTTAGGTTCATGTGACCTCGAGTCATATGATACTTGTGAGTCGTGTCTTCTTGGAAAAATGACTAAGACACCTTTTACCAAGTTGGGTGAAAAGGCAAGCGACTTATTGGGGTTGATACATTCCGATGTATGCGGACCATTAAGTAGCAATGCTAGGGGAGGATTTCAATACTTCATAACCTTCACTGATGATTATAGTAGATTTGGGTATGTTTACCTAATGAAACATAAAAGTGAAGCATTTGAGATATTTAGAATATTTCAAAATGAAGTAGAAAAACAACTTGGCAAAAGTATAAAAGCACTTCGATCAGATTGAGGTGGAGAATACTTAAGTCAAGAATTTGATGATCATCTAAAGAATTGTGGAATAGTTTCACAATTGACTCCACCTGGAACACCACAATGGAATGGTGTATCCGAGAGGAGGAATCGGACTTTGTTAGACATGGTTCGATCAATGATGAGTCAAGTTGATCTTCCAATATCCTTTTGGGGTTACGCCCTAGAAACCGCTGCTTTCACACTAAATCGTGTTCCAACTAAATCGGTTCAAAAGACTCCATATGAGATGTGGAGCGGAAAGAAGCCTTGTCTATCCTTCATGAAGATTTGGGGTTGTGAAGCTTTTGTCAAAAGACTTGTCTCAGACAAACTTGCACACAAATCTGATAAATGTAATTTCGTGGGATATCCTAAGGAAACTAAAGGATATTACTTTTACAACCGTGAGGATAACAAAGTGTTTGTTTCCTGAATTGGTGTCTTTCTAGAGAAAGAGTTTCTCTCCAAAGAAATCAGTGGGAGTAAAATAAATCTTGAAGAAATTCGAGACCCAGAAAATAACATTGAACCAATAGTGGAACAAGAACCACAAGGAGTTGTGGAACCTGTTCAAAATACACAAGCAACTCGCAGATCTAGTAGGTTACGATCCGAGCCCGAGAGATATGGATTTCTCGTAACGGATAGTAATGAGGTAGAAATCATTGAGAATGATGAACCGTCAACCTACCAAGAGGCGATGTCTTCTCCTGATTCGGACAAGTGGCTTGGAGCCATGGAATCCAAATTGCAATCCATGCAAGACAATCAACTTTGGAATTTGATTGATGCACCCGAAGGTGTAAAAACCATAGGATGCAAATGGGTCTTCAAGAAGAAGACTGACTTGGATGGGAAGGTGCATACTTACAAAGCCAGACTTGTAGCGAAAGGTTATAGGCAAGTTCATGGTATAGACAATGATGAGACCTTTTCACCCGTAGCAATGATCAAGTCTATAAGAATTTTGCTTGCCATTGCCGCATATCATGACTATGAAATATGGCAAATGGACGTCAAAACCGCTTTCCTGAATGGAAAACTCCAAGAGGATGTGTATATGACACAACCAGAAGGTTTTGAACAAGATTCTAAGGTATGAAAATTGCAAAGATCCATCTATGGATTGAAGCAAGCTTCTAGGAGTTGGAATCTCCGTTTTGATGAATCGGTCAAAGAGTTTCGTTTCATCAAGAACGAAGATGAGCCTTGTGTATACAAGAAGATTAGTGGGAGCATAGTGCTATTCCTTATTTTATATGTGGCTGACATATTGCTCATTGGAAACAACATTCCTACACTTCAATCTGTGAAGACTTGGTTAGGAAAGTGCTTTGCAATGAAAGATATGGGTGAAGCCGTATATATTCTTGGCATTAAGATCTATAGAGATAGATCAAGGAGGCTACTTGGGTTAAGCCAAAGTACATACATTGACAAGGTCATTAGAAGATTCCGTATGGAAAATTCTAAGAGAGGCACCTTGCCCATGTTACATGGAGTTTCTCTAAGCAAGACTCAATGTCCTAAGACAAACGATGAGCGTGAGAAAATGAATGATGTTCCATATGCTTCGGCAATTGGGTCCATCATGTATGTCATGATTTGTACTAGGCCGGATGTATCTTATGCTTTGAGCATGACAAGTAGATACCAATCCGACCCTGGCGAAAATCACTAGATAGCTGTAAAAGCGATTCTTAAGTACTTGAGAAGAACTAAAGACTCGTTTTTGGTCTATGGAGGAATGGAAGATGATCTCGTTTTAAATGCTTACACGGATGCAAGCTTCCAAACCGACAAAGATGATAGCCGATCGCAATCGGGATTTGTGTTTATGTTAAATGGTGGAGCTGTAAGCTGGAAGAGTTCCAAGCAAAGTACAACTACTGATTCTACAACAGAAGCTGAGTATATTGCTGCATCGGATGCTGCAAAGGAAGCTGTTTAGATTAAGAAGTTCATAACTGAACTTGAAGTGGTTCCTAGTATTGCTAATCCAATAGACCTTTATTGCGACAATAATGGTGCTATTGCTCAAGCAAAGGAACCAAGAGAACATCAGAAATCCAAACACATACTTAGGCGTTTTCATATCATTCGAGAGATCGTTGATAGGGGAGACGTAAATATATGCAGAGTACCTACTGATGACAATGTTTCGGACCCGCTAACAAAGGGACTTCCACAAGCTAAACATGATGGTCATGTTAGGTCCATGGGTATTAGATACATGGGAGATTGGGCCTAGGGCAAGTGGGAGATTGTTGGTAGTGGTGCCCTAGGCACGTTTAATAAACGTTGTAATTGTTATCATTTATTTCATATCAATAAAGAGATGTTTTGATTATTATTATTGTTCATGTTTACTTATAATAATCTCCGTCCCTAGTACTTGTTAAGCACTAGTATAAAGGCTAAATGATCATGCGATGATCATGTTAGATTTATGGGTACTTGTTTGGAACAAGGTACTGGACATGACCCGCTGTATGAGATTTATGTCATGGTCTATGTCGAACATATATCTCATATTAGTTATGTCATTTGAATCCTTAGACATGAAGTTATTATAGTCTTCCACTTGATGAACATTATGTTTGACATATTCAAACGCTACCTTTAACCGGGAAGTTATAAAGGGTATGATTGGCATAATCGGATTTACGTAGGGAAGAATAATAAGCTAAGTGGATTTGTCCCTCCACGGAGAGATGTCAAGCTTGGGCCTCTCGTAGGAATGGTGTCGATGAAATGTTCGGCCGGACTCAAATGAATTGATTGGATCAATGGCATTTGGATTATCAACATATTCGGAATCGAGAAAGTATTGAACAAAACAAGTTGACTGTTTGACCATGACTTGTGTTCAATGACATCGTGGACAAAGGGATTATGACATATCCTAAAGGAATGCGAACTTGTATCTAGTTATACTATTTGGGTAATGACGGTTTGCTAGAACCTAATCATATCTTATGGTTTCATGTTTGAACCCATTGCCAACTTAGTATAATCCTAGAGGGTCACACACAATAGAACGAATCTTTAAAAGGACTAAATTGGAATTTTGGAAATTCTGGACATTCTGGGGAAGTGGGCGACCGCACAGTGTGGACTGGGCGGCCGCACACTTAGCTCAGAATTGTACCAGTTTGTTTCAGATAAATGTGCGACCGCACAGTGTATTCTGGGCGACCGCACAGTACTGTCTGCTGGCAATTTCCTAATTCGATTTGGAATGTCTTTTGACACAAGATTCCTATTTGGAATAGGTCTTGCTTGTGTATAAAAGGATGAGTTCGGCCAGAACTTCAGTGATAGCCTTTTGTGAGTCTCCAAAGAGTTTGAGAGAGGTTTTACTTTGTTCTAAGACATCCTTGGTCAAAGAACAAAATAATACACAAGAGAGAAAATTCCATATAGTTCAAATTCATTGTGAAAACCTGTTTCACAATTTGGTCTAGCAACCAAGATCAAAGAAGTTCCTTTGATATTCGTTCGAAGTGTGGATACCGCTAGAGGGTGAAAATCATCATCTTCAAAGTTCGTGTTCAAGCTTTGTGATCGTGATCAAGTCTTCAAATCTCCACCAAAGACCAAGAGAAATTTAATAGCCATCAAGGGTTAGTCTTATCCTATATTCATGTTATTGTATTTGATTTAATCATATGAACGGATCTATGGGCTTTGGGTTTCAAAATTTAAATGCTAAATTCCGCTGCGCATGTTACTACGAAACTCAACACTACCGTCCCCAAGAATGGCATTTCGTCATGGGACAACACTTCGAGCTATACATGGGGTCCGACAGGCACTGGTCCAGAGGGCAGATGATGGAGACCACGGAAGTAAGGATCCCTCTTTTTATCGCTTTTGAGTATTTTTGTGTCTTTAATTTGTACTTGTCATATTTTTAAGACTGCTGTAGACACCCCGCCTTGGACCTCTCACCCTGATTGCATACATAGTATTTTTATTTAACTTATTTTCGTTAATTTCTGTTACTTCGGTTAAGTTCCTAACTGTTTCCATTAGTTTTGGACTAAACTGAATAACAGAGTTAACTTTAGAGTCATTTCTGTCATTCTGTCATTTTTAGGCGCGGGCGCCTCCCGTAATAGCCATGTGCCGCGCGCGCGTTTGACTTAACTGGCCGGACCCGCGCGCCTCCCATATTGACTGTTACGGATTGCAGCCTTTTCCCTCCATTTTTAGAGTAAAAAACAACCTTTTCATCACATGTTTTATTCTAGCATTAAACCCTTTTATTCTATAACTCCCAATCCCATATTCTTAGCCATTTCGTAAATAAAATATTTCTTTTATTTATTATTTGATTTTCTCTTTATTATTTATTATTTATTTATTTTGTTATTGGTTGAAAAGCCATCTTTTCTCTCTTTTCTACCTATTTAAACCTCTCATTTCTACCTTAGAAAAGGACCTCAAACTTTCTCTACACCTAAACTCTACACAAATTCCCCCAACAACATTTCTCTACAAAAACACTACACAAAGTGTTGCACACAATTTCTCTACAACAAGTCCATCTCCAAGTCAGGATTTGAAATTCTTATTTTCTAAAAGGTACTTTATCCTTCTTCTCTTATTTTATTTGTCTTAGTCAATGTATGCAATCCCCATCAATGTTACATGACTAAATGACCAGACATGCCATAGATATGCCGCGGTTTCCAGATACCATTAGGGTGCAGCGGGGTGGCGTCGATGTTGACTTTGACCTTGCTCTGATCGAGGCTGATGAGGTTACTGGGGCCCAGCTTCCTCCTCTTGGAGCTACAGTATGATACCTATTGCCTTTCATTTCTGTCTTGCACATACACACTTTTAGACTTGTCATCTCTGATTATGGATATCTGTCCCAGGTGACTCGGGAGGCTTATATCCGCTCTGTCCGCCGGGGCAACATCTTTGAGTGTTTATTTCGGAGCTTAGTTGCTGCTTGTACCTACCGTCAGGAGGATATAATAGCACCGCAACGCCGAGAGAGAACACCTACGGAGGCTACTTCCTCGTCCCGTGCCCATCGGAGGTCTGTCAGAGGTAGGGGCTCTGGTGCTGGTGGATCCCACTATGTGCAGCAGCGGGGCCATGGAGATGATGATGCTAGTAATGATGATGAGGAGGAGGAGGTGGAGATTGAGGAGAGCTCAGACTAGATTTTTTTTTTTTTTTTTTTTTTTTTGAAAAGAGGACGGTACCTCCCTAGATTTTATTGATTAAAAAGAAAATTACAAACAAGGTGGGGGACATGACAACCTCAACCACCTGGAAATAGAGACTATGGGGGGAAGCCTTACACAAGTTGTAAGGTCCTCTACAATAAAGGGAGGGGTGATTACTAAAACTAGCAAACAATCTAAAACAAAATCTAGCCATAGAGAGAAGTAAATTATCTGAGCCGAATATGGGAAGTAGAGGAGCGATCCAACACAAGGGCACCCTTACAATCCGAGGGCAGATCATCAAATAAATAGTATAAAGAATTGGTACGAGACACCACTGCAGCATTAGCAAGACCATCGGCAACCATATTACCTTCGCGAAGCACATGAGTAATCCGGACCGTCATCAGGTTCAAAAGGCGTTTAATCTCCATAATGTCATACCAAATAGTCCAAGGAATGTGGTATTCCTCAACAATAATTTTGAGGAGAACTTCCGAATCTATTTCTAACCATAAAGAAGAAATACCGAATCTCCAAGAAAAAGCTAAGCCATCCTTAACGGCCTTAGCCTCTGCCACCATATTAGTGCCATGGCCATAGAAGTGGGAGAAAGCAAAGACCATATTGCCATTTGAGTCCCGAATAATACCGCCTCCAGTAATAATACCTGGATTACCTTTCGAAGCTCCATCTGTATTTAGCTTAAAGTGCTCCAATATAGGAGGATTCCAAGAGACCATCCTAATTTTCTTTCTGATAGTAGGAGTACCCGAAATGCCAAAGAAAGCGAAAACCAGATTATCTACCCAAGAACCCGAAAACTGAATGTCAAAAGCTTTGATCACATCTTTAACAGAAGCAACAACTAAAGAAGTAATCCGAGAAAAAGACATCTTCAACCCCTCAAATCTCGATTTATTTCTCCCTTTCCAGATTTCCCATAGAATAAAACAAGGTATAACACGACGAAGCCAAGAAATACCGTGGGATACCTTTTTAGTATTGCAAAACCACCAACTGGCCAGAATAGAATGAAGATTGTAGGTAAAATACTTCAGGCCTATAATGTGAGAAAAATAGACCCAGACTTTCCTAGCGACATCACCATACACAAAAAGATGCTCTAGATCTTCAATAGATGGAGTAGAACAGCAATTACACGCAGAAACAAGGGAAATACCTCTCTTTTGGATGGCACAATCTGTAGGGATCCCTCTATGAAGAGTACGCCACATGAAGATTGAGATTTTGAGAGGAATATTTTTATGCCAACAGTGTTCAAAAATAGGCCGAGAGAGACCTTTGGATCGACATACATTCCAGGCCGAAGATATGGAAAAACTGCCCGAGGCATTAGGCATCCAAAATAACGCATCAGGTCTGTCCATAATCTCAATATTATTATCTCGGATATAATCTAAAAGATGGCATCCATACTCATTCTGAATATACTCCACTCTCGGCTGCCCATTAAGAAATAAAGAAGAGACTTCAATATGATTACCATGCAACAAGATAGAGTCAGTCAACCAACGATCATGAATAGAGATATCCCCTCGCCCAATTCTCCACCCAATCTTACCTTCAACGATGGGTTTAGCTTTGATCATTCTGCACCAAATGTGTGACGCATAAGATGGTTTAGAAGCGTCCATAGGATGAGTCCCGAAGCAATATTTTGCTGCCAAAAATTCTGTCCAAAGAGAGGATCCACTTCGAAACTTCCACCATAGCTTCATTGCTAAGGCAAAAGCTATATCTTCAAACTTTCTAATACCAAGCCCCCCTTCCGAAGTTGGAAGAAAAAGAGTATTCCTCCTGACCCAATGACACTTATGATGCCCCTCTTCATCACACCAAAAGAAGTTAGCAATAAGACGATACATAGAATTAATAACACCTTTAGGCGGATCTAATAAAGCGATGTAATAGAGGGGGATAGCTTGTAAACATGTTCTAATAAGAGTCAACTTGGCCCCAAAGAAAGTAGCTTACCATGCCAAGTAGCCAACCGATCTTCCATTTTTCTCAGGACCGAATCAAAGAGGGAAATCTTTTTACGGCCAACATATAAGGGGCAACCCAAATAAATGATTGGCAGCTCCTTCTTTTGAAAGCCTGTAGCCTCAGAAATAATAGCATCTTTATCATCATTATGAACCCCAGTAATGAAACAAGACTTCGCGGAACTAACTAGTTGGCCAGAGAAATTCTGATACCAATTAAGGCATCTCATGTGAGCATCAAGAGAATCTTTGGAACCATTGCAAAAAATAATAATATCATCTGCATACGCCAAATGAGAAATCATAGGAGTATGAATATGGGCCCGATATCTATACTGAGGGAAATCAGAATGAAGAAGGTTCAGACCTCGGCTCAAAACCTCAGCAGCAATAATAAAAAGAGTGGGAGAAATAGGGTCACCTTGACGAAGCCCTCGAGAAGATTGGAAGAATCCACAACTTTCACCATTCACAAGCACCGAAAACCAGCAAGAAGAGATACAACGGAAAATAAGGTCATTCCACACTTCATTAAAACCAAACTTCCTCATAACCTTAATCAAAGCAAACCAAGAAATCCGATCATAGGCCTTGGCCATATCAAGCTTCATAGTAACATTAGTGCCCCAAACCTTTTTCCTACGGGATTGCATTAACTCTTGAGCAAGGAGAACATTCTCATGGATCAACCTACCTTGGACAAAACCACTTTGCTGAGGGGAGATAATCCTTGGGAGAATGGGAGCAAGCCTCCCAGTTAGCAGTTTTGTAATCACTTTGTTTGAAAAATTACAAAGGCTAATAGGGCGTAACTCCGAAAAAGATGTAGGGGAAATTACCTTAGGAATTGTAACTATAAGGGTGCTAGTCCAACTCCTAGGCATAGCATGTCCCGAGAAAAATTCATTAATAGCACGATAGAAATCTTCTTTAATAATATCCCAGCAAGATTTATAGAAAGCCCCCGTGTATCCATCCGGCCCTGCAGCACTCTGTCCATTCATAGACCAAATAACCTGTTTAATCTCAGCCATGGTAGGAGGAGCTGTAAGCAACAGATTATCATCTTCAGTAATTAAAGTCGGAATAACACTCAAAATATCATTACTAGGATTATCATGCGGCTTCTGAAGTTGATTGGAATAAAACGAGACAGCCTCCTGCTGAATATCATCCTTAGAGTGAATCCAGTCACCATTGGAATTTCTGATGCGATGGATAAATAGCTTTGACGCTTCTTCCGGACGTATGAATGAAAAAACTTAGTATTCTTATCACCTTCTTTAATCCAAGATATATTGGCCTTTTGACACCAATAGTCTTCTTCCATTTTCAGTTTCTCTAGCAGGGTAGCCTTAGCCATGCTCAAGCCAATAATATTTTCTTCCAAGGGGTCATTTTGAACCAAAATCTCACATCTAGTAACTTCATCCTCAGCATGTTTGATTTGTTGATCAATTCTCCCAAAGCTTTCTTTATTCCACAACGAAATAGCCTTTTTTAAACGAGAAAGCTTTTTTGCAAAACAAACCATGGGCCGCCCATCCATATACTCACTCCAGGAGTGAGCCACAAGATTCTGAAAGGTAGGATGATTTATCCACACATTCAGGAATCGAAAAGGGCCTTTAATGGACTCAGCTTCAGTTTGAAGTTGAATAACAAGAGGGGAGTGATCCGAACATGTTCTATTAAGGTGAGTCACACTAGTAGCATAGAATTTATCCAGCCATTGAGTATTGTAGAAAGCCCTATCCAGCCTTTGATAAATAGTAGGGCATCCCCGGGGTTTATTCACCCAAGTAAAACCACTACCCCGATAGCCAGCATCAATAAGACCAATAAATTGCACCATATCAGAAAATTCAGCCACAACTTTCTCCTTAATAGGCTTGCCACCTATCTTTTCAGATTGATCAAGAACACAATTAAAATCCCCCACAATAAGCCAAGGATTATCTCCGACATTCATACTCATAAGATTATCCCATAAATTCCTCCTTTCATAACGATCACAGCTCGCATAAACCACAGTTAGAAAAACAGGAAAGCTCCATAAAGGATGACTGATTTGCATTGTTAAATCTTGTCCAGAATCGTGATGAACTCGACAATCATACCCATGCTTCCAGAAAACCCAAATTTTACTAGTGCAATTAGCAAACCCCCCAACACACCCAAGATTTCTTTGAGTTTTAAGAAGATGAGCAGAATTCAACATAGGCTCAGAAATAGCCACAAAAGAAGCACCATATAACCTAATTAACCTTTTAAGTCTACGGAGAGAAGCTTTATTGCCAATCCCTCTCACATTCCAATTAATCAACGCTACCATTGGAAATATAATAGAGAGAACAAAAAGGTTACCATCTTAAGAAGGTGGAGAAGCAGATTGGCTTCTCTTTTTTCTTGGCTGCACAATAGTGAAGCCATCAGCATCGGTTTTTCCAAGAACAGGACCATTAAAAGGAGTTGAACCAGCCTGTTCTGTGACAATGAGGGAGGAGCTCTTGGGGAAAGATTTAAACCAGCAATATTATCACTGTAGCCATCCTGAGTATCAACAGTCACAACTTCAAATACTTGAGGAGAACTAGGAACTTGAGATTGTTCTCTATGAGCAGCAATGTTACTCAATACATTCTCAATAGCTATACCAGAATTAGAATTCCCAGTTTTATGAATAGATTCATTACATGCATTCTTCAAAGCCTTTTGAACAGCTTCAGGAAGTGGAACCCCTCTTTTAGCCATTACCGGAATTGAAGTCTTGGTGCCACCATTAACCTCGTTAGTAGTGCCATCCAAATTTTTTTCAAGTCCACTCGTCTGACCTATATTCTGATTCTGCCCATTACTAGCATCACCATCCGTTTTAGACCCATTCTGCACCAACCGTTCCTTTGAGCCACCTTCTTTATCATTTTGAACCAAAGGTTCCTTATTCTTAGCTACAAAAACTTTGGATAGCTTCTCCTTCGGAGCCTCATTCTTAAGGCTAGGATTGGCTCTCCTACAACCAGAAATTTCATGTCCAAGAACCAAACAGTGCTTGCAATACTTTGGAATGTGATCATATTCCAATTTTTGAAAAAAACTTGGGCAGACATCCCCACAATCAATGAATATCTCATGTGGAAACTTTCTCAGAACATCCACTTGTATTAAGACTTTAGCAATACTTGGTCTAGAAAATTCAGCCGTAGCTTTATCTAGGGAAAGAGGTGTACCAATCATTGAGGCCGCCGTAAAGAGAAATTGTTTATTCATTAAATGGATTGGGAGCCCAGGAAATCCTACCCAAACAGGAACAATAGGAGATTCTTGTTCCGGTCTCCAAGAGGGAGACCAAGCCAAAGTACGCATAGGAAATCGATGGACATACCAAACATCTTTCAAGAATAAACGTTGGTAATCTTCCTCCGTAGAAAGTTGAATAAGCATATGCCTATTATCCAAATTACCAAGCTTATAATTACCTTTTAGTTGGAATTTGGCGAAAGAGATTCGAGAGTCTTCCATAGAGGGACGACCATGCATGAACTTTCCCACCAGCGAATACTTGAACGGCTGTGCAAAAGCTTCGATAATTTCTTTGGAGAGCTTTACCGAGGGAATACCTTTATGAGATCCAGTAGGAATCATGGGAGCATCAACGCTTTGATTAAATGGGGTCGAAATACCATTCGAAGAAGGATTAGCTGGTTGGGAGAATAATTCAGCAAAAGATTTGGAAACCGGCGCTTTAGGAATCTGATTAGGAATAGGAATCGCCGGCTTCGCAATCATAGAAGGAGATGAACTCGTTTGCGGCACATGATTAGGGTTTGACGATGAAAGTATAGGGGCCGCATTAGGGTTTGCATGTGCGGCAACAATAGGGTCATTAACAACTGGGGAGAAATAAGGGTTTCGAGAACTGGAATTAACGGAGGGAAATAACGCGATCGGAGTAGCCATGGCCAACGGCCACTGCCCCTAGGGAGAACCCTAGCGACGGGGGGAGAGAATCGCCTTAGAGAGAGAAAGCTAGAGCCTTTTGTGAAGTTATTGAGGATACAAATCAGATTGACCATTCATCGAGCTCAGACTAGATATAGTTCTTATTTACTGCAGGTTGTTTAGAGAGAGAGAGAGAGAGAAAACAAACAGATAATATGTGCACGTTATTTTATTTGCTTTCTATGTAAATATTTAATTAGTATTTTATTTACATGTCTTTTACATTTGGTACAATGCATGAGCCTTAGGGATAAAACAGGGATTATACACATTGTCAGGGTACTACCACCTTCTTCTTTTGTGCCTCTGTTGTGACTCGTAACCATTGAACTATCTCGAAATGGGTCCATTCTGGCGTTTGTTAGAGGTGGGTCCGCAAATCTGCTTATGACGAATGTAGTGGCCGCGTGGCCAGTTATCTGGAAAGACTGGCCGCTCGGACAGTCTTTGCTTTGACACGTTTTTTGCCAGGTTCTCCCCTGTATGATTAGGACCCGAACTTCCTATCCTATTTAACAGCAGCCTGCGTAGAGAGACGGGATAGACAATAGTTTTTTTTTTTTTTTTGCTCTAGATTTCGACCTTTCTGTGCTATTTTGATGGAGAGACATCCCATGATTTCTGCGGAGAAGCAAATCTACTTCGTCAAAATCTTGAAGATATGGATCCGGAAACTTTCTAGGACGACTCGTGCATCTTTTAACAGGAGATTCGGGATCAAGTGTCTTTGGTCGTTGTTCAGAGTTAAGTCAGATGAGAACAGTTATTTTCAAAATCATACGATCTCTTTCTCTCTCTAGAATTCTCTCTCCCGTCTCTAGGGTTGCTGCCCTAGGGTTTCTTGCCGACAACAATGGCTGTTCCATGCCTTTTTTCCCCTCTATGAACTCTAGGAATAGTAATCCTTACTACTCTCCTTCCTCCCAGCCCGTCATGTCCCCCATTAATACTAATCATTTGGTGACTAATGGTACCAGTGAAAACCCTAATTCTGGTTCGCTACCCCATGCAAACCCTAACCCTGGATCTGTTTTTTTTTTTTCGAAAAGAGGATGGTACCTCCCTAGATTTTATTAATTAAAGAAAAAATACAGAACAAGGTGGGGGGGACAACCTCAACCACCGAGAAAGGATAAACTAGGGGGGAGGCACTACACAAATTGTAGCGTCCTCTACAAAAAAGGAAAGGGGACCTACCATAAGAATCGGGTAGACACTACAAAAATCTAGCATGAGAAAACTGAAAGTGCTATAAGGAAAAAGCATCTAGAGCCTAATATTAGGAAGAAGAGTCTTATCTAACATGAGCGGGCCCTTGCACCTTCGAGGAAGGCTATTAAAATGAGGGAAAACCTGGCTGGTTAAACATTGCATTTACAGCCTCATTAGCAAGGAGATCAGCAACTTTGTTACCTTCACGATAAATATGAGTGACACGGATCTGAATTAGGGACATCATGCTTAATATCTTCAATTTCATACCAAACAGCCCAAGGAACTTTATAATGGCCATTCAGAATTTTAACCACCACTTCTGAATCAATCTCAAGCCACAAGTTAGAGAAACCTCGACCAATTGCAAATCTTAAACCATCAACCACGGCCCGAACTTCTGCCATAGTATTTGAAGCATGCCCATAGAAGTTAGCAAAAGCAAAGAGGAACTCGCCATTATGATCATGAAAAACTTCACCACCTGCAGCCAAATCTGGATTGCCCCTAGAAGCTCCGTCTGTATTAAGCTTTATCAAACCAAGAGTTGGAAATTTCCATAAAACGAGCTTTAAAGGGGGAGCTTTTAAAGGAGCAGCTCTCACATCAAAGATGTGCTGAACTTCGGCATTAATGGAGGGAAAGGAAAGAGCTTGAGCCTTTAGAATACCCATAATCTGCTCACGCACCAACAAAATAACCCGAGAGTGATTAGGAGGAATGCCATCAAAAATGCATTTGTTTCTATGTTTCCAAAGCTCCCAAGAAATAATTAAAGGGATGACTTGAAACAGCCATTTTGCACAAGAACCTCCATGAACTGGTGGAGAAGAAAACCAAGTAACCAGTCGTTGAGATAAGGAACCGCCACAAAGAGGAACACCTACAAGGTTTCTAAAGAAACTCCAAATATCTCTAGCAACCTTACCATGAATCAAAATATGATCTAGAGTTTCAAGATGGGGAGATAAAGGACAGCAGTAACTCGAGAAGGAAGCTTCTTTAAAAGGTCAACCTGCACCAAAACCCTAGCTTCACTTGGTCGAGAAAGGGTAGCCGTAGGCTGATCAATGGAAAGAGGTTCTCCAAAAATTCTGGAGATGGAAAACAAACAAACCTTATTGAACATGTGGATTGGAAGACCAGGAAGGCTCACCCAAACTGGGAACAATGATGACTCTTTCTCCCGATGCCACGAGGGAGTCCACCTAAAGACCCTCATCGGATGTCTACCAAGGCTCTAAGATTCACGAGACCATAGCCTATTGAAATCACCTTCATGCATTAATCGAATCAGAATATGCTTGGCATCAACGTGACCGAAGACAAAATCTGCCTTCAAACCAAATTTCACAAAGTATTGCCAGGTTTCTTCCATATTAGGGCGACCATGTGCGAATTTGCCAATAAGTATGTATTTAAATGGCTGAGCAAGATTAGTGATCATCTCCTTTGTAAACTTAAGGGCAGGTTCACCCTTATAAGTGGACACCGGAACAACATTAATGGTCGGAGTAGCAATAACCTACGGATTCTTCAACAAAGAGGCGAATGATTTATTTTGCGTGGGAGATGACGGCGCTGCTAGGGTTTCTTGAGGGGTAGCCGCATCAATAATAGGCGCCGCATTAGGGATCATAACGTGGGATGGGCCGTCTTTACCCTCCGGTTATGTATCTTCTAGTGCTCCGCCACCTCCTTCATCAAATCAGATTACACAAGCTCCGGTGTCTAAATATTTTGCGGATTTATCCCAAATCCCTCCCGACATGGTTCATCAATTGATTCAAGTGATTGTCCCTCTCTCTCGGCTATTCAAACTGGTATGCACAAAGGTACTCCAGCTGTAAAATTGTCGAAGGAGGTGCTTGCTGTGTTTGTCAAGCCATTTAAATTCACCCTCGTTGGCAAATTCATGCATGGGAGACCATCTATGGAAGATGCCAGAATTTCTTTTGCCAAATTTCAATTGAAAGGTAATTACAAACTTGGACACTTGGATAATCATCAAATGTTAATTCAACTGTCCACTAAAGAGGATTATCAACGGCTTTTTATGAAAGATGTGTGGTATGTTGATCGATTTCCTATGCGGATGTTGGCGTGGTCACCCTCATGGAGGCCTGAACAAGAGTCCCCTATTGTTCCTATTTGGGTTGGGTTTCCTGGTTTACCAATTCACTTGATGAATAAACCTTTCCTGTTCTCGGCTACTTCTATGATTGGTATTCCCCTTTCCCTTGACAAAGCTACTGCTGAATTTTCTAGGCCTAGCATTGCTAAAATTCTGATCCAAATAGACGATACTAAAAAATTACCCCATGAGATATTTATTGACCGTGGTGATGTGTGTTCGAGCTTTTTCCAAAAGGTGGAGTACGATAATATTCCTAAATATTGCAAACACTGTTCTCTTTTGGGGCATGATATTTTGTGCTGTAGGGAGGCTAATCCTAACCTAAATGCTCAAAAATCTGATGGTTTTAAGGAGAAGGTTACTAAGGCATATGTGGCAAAGGCAACTGCAGATTCTGCTAAGATAGCCCAAAATGAGGATGGTGGTGGAAAACTTGGATCAACTAGTGGTGAAAAACCCACGAATGAGGTGGTTGATACCTCAAAGGATGCGAATGTGAAAAATATAGGCAAATTTCCTACCTTGGCTAAAAGAGGTAACGCTCTTCCTGATGATGTTAATAAAGCCCTTCAAAAAGCTTGCATACAAGTGATCAACGTGAGCTCTAGTCCGATTGAGGATGGTGGAGAACCTAGCAATGTGGACAAGAATCTGGATCCTTTTCAAGTGAAGGAATTAAATAATGTGCAACAAAAAGTAGAGGAGCATCGTGCTAGTAATGTTGATGAGGTTCTTACGGATGTTGTTCTTGAACCTATAAGTCTGGACTCACAACAAGTTGATGTCGTTTCGGGTCTTAATCTCTCCCCTAGAGCTCCTTCTTCTTCAAATTTTGTTACGGCTTTGGCTGGCTCAACGCCTTTTTCCAATCCTTCCTTGCAGAATGTTGATGCAGATGGTTTCACCATGGTGAAATCTAGGAAATCTCGCAGCAAGTCAGCATCCCCCCCGTCTTAATCTTTCTGGTTGGTCCGTTATTTTTTTATATTTGTTTTTTGATGTCGATGAATTATTGGAATATTCATGGTGTGGGAAATAATGCTTCTCTCCGTCGTGCCAAAATACTGTTTCGGTTGCATGCTGCATCCTTTCTTGCTATTTCAGAACCTAAACTTCCTAATAATCAGCTTCATCGGTTTAGAAGGAAGTTTGGGTGTGAGGGTGGCATTGCTAATGCTAATAATAAAATTTGGTTCTTTTGGAAAGCGGGTTTTAATTGCATTGTTGTTCGTGACATGGATCAAGCCATTACTTTTCAAATCTCTCATAATAAATGGAATTCTATTGTCAATATTACGGTGGTCTATGCTAGCTGTGATAGATATATTCGGAGGGAGTTGTGGGATAATCTTATGGATCTAAGTTCTCTTGGGAATCCATGGCTGGTCATTGGAGATTTCAACTGTGTTCTTGATCAATCTGAAAAGCTGGGGGGTAGACCTATCAAGAGGAAAGTGGTGGCTGAATTTTTTGATATGGTGCAATTCTCGGGTCTTATTGATGCTGGTTATGTTGGTAATATTCATAATTGGGTTGATAAACCCAAAGGGAAGCCAAACATTTTTCAATGCTTGGATAGGGCTTTTTATAATTCAGTGTGGCTTAATAAATTTCATACAACTTCTGTTACGCATGCTAATCGTACATGTTCGTACCATGCTCCTCTTGTTGTTTAAGTTAAGGTGGAAGGGATAAGACTCGTGGAGCTTTCAGATTTCTTAATGTTTGGGTTAAGCATCCCATGTTCTCGTCTATTGTTGCAAAGTCTTGGAAGGAGCCAATGGATGGTAGACCGATGGTCAAGTTCGCTAAGAAACTTGCTAGATTAAGGAAGGACATTTCTATTTGGAATAAAGATGTCTTTGGGAAGGTAGACCATCAAGATAAAATGGCCGAGGATAAAGTGTGTAAGTGTGAGCTTGATCTTCAAACAAACCCTACTGAGACACATAGAGCAGCCCTTAATTTAGCTCAAGCAAACCTTCTTGCCAAGTTAAAAGTGGAGGAGGATTTTTGGTGTCAGAAAGCTAATATTTCTTGGTTGAAGGATGGGGACCGAAATACAAAATTTTTTCATTCGTATGTTAGAAAGAAAGGCAGCAATTGTTTATCCATAGAATTCAAAACAGCCATGGGAATTGGATTACAAATAAAGATGCTATTCAACAAGAAGCCGTCTCCTTTTTTTCTGAGCAACTCCAAAGCCCCCACGACAACCCCATGGATGGTATTCTGGATGTTATTCCTCTTATTGTTAATGAGGAGGATAATGCTATTTTTACGGCAATTCTTTCCCTTGATGAGATTAAAGATACAATTTGGTTGATGAGTAGTCAAAGTGCTGTAGGTCCGGATGGTTTTAATGGCCTTTTTTTATAAGGAATGTTGGGAGTTCATTAACCTCGACTTGTATAAGGCTATTGCTGAGTTTTTTTCGGGGTTCCCTATGCCTAGAAGCTGGTCTTCAACTCTTATTGTCATGATCCCTAAGGTTAGTCTTCCAACCAAATTTTCTGAATTAAGGCCGATTAGTCTTTGTAATTTTTCTAATAAGATTATTACAAAGTTACTCACGAATAGTCTTGCTGCTATCCTTCCAAGACTTATTTCTCCGCAGTAAAGTGGCTTTGTTCAAGCCCGCTTGATTCATGAAAATGTGCTTCTTGGGCAGGAATTAATCCAATCCTTAAGAACGAAGGTTTGGGGTTCCAAAATGTTTGGCATATGACAGAATATCTTGGTTTGCGTTAATAAAAGTGTTGAGAAGGTTTGGTTTTTCTGAGGTATGGAATGATCTAATCTTCCGGTGTATTTCATCTTGCTGGTTTTATGTGCTTGTTAATGGGGAATCTTGTGGTTTCTTGCCTTCTACTCGTGGTCTTCGTCAAGGAGATCCCATTTCTCCGACTCTCTTTACTATTGCTGCTGAGGTGTTGAGTAGAGGCCTAAATTTGGTTCATGCATATTTCCCCCAGTATAGATATCGCGCTCATGTTAATACTCCAATGATCTCTCATTTAGCCTATGCAGATGATATTATCATTTTTTGTAATGGCTCTAACGATTCTTTAGATGCCCATATGCGCTGTCTTCAATGGTATCAATCTTTTTCTGGGCAGCTTATTAGCACGGCTAAGTCTTGCTTCATTACGGGTAAGGAAGATGGAGATCGCGATGGTATAATTGCTGAAGCCACGGGGTTTATAAAGAAGGATCTTCCCATCATATATCTTGGCTGTCCATTATATGTGGGTAGAAAGAAAATTTCCCCCATTGATTCGGTCATTGCAAAGATGAAAGATAGATTGACCTCTTGGGTAGGTAAGATTCTATCTTTTGGTGCTAAGTTAACTCTTATTAGAACTTGTCTTCAGGCTATTCCTCTTTACTACATTTCGTTATTGGACCCCCCCCCCCAAAGGTGTTATCAATGAAATGTATCGTTTAATCTCAAATTTTTCTGGAGTGATGAAGAGGGAAATAAAAAATATCATTGGGTTCGTAGATCTCTTATGTTCCAGCCTACTAATGAGGGTGGGTTAGGTTTGAGGAAGTTTGAAGATATTTCAAAAGCTTTTGCTATGAAGCTTTGGTGGAGGATTAGAGGTTCTCAATCTTTATGGGCGGATTTTATGATGGCCAAATATTGCTTTGGCACTCACCTTATGGATGCCAGCAAACCTTCCTTTTCGTCACACATTTGGAGCCGTATGCTAAGTATCAAAGACTTGGTTGAAGCTAATATTTGTTGGAGACTTGGTAGAGGGGATATTTCTGTTCATGAAAATTGGATAGAAGGAACTCGGCTAAATCTCCTTGGGAATCATATAGAAATCAACACTTTGTTCTTGGAAGGCAGACCTCGGGCAGATCATATTAGTGATGTTTATGGGGATCATTTGCTTCTTTATTGTAACGCCCCGAAACCCAGACCCAAACTTTACGGGCCCACAGTCCCGCCACGTCACCATTCTCACAAACTAAGACACAAAAAAAAACCTTAAATTACACTTACAATATTTTTCTTTACTTGATGATCACCCATACATAACATTCTCAATCTCACCATTCTCAATCTCACTTACTACAACCTCAAAATATACAATAACTGAACCTTGAAATCAAATCTAAAATACTCCGTGAACCTTCGCTAATGCTTCTCCAACTGTCTCAAATCTTTTCTATTATTACCTGGAAGAAAAATAGAATGAAAGGGTGAGCGAATAAAAGCTCAGTAAGTTCATATACAACCCCTCTGGTTACTAAGGAGGAGTTGACCTGAAGGAATATCAACGAGTACGAAATCAAAAAGGAAATCCAAACGCTTTTCACAAAATCTCAAAGTCTTTACAATATTAACAAAATAGACTCGAGTAATTTAATTACCTACAACCGTCCCATACCGTTTGTAGATAGCTAAATTACTCACAGATATTATGGAATTCCAAACGATGACAAATGGAAGCAAAATGACTCGAATGATTTAACTATCTATAACCGTCCCATACCAGCTATAAATAATTAAACCACTCACAGATTTCAGAATTTCAAAGGACTGATAACTGAACAAAACTAACTCGAGTAATCTAATTATTTATGACCGTCCCATACCAGCCGTAAATAACGAGATCCCTCACAGATACCAATAATCACATAAGTGGCCTAGTGACCTTCTCAAACCTAAATTCCCGAAGGGACAAAAGCTCAGTAGAGCACATAAATACAAATTGGTGATTCCGGAACACCTCACTACCCCTCTTGGGCAGTGAACTAAGGTTGCCTTTTTACAGGCCTAAATCAATAAACCCCGTCGTAACGAGTTGTTTAACTTATGTGCTCATTGATAGGATACAAAATGTTTTCAAAAGCTTATCTCATCAAAACACTTTTTATACGAAATACGAATTTCAAAAGCTCACAAAAAGGTTTCACGTATGGACAAACAAATGATACGAATTTAGCAAACGAATTAACAAAGGGCCAACAAAAGATACGAATTTAGCAAACGAAATAACAAAAGATTATCAAAGACGGTGACCGAGGGAGTCAATGCAAATACTGACACGATCTCAGTTTGACCGTATAAAAGAACGTACATCGCCAAAAATAATGCGGAAGCCTAATAACTGAAACGGTAATATAACGAAGCAATAACCTAAATGATGTACAATCCCTTACCTCGTACTCTTTTCTTTGTGCTCATACATCAGTGCGCATAAGAATAATTTATTGTTTCCTCCCAAAATCTCAGTACTGGCCACTCACAAGCAGCCCCAACCAACATTTTATTAGACTGATCTCCATGCCCTGAATTGAATATCCATCTTATTCCATGATGACTCTCATAAATTTCTCCTACATTCACAGGAAACATAATCATCCTTTTATCCCTTTTGACATTACTAACACCATGCGATGCAGTCACTCTCACACACACTCTAAGCACATACACACACGCCTAATACTATCCCACACGATTCTTTTAAAATAGTCTACATACATATTACTATATATCTAAATGCATGATATAAAAACTATACTTATTATAATATCATCACCATACTATTTTTTATCATATGTGCATGCTATAAGAACCATCAAAACGTACCATGTCTATTGAGAACGGCCGCCACCGCCGCTCCTCTACCCAGCCTTGACGGTTCTGTCCCTCTGCCCGTTCCCTCTATTTCTTTGCCGCTCTCTCTTTTGTTAACTTCTTTTTATTAGATTCCGAGAATTAACAGCTCTAGGGTTAGGGTTAAAATTTTGTTTACGTAATTACCCTCTAAAATAAGTCAGGCCCAAACTACTTTAAACTCTTCAACTTTTACTGGCCCAATAATAAATCAGATTGGCTAATAATATATATCAACCAAGTGAAATCCAAAATAAATATCACTAGTAACCCATCAACATTATTATTGTAGTAGTCCAATTTAAATAGATTAATTTGTCACTAAAAAAAAATCCTAATAGCCCATGAAAATCTATCTAAGGCCCAAAATTAATATTATTAAATTTTTGGATTATTACATTCTTACCCCCTTAAAAGAAGTTTAGTCCTCTAAACTTAACGTGTCTACAGTCCTAAAAATATTATAATTTATTTCCCAAACGAAACTTAATCATAACTTATATTGCCATAACCTAATTCCAGAAACTAACTAAAATTATCACTTAATAATAACTAGCATAAAACCACCCTAAGATTTTATTTCTCTAAACTCAAAATTGTGAGTTGTTACACTCTTCCCCGCTTTAAATAGATTTTGGTCCTCCAAAATTGCTTCCAAAGACTATTAGCCTACAAATCGAGTAAAGTAATCAAATAAGCCATTATTAATAACTATTTTCAACTTGAACCAACACTTGAAAATAAAATGCTTATTCCATCAAAAATTTGAAACTGATTCTTTTCTCCTGATGCAGAAACCATTCATTACTCGTTTATCTTAAGATAGTGAACTAAGTCATATAAACATTGTTCCATTAGTCAACCCATTACTCGCCAACATTTTCAAAAACCACAAATAAATAATCATTTTTTTCATTAGACTACACCCAATAACACCTTAAAATTCAATGCTTAACATCTCATGTAATATCCACAAATGCTCAATATGTATCAAACTCAAATGCTTAAAGTCAATAATCTTATAAATCATAACTCCCTTCAAGACCTATATCATAATGAATTCTCTTATAGTTACCCTAAGATCAAACTTAAGGCTTTGGTCATAACTTATATCTTATAACTTCTAAACTCCTAAAAGATCTATGCCAAAGCTCTGATACCACTCTGTAACGCCCCGAAACCCGGACCCAAACTTTAAGGGCCCACAGTCCGGCCACGTCACCATTCTCACAAACTAAGACACAAAAAAAAAACCTTAAATTACACTTACAATATTTTTCTTTACTTGATGATCACCCATACATAACATTCTCAATCTCACCATTCTCAATCTCACTTACTACAACCTCAAAATATACAATAACTGAACCTTGAAATCAAATCTAAAATACTCCGTGAACCTTCGCTAATGCTTCTCCAACTGTCTCAAATCTTTTCTATTATTACCTGGAAGAAAAATAGAATGAAAGGGTGAGCGAACAAAAGCTCAGTAAGTTCATATACAACCCCTCTGGTTACTAAGGAGGAGTTGACCTGAAGGAATATCAACGAGTACGAAATCAAAAAGGAAATCCAAACGCTTTTCACAAAATCTCAAAGGCTTTACAATATTAACAAAATAGACTCGAGTAATTTAATTACCTACAACCGTCCCATACCGTTTGTAGATAGCTAAATTACTCACAGATATTATGGAATTCCAAATGATGACAAATGGAAACAAAATGACTCGAATGATTTAACTATCTATAATCGTCCCATACCAGCTATAAATAATTAAACCACTCACAGATTTCAGAATTTCAAAGGACTGATAACTGAACAAAACTAACTCGAGTAATCTAATTATTTATGACCGTCCCATACCAGCCGTAAATAACGAGATCCCTCACAGATACCAATAATCACATAAGTGGCCTAGTGACCTTCTCAAACCTAAATTCCCCGAAGGGACAAAAGCTTAGTAGAGCGCACAATTACAAATTGGTGATTCCGGAACACCTCACTACCCCTCTTGGGCAGTGAACTAAGGTTGCCTTTTTACAGGCCTAAATCAAATAAACCCCGTCGTAACGAGTTGTTTAACTTATGTGCTCATTGATAGGATACAAAATGTTTTCAAAAGCTTATCTCATCAAAACACTTTTTATACGAAATACGAATTTCAAAAGCTCACAAAAAGGTTTCACGTATGGACAAACAAATGATACGAATTTAGCAAACGAATTAACAAAGGGCCAACAAAAGATACGAATTTAGCAAACGAAATAACAAAAGATTATCAAAGACGGTGACCGAGGGAGTCAATGCAAATACTGACACGATCTCAGTTTGACCGTATAAAAGAACGTACATCGCCAAAAATAATGCGGAAGCCTAATAACTGAAACGGTAATATAACGAAGCAATAACCTAAATGATGTACAATCCCTTACCTCGTACTCTTTTCTTTGTGCTCATACATCAGTGCGCATAAGAATAATTTATTGTTTCCTCCCAAAATCTCAGTACTGGCCACTCACAAGCAGCCCCAACCAACATTTTATTAGACTGATCTCCATGCCCTGAATTGAATATCCATCTTATTCCATGATGACTCTCATAAATTTCTCCTACATTCACAGGAAACATAATCATCCTTTTATCCCTTTTGACATTACTAACACCATGCAATGCAGTCACTCTCACACACACTCTAAGCACATACACACACGCCTAATACTATCCCACACGATTCTTTTAAAATAGTCTACATACATATTACTATATATCTAAATGCATGATATAAAAACTATACTTATTATAATATCATCACCATACTATTTTTATCATATGTGCATGCTATAAGAACCATCAAAACGTACCATGTCTATTGAGAACGGCCGCCACCGCCGCTCCTCTACCCAGCCTTGACGGTTCTGTCCCTCTGCCCGTTCCCTCTATTTCTTTGCCGCTCTCTCTTTTGTTAACTTCTTTTTATTAGATTCCGAGAATTAACAGCTCTAGGGTTAGGGTTAAAATTTGTTTACGTAATTACCCTCTAAAATAAGTCAGGCCCAAACTACTTTAAACTCTTCAACTTTTACTGGCCCAATAATAAATCAGATTGGCTAATAATATATATCAACCCAAGTGAAATCCAAAATAAATATCACTAGTAACCCATCAACATTATTATTGTAGTAGTCCAATTTAAATAGATTAATTTGTCACTAAAAAAAAATCCTAATAGCCCATGAAAATCTATCTAAGGCCCAAAATTAATATTATTAAATTTTTGGATTATTACATTCTTACCCCCTTAAAAGAAGTTTAGTCCTCTAAACTTAACGTGTCTACAGTCCTAAAAATATTATAATTTATTTCCAAACGAAACTTAATCATAACTTATATTGCCATAACCTAATTCCAGAAACTAACTAAAATTATCACTTAATAATAACTAGCATAAAACCACCCTAAGATTTTATTTCTCTAAACTCAAAATTGTGAGTTGTTACACTCTTCCCCGCTTTAAATAGATTTGGTCCTCCAAAATTGCTTCCAAAGACTATTAGCCTACAAATCGAGTAAAGTAGTCAAATAAGCCATTATTAATAACTATTTTCAACTTGAACCAACACTTGAAAATAAAATGCTTATTCCATCAAAAATTTGAAACTGATTCTTTTCTCCTGATGCAGAAACCATTCATTACTCGTTTATCTTAAGATAGTGAACTAAGTCATATAAACATTGTTCCATTAGTCAACCCATTACTCGCCAACATTTTCAAAAACCACAAATAAATAATCATTTTTTTTCATTAGACTACACCCAATAACACCTTAAAATTCAATGCTTAACATCTCATGTAATATCCACAAATGCTCAATATGTATCAAACTCAAATGCTTAAAAGTCAATAATCTTATAAATCATAACTCCCTTCAAGACCTATATCATAATGAATTCTCTTATAGTTACCCTAAGATCAAACTTAAGGCTTTGGTCATAACTTATATCTTATAACTTCTAAACTCCCAAAAGATCTATGCCAAAGCTCTGATACCACTCTGTAACGCCCCGAAACCCGGACCCAAACTTTAAGGGCCCACAGTCCGGCCACGTCACCATTCTCACAAACTAAGACACAAAAAAAAAACCTTAAATTACACTTACATATTTTTCTTTACTTGATGATCACCCATACATAACATTCTCAATCTCACCATTCTCAATCTCACTTACTACAACCTCAAAATATACAATAACTGAACCTTGAAATCAAATCTAAAATACTCCGTGAACCTTCGCTAATGCTTCTCCAACTGTCTCAAATCTTTTCTATTATTACCTGGAAGAAAATAGAATGAAAGGGTGAGCGAACAAAAGCTCAGTAAGTTCATATACAACCCCTCTGGTTACTAAGGAGGAGTTGACCTGAAGGAATATCAACGAGTACGAAATCAAAAAGGAAATCCAAACGCTTTCACAAAATCTCAAAGAGTGGCCCACAGGTCAAAGCAAAACTCGAAATTGAGGTTACCTTTTGACAACCGTCCCATACCGTTTGTAGATAGCTAATTACCCAATTTAGCCAATATGAAGGAAACAAAAAAAGAAAATGTTTTTGGATGCTAATTCCTAAAGTATAAATATTAAACCTCAAGATTGAATGAAAGGAATGAGTAGTGACAAAACTAACCCGAACTCGAAATTGAGTCCCACAACCGTAAATGAGTACCCTCACAGACCATATAAACACGTGACCTTCTAAAAATAAATTAATGGGAAAAAGCTTGTTGGCCACTTACAAATGGTGACAGGAATGACACTATCTCTGAAAAGGACCTTTTTCATCCTTCATCCCCCTTTCTCACACGTCTTGGAGGCCTGTGGTTTAACCTTCACTGTTCTGGGTTTGCCATTGCAGCTGCAAGTTTTAATCCTTCAAAGGTAACACACATATAAGCACATTTTTCAGCACAGACGATTTTTTTACAATTTCAACAAGCAAAAAAATTTAAGTGGACAGCAGCTTACTAGATATCTTCCCTCCATGCAGAGCATGGAGCACATTCAATAAGTACTAATCAAAAACTACCCTGTCATGCATTGCCATTTATAATATTACATCGAAAAAAAAAAAAATCCTCTTTTGAAGTCAATGCATGTATACCTTTGAATTTTCACTAAGTTACAACTTCTTCATATGCCCCATAAGAGCAATAGAAAAAAAGTAAGTTGAAGAAGAAAGATAAATGAGGAAATCTCCCGTTACTTGAAAGCTAGCAGCGACGTTTGTTTTGCCTATATTTTCCAACCTAGACCATATCATCCTCAATACGATAAACCTTTACCTGCTTTAGAAAATTGTAGGTTTAAAAACATGAAAGACATCTCCCACTACTTGAGAGCTATAAAAAACGCTAAATAGCTCAAGAGTAAAAGTTTCAGCAGATACCTCAAACAATCACAAGCAACAGTAAGTAGGAATATATGCTCGCAACTCAAACAAATATGTGCTACCATGGGAAATAATATTTAATGGAAACTAAAACTTTCACAATTACCTGCGTAGAGGAAGACATACTTTCTATCTGCTGAGACACCTTTCTTCTCAGGTCTATACTATATAACATTCTCATCCTGTCTCTTTGCAGGATCCGTTACGATTTTTGCTAGCTGCTGGGACGGGAACCCTTTTTCTTGTATCACTGATTGTTCTGAGAATTTATCTGGTATGTACTTTATATTACCAAGGTTAATGGAATATTTGCAGAAGTTCCAGCTAAACTCAAAATAATGAAATCTACAGTATATTTTCCGATAGATTTAACATTACGAAAAGCCTAAATGTTTAAAACCATGTACAAATACAAGATTGCTGCAATAAAATGATCACTGCACGTCTTTTCTTGAGGGATATAATTATTGGAAAAAAGAGATGCATGACATTACTCGTAGATTTAGAGGCCTGCAAAGTATGATTAAAGCTAGGCAAGATATAGGCTGTTGCAGATAGGCTATGTCACCAAACTCTGGCTATTCCACGTGCGAGGGTGTGCACTGTTAATAACCTAACTAACGAAACTGGAGAAGTATGAATCAAATCCCAATTGAACACTCCTAGGAAAAAACAATAGGAACTTAGATCAACTCTGACAAACTTGTCTTCCACAATCATATGACAAGTACTTGACAGTTTTCCATCAACCAAAACTTTATTAATTTCCAGTTTCTTGAATTAACAATTAAATAGTGTTTTCATTGCAGGGATGGAGCTATGTTGGTGACAGACTTTTGTCAGCGGTAATACCTTATGAAGAGAGTGGATGGTATGACGGACAAATGTGGGTAAAACCACCAGAGGTGAGATTCGTTCCATATAAAATACAATTTCACTGTCTAGAAGAATAAAAACTTCTGTAAAATAAATTATGGAGTCAAACATATCTATGGAGCATAATTCATGCAGTGACTGGTATTCCTTACAGTTTTACTTATGCAGAAGACCATGGTATTAACGAATGGCTTCGAGATTTAAGGACCAAAAGAGGGAAAGTAAAAAAGGAGTTGGAAGTAAAGAGAATAAATAAAGGAACTATCATGCCTTGAAATGAAATTGAAATTGAAATTGAAATTGAAATTGAAATTGAAATTTCAAGCTGCAACAAAATGACCATGAGTAGAGTTCAAATGTCTAATAAGTGATAACGAGCTTGCTGTTAATGTCAGGAAAGTCTTTATAGTTGAAAACATTGAAGTGTTTGACAAAGATCATTGTTCATAAACTTTAACTCCTATGCTTCTGTAATAACTTCAAATTGTCTTCTGTCTGCAGATCCTGGCTCGTGATAGATTATTGGGATCATATAAGGTACAAACTACTAAATAAGATTAGTTTCAAGCATAACTTTCTTAAATTGATGCATGCATATAAAATAATAAACAAGAAAAGTAAAGCAGTATATCATTTTTTCAAAAGAGTCCCTATATTCCCTTTTCTGACCAAACTAATTTTGCCATTTAATCAGAGCAACATTGATGATATATTCTTTTTCACCCTACCAGCTAGAGCTTTTTTTGAAACCATACATCATTTACTTGATTTATTCTCTAACGTACTACATTTATATCAGCAATCTGAGACCCTTGAGAGGAACAGAGACAAACAGAACTAATCAGTGTTGCGTTGCATTTTGGCTATCTTCTCTTCTACCAAACATGACTGTGCAAAGTACATATCTGCCTAGTCTGCATTCCAAAGCAGCGATAGAGGAGCATAATTAGAATAATTTACTGCATCTAATAATTTTCATGTCTCTAGGTCAAACCAGTCATCAAACTGTTGAAACAAACACTAGTCGGGACAGGGGTTTTACTTGTTACGGCTGCATCATTATTCGCTTTTGCCACACCGGTTGAGGATTTCATTCAGAAAACATTTGCTCTGAAAGAGAACACATCCAATGTTGCAGCTACAAGCTCAAAGTTTAATATAAGGTAAGTTTATACAATAGCTACCTAGTAGTTGAAGATTTAAAATTATATTATGGGTACATACATAGTTTGTATAAAATTAATTTATATATCCTATTCTTTTTTAATTATCGCAGAAAAGAGGATCTTGTAAGGTTGCCAGGTGAAGTGAAGGCTGACGACGATCTAGCAGCAGCTGCTGCTGAGGCTGCTGATGGAAGGCCAGTGTACTGCAGAGATAGGTACTATCGCGCACTGGCAGGGGGTCAATATTGCAAATGGGAGGACCTATTGAATTAGAAGACCATTAGGAGGATTGCTATACTTTTAATTCTAGTGCTATCTTGTAGTCATTTCTTCAACAAAAATCCAGTTTCAAGATTTATTTCATAGTTCTGGGGAAGAATGCTATAATTCAAAGATCCAAAACGAATCGAGCAAAAGAAAACACTACACAATACATATATTGATTACTCGTATACACAAACTGGGTGGGTATGCATAATCAAGACTGTGAGCATTGACTTGTATGTAACTAACAATTTTAAGATAGAAGATCAAATTGCTTTTACTTTCAGATGAGAGTCTGTACAAAACCATAAAGCCAGAAAGACTAACCTTAAATTCATAATAGTTTGAATTCTACCTGCTTCTTCCAAACAAGCCACCATCTGATGCCGGTAGCACTGAAATAAACAGACTAGAGTATTCCACGGTTTTCTTTCAGATTTTTCCCTTGATGTTGTTATTCCCAGGTGTAATTGTCTTTCTAACATATGTACCAACTGAAAAACTGAGGTGACTCTGGGGAAATAAATACTCGTCATGAAGGCTTGTTCCTTGACGATGTAATTCCCTGGTGTAGTTTTCTTCCTAATACGCATCACCTGAATGTAAGGATGACTTCCGGAACAATAAATTTGGTGCAGAAACAGCAAGAGTTGAAGAAACAACTTCCGAATTTGTATACGCAACATATTTAATGGCATGGGATCATGGAAGATGATAGATTCCTCTACACCTTAACCAGATAGTCTCTAGAAACTCCTCGAACATCATTGAGGATGGCTTTTCTTTTTGTCCACAACCTTCCGATTTCTGAGTCATCCTCAACAATCAGCTTGTTAGAATCAAAACCGTCAGGTTCTCCAAGTGTCCATACCCAGTCTTGCTTAACTTTCTCAAGACCAACAAAACATAGTAAGAAGTCACCATGGGAGACCACACAATCAGCATAAGTTAACTTATAATAAATCCCATGCATTTCCCCTACACTAGTTTCTTGCACCAATTGAGAATTCTCAACACTTTTCCTTCAACCATATCTCTGACTTTTTGTCTCCTTCTCTTTGCATCTTCTATATCTAAAGTTCTGTAGGCAAGAGCAAGTAAATAGATCGCTGGATGAAGCCTCCTGCACACAAATACATTTAGTATAGTTCCACTGTGTTCCAAGAAACTATGATTTCTCACCCAGTATTCCAAAAAACTCAGACTTATGATCATAAGTAGAAGGAAGATTAGATTAGTGAAACTGTATGTTCCTTAGGACAAGCAGAAGTAAATAGCTCTAGTCACGAACAGAGCATCTGCACTTGGATACCTCCTTTAGGTACCCTATTTTAACAGGAGAAGACAAGTCAAACCCACTAAATACAACAGCCTTTTCTTTCTCCTGAAGCTTACAGAACCCACTAAGTTGTTAAATTTCATTTCTTCTTGTGTGTACTCAGAATGAGCGCCTAACGGGAGTATCCCATACTCTTTCACTTATCAGCTGGTTATAACATGGTCATGTCATGTACATATTCACAAATGGAAATGAGTGACGCATAAGATGTAAACCCACATGGATATACAAGGTTGTGAGAGTAGATCATACATAATCTATGACAAACAGGTGTGATGTGGCTTTACATTCTAATGACTTAACACATAGTGCTTCCCATTTGGATTTAAGCACTATTTAAGGTTTCTGATTATAGCAGTCTCTGGTGGGATACGAGGCTCAGGAAGGAAGATGGCCAAAGAAGATTATATATGTGCTGTAAACATGGTCGAAACTAGCCATTTATGTAGTTTAAATTACTTCTTTCTTACTCCTGAAGGGGAGCTTCATAATTATCACTGTAGGATACCTATATTCACACCCGCAACACGTGGCCTCCGCATGTTGCAGTACATGACTTCCACGTGTTGATCCACGTTGTACGTTCCGGATAACCTTGAAATACGTCGTAAAGTGCCATCATTACACGTAGCACACATGATCCTTCACTACACTCGCAGTAATTATCCTATACTGCGGGAGTAATCATAGCATCCTCAGCATATCTCTAACCTAAGTAAAACCGCAGATGTTCTCCGCAGTCATAGCGGTACAAAGACAGAGGGTTATGATAAGTGCGGTACCATGACTTGAACAAGGTCATGGACACCCTTTTACTTCCGCATTTGGGAACCATCTAGGAGTTTTGGTTTGGAGGCTAGGATAGCGGATTAGCCACGTGGCCCTATTGGGGGACTCCACGTGGCCTAATTAGGGTTTAAAGGAGAATTGCGGGACTGGTCCCCATGAGGGACACGCGGCAGCATTCTACACACTGAATATAGCAAGCCAATGGGAGTTTGCCAGCGTGCGGTACGGACTCACGTGAGCTATCACGTGCAGTACGGAATCCGTACAAAGACCGACTCTTATATAAAGCTGGCTCAGTTGTCGATGTCAGCTACAGTGACTATACGTATACTTTTGCTCCCGCAATACTTGTTCTCTCCTACCTTAGTTAGTCCCTATCCTCACTCCTCCATCTCATTATTCTTGGTGGTTTTTTGTGTAACGCCAGTCCTACCCGCATTATTATTTCCGCAGTTGTACTTATCAACAATCACAATATGAAGTATATCCTGTACGAATCCCAACTAACTGGGATAAAAGCTTAGTTAAGTTTGAGTCAAATTTTTCTTGTGATTTTTCTTAGTCAAATCTTTCGGTTGGCCTCGTAAAAAGAACTTTTATTTAGTAAGATGACTAGACTGATGTCATTACATATCAAGAACTCGTCCATAATTATGTTCCTTTTCTAAAATTATCTTTTTACTAAGTCCATTTTTATCTTCCATTCTAAATTTTTGATCATCGCTCTAATCTTGCATCAGATATTATGTGAACCTTAACAACCAAACTCAGAAAAACCCCACTATTTTGTCTGCTATTCCGGCACTACTCAAAATCAAGAAAAACAGCCAAAAGGCATGAAATGAACTTACTTCTCGAAATGTTCACTTGTATCCACGCCATCCCAATATCTCTGGGATGGTACGTTCCGACCTTTCTATCTCTTCCGAATGTCTCGATGTACCAACCTCCAATGTCATGAAGACCACATCGAGGCTCAAACAGCCAAAACCTGTACAAAAGATAATGCGAAAGTGAAATTGTATAAGAGCTATAACATGTTCATGGGTTCTCCACATCAGGATTGAGAGAGAAAAAATGCTACAGCTTACATAGGAGATAAACCATCACTTATGCTGGCAATGCACATATTTATCCCGATTAACGAAATTCTTTGAAGCTGAAATCAGCTTAATACTGAAAAGAGATAATCCTTCATATCTAGTTTAAACCTAAACAAATGATATTCAGTTGATCAGTTCTTAAATCAGTTCTAAAAGACCGACACACAGCAAACTGTCAAATTCACGTACAAAGGAGAGTAGGCCTTCTTGACAAGTGATAAGCATTTATGTGCATAGAACAAAAAGTCACTTGTTCTCAACACCTCCTTTCTCCTTTGCTATACAGTAGATACATGGGGTAGTATTTCACTGTGTCCTAAACTAGAATCTACTCCCTCCGTCCCACTCGAATTAGGACAAATTTCCATTTTGGGTGTCCCATTCGAATTAGGACAACCCAAAAATGGAAGTCTTTTACTTAATGGGACCCACATTCACACTCACAACAACTTTCCACTCATTATTCTCTACCCCACTTTCTCTCTCCCAGGGCCGGCCCTGTAAAATTTGTGGCCCTAGGCCAACTTTCATTGTAGCCTTCTGAAAAAAAAAAAAAGAAAAAAAAAGCAATTTAACAACAACTTTTTTTTTTTAAAAAAAAAAAAAAGGGATTTTGCTAGTTCACATATCGATTCAATTCTCAACCAAATTAACATAGTACTGCTACTGCTACTGAATCATAATTAAACACTATTCAAATCCTAATTTCTTTTAAGTACAAATTATGCAATTAGGGTTTTTGTAAAAAACCCAAATTACAACAATTCACAACACCACATAATTCCTAAAATTTCTAGTAATTCACTAATTAAAATACATAATGTTTTTCTGATATTAGAGTGGGAAAATCATAGCAAACAAATTGATAGGATTTTCATGAAAAAAACAAAACAAAAAGAAAGACATACTTTTCCCAAAATTCATTCAGAAATCAAAGATTGTCTTTGATTTAGTTGAGGGTCCGACGGTGGTAGCGTGGAGAGTGAACGGCGCTGAAGGATTTCGTTGAAGTCGCCACTGTCCGTCTCTTTTTTTCTCGTTTTCCTTCTCTCTGCGTCTGCAAGTTTGCGTTATTGATGATGTGGCGGATTTTGTATACATTATTTACCTTATTCTCTCATATATTTTGGTTCATTTTGATGTACTTTAGACTAGATTTGATGTATTTGAGACATTATTTTATCATTTGAGCTTTATTGTAATCCGGGGTTGAATAGTCGTTATTATTTAATTATTTTCCCGGATGTAATTTTTGTTGAGCTTCAACGTCTGTCTCGATGGTCAAGTAGTCAAAGTCAAGTCAAAGTTAACTGGCGGAAGAGCACAGGGGCCAAACTGAAATTTCTGGAAGTGAGGGGCTGTTTGGACAATTCTGAAACTTGGAGGACTGAACTGACAATATTAAAACTCCAGGGGCTGAATTGTAAAACGGCGAAAGTCAACCTCCGTACAAGCAGCGGCGGCTGGGACTGATTTTATTTGGTTTTTGTTTATTTTATTTTATTATCTTTTTATTTTTGATTTGAATTTTTATTCCTTTATTATTAGTTTTTGAATTAGAAATAGGATTAGGTTATCATTCATTCGGGGGACTCCCAAAAAAAAATACTACGTTCTTTCTTTTTCTCTCTGAAGCTTTGTGTAACCATTAATGGAGAACTAAACTCCATTACTTTGGGTTGAGATCTTGAACCTTCTTTAATTCAATTGAGGTAATTTCTCTTATTCTTTTGTTGATTTATTTATAATTTTGTCTGTTCTGATTCTAGATTAATATTTAGGGTTTGTGGATTTGGTCAATCCATTAGTTCTATTTCTTGATCTATGCTAGAATTCTCTGTTCTGTGCCAGAATTAGGGTTTTCACCGTAGCATCTCCACGAATTGTGTATGTGCCATAGCAATTCGGGGAGTAGGCAAAATTAAACGATTATCTAGTAACCTAGAAAGCGTTCTTGATCTTAGTCTCTTAAATTGAATCAATTAATTATGCGATCTAGACTGTGCCAGTTAGATTAATTTATTAATTAGGGTTTATAGTGAGTGTGCCACTGCTATAGACTAATCTGTAAGAAGAGACAGGGATTGCAATATATCTCGTGATCAAGTGAATAGGGTTTACGGAGAATAAGAAGTACCAATGAAATTGAATTAGAGGACGGGGATAGTGATCAATCTGAAGTGCTTTTAAATCATTGTTTTTATCATCTTAGTTTATTTTCCCGTCTTAGGAATTAATTAAAATCTCAATTAAACCCCCAATCTGGTCAAGTGACTGTTCGCAAATAATCATCGTTCTTCGTGGATCGACCCTGACTTACCCTAATTACATTATTAGTGGCCGAGTTAGGTCTAATTTAGTAGGTGTGCGACTAAGCCTACCAAATTTTGGCGCCGCTGCCGGGGAACGGTGTTATTGTTTGCGTTCTTTTTTTTTTTTTTTTTTTTCTGTTTTAGTTGTTTACTTGCTATATTTCTAGTTATCTTTATTGCTTATTATCTTGTAGTGTGGAACCGTGTATGGTCCACACCCGTTCTACTAACGATTTGATTGTACCATTTGATCCAGAAATCGAAAGGTCTTTCAGGAAAGGACGACAGCAAAGTAGGAGATACAAGGCAATTTTGTTGGCTGAAGATATGGCGCAACAAGGTCAGGGTAACGCTGGTGGTGGCGCTGGTGAAGATAATGCTGGTGGCGGTGGTGCTGGTGGAAACGCTGATGGAAATAATGCTGGTGCTGGTGGCGCAGGCCATAGACAAGCAGTCCCACCACAGACATTGAGGCAGAGGACTGCACCGAATTGGAATGAGCAACCACATGCCGTCCAATTCCCTGCCTTACCTGCCGGAGTGACATTTGAGTTGAAGCCGGGAACCAGCTACCGCACTTCACAGGGATGCCCGGAGAGGATCCTAATCAGCACATCTCACAGTTTGTGCAAATCTGTCAGAGTATGAAGCCGGCAACGCTTCTGATTGAGCACTTATTGTTGAGGGCGTTTTCTTTCACACTGAAAGATAACGCGAACGGGTGGTACTATCATTTGCCACCCAACAGCATCACGACTTGGCAGCAGATGAAAGAAGTATTCTTGGAAGAGTTTTTCCCTCAGGACCAGATTAATGTTATGAAGAGGGACATCAGCAATATGGAGCAAAGAGCAGATGAAACCCTATACGACTACTACAATCGCTTCCACAAGCTTTGTAGGAGTTGCCCGTATCATGGGTTTACTGAGGATCAGCTGATTGTCTATTTTCATGGGGGATTGACTATTCAGGATAAACGGCTGGTGGATTCATGCTGTGGGGGTAGCATTCTAAACAAGACTACCGAGGAAGCTAAGAGGTTGATCGAGGAGCTGGCTAAGAGTACGAGGACCCATGGCAAGAGGTCTAATGTGAGACAGGTTAGCACAGCGGGTTCTAGCAGTGGGTTGTCCAACAAGTTCGAGACAGATATGGAGGATCTTAAGGGGATGGTTAAACAGTTGGTTCTGGGACAGACACCGAAACCGTGTGGGATTTGTTATGACATTACGCACCCTACAGATTCGTGTCCGTCTCTGCAGACGCGCGAGATGGAGGATGTTAATGCAGTTGGGTTTGCGCAGCAGGGCCAGAGACCGATGGGTAACACCTATAACCCCAATTGGAAAAATCATCCTAATTTCAGATGGGGTACAGGTCAGCAGCAAAATCAGCCGGGTGGTCAGGGACAGCAGTTTGGTAATCAACAGGGTTATCAGCAGCAGCAGTACCAGGATAATCAGTACAACTCTTATAGACCACCATATCAGCAGCAGCAGCAGCCGCCACAGCAACAGCAGCAGCAGCAGCAGCAGCCGCCGCAGCAGCAGAATGCTCCGGGACAGTCTACAGAGGCATTACTGAATTCATTGGCTCAGAGTGTTAGCACCATGAACCAGAACTTTCAGCAGTATTAGCAGCGAACAGATGCGAGCATAGGTAACTTGGAGAAACAGATGGGTCAGGTAGCTGATGCAGTGGGACGGTAGAGGCTAGGGATTCGAGGAAGTTGCCATCACAGACTGAACCGAATCCTAAGCAGAGTGCATGTGCGATAACTCTTCGAAATGGTAAGGAGCTGCAGGATAAGGTTGTAGATGAGGAACCGGAGGCAAAGGTTGAGATTGCAGAGCCAGTACAGAAGGCACCAGTTCAGACAGAGACTACACCAGAGGTTAAGGCTCCTGTATATGAGCCTGAAGTTCCATTCCCGGAGGCATTGAAAGAACATCGAAAGCCAGAGCCTGACAAGGCTATTTACGATACTTTCAAGAGGTTGGAGGTGAATATTCCTTTCTTGGACCTTCTTCAAACTGTCCCGAGGTATGCGAAGTTTTTGAAGGAGTTGTGTACTATGAAGAGGAATCAGAAGGAAAGGAGTAAGAAGAAGGTTAAGGTTAGTGAGCATGTGTCTGCAGTATATCAGAGGAAGTTGCCTAAGAAGTGCAGTGACCCAGGGATGTTTGTGATTCCAGTTACTTTGGGGGATGCTTCTGAGCATAAGGCCATGTTGGACTTGGGGGCTTCAATCAACGTCATGCCCTATGCGTTGTTTGAAATTCTTAAGTTGGGGCCACTGCAGGACACCAGAGTCGTGATACAGTTGGCGGATAAGGTCGAATGCCTACCCGAAGGGATTGGTGGAGGATGTTCTAGACCGGGTTGGTAAGATGATTTTCCCAGCGGATTTTTATGTTCTTGAGATGGAGACGGATCCAAAGGCTCCCATACTGTTGGGGAGGCCTTTTATGTTGACTGCTCGGACCAAGCTCGATGTAGCTAACACTTACCATGGAGTTTGATGGGCAAGTAATGGAGTTCAATATCTTTGACTCTATGAAATACCCTAAGGACTCAGAGTCATTGTGTTTCATCGATGTGATCGAGCCATTGGTAGAAGAGGTGTTTGAGGTGTCTAGTGGAGATGATGATCTCAAGACTGTGTTAGAGAACGCTTTGGGGTATGCTAATTTGGAGTTTGACATCTCAGATTCGATGAAGGAAGCAGTGATGGGTCTTACAGAAAGCGCCATGTTTGCTACCGCGCCGGGTCATGGTCAGATGAAGCTAGAGGTTCCGGTGGAGAAGCTTGTGCCATCTATAGAGAAGTCACCGGAGCTTGAGTTGAAGGTCCTCCCTGAGCACCTTAAGTATGTCTATTTAGGTGAGGGAGAGACGCTTCCGGTGGTGATTTCTAGTAGTTTGGCAGCGGATCAAGAGAAGAGGTTAATTGAGGTGATCCGGGAGCGAAAATCTGCGATTGGTTGGACTATTGCCGATCTCAAGGGAATTAGTCCATCCTTATGTATGCACCGGATCAACCAAGAGGAGGGTGCGAAGCCGGTGAGGCAACCACAGAGGAGGCTTAACCCGCCAATGATGGAGGCGGTGAAGAAGGAGGTCCTGAAGCTACTACAGATGGGGATCATCTATCCCATCTCCGACAGCAAGTGGGTGAGCCCCACACAGTGTGTGCCCAAGAGGGGCGGGATCACAGTCTCCCGTAATCAAAAGGGAGAGATGGTTCCAACCCGGGAGCAAACGGGGATTCGCGTGTGCATTGATCTACGGAGGCTGGTAACTCGTAAAGACCACTTCCCTCTCCCCTTTATTGATCAGATGTTGGAAAGGTTAGCCGGAAGGGCGTATTTTTGTTTTCTCGACGGTTTTTCCGGGTATTTTCAAATACCTATTGCCCCGGAAGACCAAGAGAAAACTACATTTACTTGCCCCTTCGGCACCTTTGCCTATCGGAGAATGCCGTTTGGTTTGCGTAATGCACCTGGGACTTTTCAAAGGTGTATGATGAGCATTTTCTCCGATTTTGTGGAAAAGTTTATGGAAGTTTTCATGGATGACTTCACTGTCCATGGAGACTCGTTTGATGAATGCCTTGCTCATTTAGGACTAGTGTTGGATAGGTGCATTGAAACCAATTTGGTCTTAAATTTTGAAAAATATCACTTTATGGTCGAGCAAGGCATTGTGTTGGGTCATGTTGTGTCGAAAAAGGGTATCGAAGTTGACAAAGCTAAGATTGATGTCATTTCTTCACTTCCTTACCCGACCAATGTGCGTGAAGTCCGGTCTTTCCTTGGTCATGCCGGGTTTTACCGGAGGTTCATTAAGGACTTTTCAAAGATTGCTTCACCTCTATACACCCTGTTGCAAAAAGAGGTTGATTTTAATTTTGATGATAATTGCAAGCAATCTTTTAATGAGTTGAAGTCTAGGTTGACAACCACCCCCATTATTCAAGCACCCGATTGGTCTCGTCCCTTTGAGATCATGTGTGATGCTAGTGATTATGCCGTGGGGGCGGTTTTGGGTCAAAAAGTGGAGCGTGCCTCGCATGTGATTTATTATGCGTCTATGATCTTGAATGGGGCACAAAGAAATTACTCCACCACTGAAAAAGAGATGTTGGCGGTGGTTTTTGCACTAGAGAAATTTAGGTCCTACTTGTTGGGCACTAAAATCATTGTTTATACCGACCACGCTGCTCTCAAGTATTTAATGTCTAAAAAAGAGGCTAAACCGAGACTCATTCGGTGGATTCTCTTGTTGAGTGAGTTTGACATAGAGGTTAAGGACAAAAAGGGGGCTGAAAATCTAGTTGCCGACCATTTGAGTCGCCTTGTAATGGAGGAGGACAAGCCTTATAAACAAGCCCCAATCCGGGGTGAGTTTCCTGATGAGGTTCTTTGGGCAGTTAATTCAGTGGCCCCTTGGTATGCGGACTTGGTCAATTTTCTTGTCTCGAATAAATTCCCTCCGGGGATGTCAAAATCGAAAAGAGACAAAGTCCGTAGTGATGCCAAATATTATGTGTGGGATGAGCCCAACTTGTGGAGGCATTGTGCCGACCAAGTTATTCGTAGGTGTATTCCCGACAGTGAGGTGTCCTGTATTCTCAAATTCTGTCATGAGTATGCGTGTGGTGGTCATTTTGGTGCGAAAAAGACCGCTAGAAAAGTCTTGGATTGTGGCTTCTTTTGGCCAACTTTGTTCCGGGATGCGGTCACTTTTTGTCAGTCGTGTGATAGGTGCCAAAGGGTTGGTAATATTGGGCGCCGTGATGAAATGCCACAAACCCTCATTGTGAATTGTGAAATCTTTGATGTGTGGGGGATAGACTTTATGGGTCCGTTTCCTAATTCTTGTGGGTTTGTGTACATTTTGCTTGCGGTGGACTATGTGTCCAAATGGGTGGAAGCCATCCCTACCCGCACCGATGATTCAAAAGTAGTGGTCAACTTCCTTAGAAGCAACATTCTTTGTCGGTTTGGGATGCCAAGGGCCATTATTAGTGATAGGGGGGCTTATTTTTGCAATAAGACAGTCGAAGCTCTAGTCAAGAGATATTACATCACCCATAAGGTGTCGACTGCTTATCATCCCCAAACAAATGGCCAAGCCGAGGTGTCCAATAGAGAGATAAAATCCATCCTTGAAAAAACTGTGAACCCGAATAGGAAGGATTGGAGTCAAAGGCTTGATGATGTGTTGTGGGCTTACCGGACGGCATATAAGACACCGATTGGTATGTCACCATATCGATTGGTGTTTGGTAAACCTTGCCATTTACCGGTGGAGCTTGAACACAAAGCCTATTGGGCGGTCAAAAAGTTCAACTTGAACTTAGAAGGTTCCGGTGAGGAGCGAAAATTGCATTTGAGTGAGTTGGATGAGATTAGGAGAGATGCCTATGAGAATAATCTTCTTTACAAGGAACGAGCGAAGATATGGCATGATAAAATGATCATTAGAAAGGACTTTAAGGTTGGTCAAAAGGTCCTTTTTAATTCCCGTCTTCGTTTGTTTCCGGGCAAGTTGAGGTCTCGGTGGACCGGCCCTTATGTGGTGAGGGAGGTGTCCCCGCTTGGGACGGTGGTAATCTCTAGTCCTAATGAGGACAAATGATTCAAAGTTAATGGTCAACGGTTAAAACCGTATTTTGAGAACGAAGTCGTGAATACCGCGGATTTGGAGGTGGTTGATCTCCAAGACCCGGTATATGTTTGATAGCTTTGGGTCCGAGTCTTGTCAAAGACTTTAAACTTTGATGCATGCCGGGTGCTTTCCCGGCATTTGGTCTAGCTAAAGACGGTAAAGAAGGGCGGCTAACCGGGAGGCAACCCGGAATTTATTTGCTATTTTGTTGGTTATTGTGTACACTACGCTTTTAATTTTAATTTTTATATTGAATTGGTGCTATTGAAGGGTATATTTTTTTTGTTTGTGTGGATGCAGGAAATCATCGCATGGGGGCACACTTGGTCTAAGCGGAGCACAGGCTTAAAAAAAAAAAAAAAAAAAAAAAAAAAAAGGGCCTTGTCACGACTCGTGCCATATGGCACGACTCGTGACGTATGAATACCTAACATATCTGCCCGTGTGCCTCATCCGTGGTCACGAGTGGCTTTGGGAGCATTTTGGTATCTGCACGTGTGCCTCATTCGCGTCACGAATGCTTCATATCGGCACGACTCGTGCCATGGGTAACGACTCGTGAAAGGAAAAAAAAAAAATTGGCGACTGACTGTAAAAAAAAATAAAATAAAAATAAAATAACCTCACAGTGAAATCGACTCCCTTCTTCATCTCTCTCTCAGTTCTTCTCTCTTCTCCTCCGCACCCCATAGCCGCCGCCCTACCCCTTCCACCACTTCCCACGACAAATCCGCCGCCTCCCCCATTAAACCAACTCCCTTCTTCATCTTCGTTCTCTCTCTCACAACCCCACTCCTCAATTCGGGTAATTACACCCTATTCACCCTCTTTCTCCCTCTAACCCTAAATCCCAAATTCAACAATTTTCATCAAATTCCCCCATTCTTCCACCTTAAACCACCATCTCTACACTAGATACGACCCCACTCACCACCATTGTTCATCGATTCCGAGTTTCAACCAAAATTCAAGAACCCTAAATTTTAAATTTTTGGGGCTTTTTGGTTTTTCATTCGTGGAGCAAATTTGGAGGAACAAGGATAGTTTTTGGGCACTAATAGAGCATAGGAAGGTAATAATTCTCATCTTCCTTCGAATTTTAATTTGTGGATTGTTGAGTGGTGGTTATTTTGGGATTGTTGAAGGGATATTATTGTGTTGACTTGGTTGATTGAGTGTGTGTTGTTAATTATTGTTGATTGGTGAGTGATTGTGAGCGTTGTGGTGATTCATTGAATTTGAGAAATATGGGAAGGAATAAGGTCGGAGCAAGAAGCAGCGGTGAGAGTAGTAAAGCCGTGAAGAAGCCTAAAAAGAGCATTCTTATACCACCTCCTCCCGAGGGAGATATCTTCTTATGACTGAAAAAATTGAATGAAACACAAAAGAATAAATGGAGAAGCCTAGATAAGTACAACCGTAGACTTCAAGTCACAAAATTTTTGGATGCGGGTGTGCTTGATTTACTTGGGTTGGAAATCCAAGTCCGAAGATTGTTGATGGAGACCGGGCTTGAACTATTCTTGGGAAAGAAGGCGGCAGTTTACAAGCGCTACACGCTTGAATTTCTTTCGACTTTTGAGCGGGTGCAAGTAAGGGGGGTGCCGAGTGTGAAGTTTCACCTTAATGATCAGGTGAAAACCTTGACCTACTCTGAAATTAGGAATATATTTGGGGTGTCGGAGCCGAGAGGGAAGTTCGAGGAGAATGATCAACTAGCGCACCATTTCTTTGTGGAATTGACAGGGTTGACTTTTTCCAAGCCCGACAATGTAGCCACCAGTCTGACCCACCCTGCTTGGAGGCTTCTCTATAGAGGCTTATCAATGACTTTTCTGGCAAAGGGGGAGCCGGCTCAACTGAACACCATGGATGTTGCGTTATTGAGGACGGCACTGCCCAAGGCCTCGAGAACATTCCCGGAATGGGTGGATATTTTTTTGGTTAGGTGTGCACTTTGTGTGAGTAGGGGGTGTGGTAACATCTCGATGGGGGGCATGATCACTCTATTGGTGGAACATTTTGTTCAAGATCATCCCGATGCGGCTGTGTATGTTGGGGGTCCCAACTTTTATGACCAGTACTATTTGAGCCGGTATGATGACTTCACACGTGTGGGCCCTGTGCTGAAGTTCCATTATGGGGACGAGCTTTCTGTGATGTGTGAGCGTGGGGCTGTTTTCCCGTCGGGCTCGACGGCTAGGGAGTGGAGAATGCCCGGTGTACTTGACGTCGGGAGTAAACTGTGGGTTAAGAGAGGTGGTAATAACGATGATGATGATGGTGATGATGAGCAGGATGATGGTGATGATGAGGAGAATGCACTAGATGATGAGGAGATGCAGGAGATGCCACAGCAGCAGGGCGGTTCTGATACTTTTGGGGACTGGTCACAGATGCGGTCCTTCTTAGAGGGCCAGCAGCAGGAGATGCTATCCATTGTACAGTCCCGGCACACATTTGAAGATCAGATGCATCAGAACAGATATGCCTTTGAGGATAGGCGCTGGGAGGATTTTTCAGATAGACTAGAGGGGCTCGAGGACCAGCAGGCTATTATGTCCAGAAGACATCAGCAGATGGAGTCCTGGATGATGCAGCAGCAGGGGCCCCCATAGTATGTACCGGTGGAGGATGAGTACTACGCCATGATGGCATCCCGGTCAGAGGCTCGGGAACAGCGGCGTGCATCCAGACGTCCCCGACATCAGGGAGAGGGCTCCAGTTCACAGTCTCAGGAGCCGCTGCAGCCTCAGTATCCACCGCAGACTCAGTATTACTCCCAGGCCCACTGGCAGTGGCAGTGGCCACAGTGAGGGTACACCTTTTCCTTACGCTTTTACTGTCCTTTTTTACTGTTTCACACACACTGAGGACACTGTGTAGTTTAAGCGTGGGGGAGGGTTTGTATTATGTATAGTACGCATTTATTCTTTAAAAAAAATAATAATAAATAAATAAAAAAAAAAAAAAAAAAAAATAGAGAGGCTAAGTGAAAACCCGAAAGGGTGCTTAGGCAAAAGGTGAGATTTTGAGTGATTTTATCATTTATTCACCGGAGAGAAGTCATAAGGGGGGTAAGGAGTCTCAGGTTAGGATATTTTGATGTTGGAGGTTCGGTTAGTGGGTAATAGGATAGAAAACCTCGTTTTGTTTTTGGAGTTATAAGGGGGTGTTGGTGCTAAACACGAGGTGAGTTTTACGCGGGACCACTACCCGGCTAAAAACTTATTTTTATGAGGGAGACTTGTAGTGTGAGACTAGCGTGGGGGAAATTTAGGATATTTTAGTTCCCCGTGGCTTTTATGAGTGGGCCTTAGTCCGGATACGGTTTTTCACTATTTTGGAGTTTGTATCTTGCTAAGGCCATTGATCTTTATTTGATTTTCTGGAGTTATATGGGGACGGAGTTTCTTATACTCCGAGAGTTGGTTGTGTTTGTTGACTTTTGACTCGGAGGCTTAGAGGAGATTAGGGGTCATTTTCTCCCATGCTACGCTGATTAGACCGGAGTTTAGAGTGGGGTTAGGATGTTACTCAGGGACGAGTAACGGTCTAAGCGTGGGGGAATTTGATGTGGCGGATTTTGTATACATTATTTACCTTATTCTCTCATATATTTGGTTCATTTTGATGTACTTTAGACTAGATTTGATGTATTTGAGACATTATTTTATCATTTGAGCTTTATTGTAATCCGGGGTAGAATAGTCGTTATTATTTAATTATTTTCCCGGATGTAATTTTTGTTGAGCTTCAACGTCTGTCTCGATGGTCAAGTAGTCAAAGTCAAGTCAAAGTTAACCGGCGGAAGAGCACAGGGGCCAAACTGAAATTTCTGGAAGTGAGGGGCTGTTTGGACAATTCTGAAACTTGGAGGACTGAACTGACAATATTAAAACTCCAGGGGCTGAATTGTAAAACGGCGAAAGTCAACCTCCGTACAAGCAGCGGCGGCTGGGACTGATTTTATTTGGTTTTTGTTTATTTTATTTTATTATCTTTTTATTTTTGATTTGAATTTTTATTCCTTTATTATTAGTTTTTGAATTAGAAATAGGATTAGGTTATCATTCATTCGGGGGACTCCCAAAAAAAAAATACAACGTTCTTTCTTTTTCTCTCTGAAGCTTTGTGTAACCATTAATGGAGAACTAAACTCCATTACTTTGGGTTGAGATCTTGAACCTTCTTTAATTCAATTGAGGTAATTTCTCTTATTCTTTTGTTGATCTATTTATAATTTTGTCTGTTCTGATTCTAGATTAATATTTAGGGTTTGTGGATTTGGCCAATCCATTAGTTCTATTTCTTGATCTATGCTAGAATTCTCTGTTCTGTGCCAGAATTAGGGTTTTCACCGTAGCATCTCCACGAATTGTGTATGTGCCATAGCAATTCGGGGAGTAGGCAAAATTAAACGATTATCTAGTAACCTAGAAAGCGTTCTTGATCTTAGTCTCTTAAATTGAATCAATTAATTATGCGATCTAGACTGTGCCAGTTAGATTAATTTATTAATTAGGGTTTATAGTGAGTGTGCCACTGCTATAGACTAATCTGTAAGAAGAGACAGGGATTGCAATATATCTCGTGATCAAGTGAATAGGGTTTACGGAGAATAAGAAGTACCAATGAAATTGAATTAGAGGACGGGGATAGTGATCAATCTGAAGTGCTTTTAAATCATTGTTTTTATCATCTTAGTTTATTTTCCCGTCTTAGGAATTAATTAAAATCTCAATTAAACCCCCAATCTGGTCAAGTGACTGTTCGCAAATAATCATCGTTCTTCGTGGATCGACCCTGACTTACCCTAATTACATTATTAGTGGCCGAGTTAGGTCTAATTTAGTAGGTGTGTGACTAAGCCTACCAATTGATCGTAATGTGTTTTTCTTTTTTTGTTTTCTCTAATTTTGTGTTGAATTCAATTTAAATGTGGACTGTAATTGAGTTTAGGTATTTGAGTTTTGGTAGTTTGGGCCTAAAAATGTTAATGCAAATATAGAAAAATGGGGCCTTTTATACATAGAAGAGATAAAATTTTGTGGCCTTAAATTTAGCCCCTTTTTTTGTGGCCCTAGGCCCTTGCCTCACCATTCTCATGGCAAGGCCGGCCCTGCTCTCTCCTACTCCACTTTTCATACTCACAACACCTACTCCACTAATATTTTTCCCTTAATCCCCGTGCCCAACCCAAAAATCCTAATTCGGGTGGGACGGAGGGAGTATATATTATTCTTCAGATTGAATCCCTCTTACTCGAAAGAGAACATTACCATTCCAAGTCACAGGCCGTACAGGACTAGCAGTTGATTTATCCATTTAGTTGAGAAGAAGATCAAGTCTAAATAGTTCAATAAGAGGTTCCGAAGGAATGTAGCTTACTTGCTTGGTGGTAGGCGAGCTCTAGTGCATCTGCACTCACAAACACAAGCCTCACTTCCAATTTCATACCAATGCATGTGCTTTACCTGCGAGAAGTTATGAACATATATATTTTCAGCAAGACAAGTTCATCCTTTTTACCATAAACATCACACCTATATCATCACAAACATAGAATATATCTTAAAGGCTGAAGCCATGTTTAGTAGGCAAGAAAAAATGCATTGGTTGACATTAATACCAACATCAAATATATTTTCACTGTAATCATTAAGAGACTGATGAGAAGTCAATCTCTTCCTGTAGGTTAAAGAATAAACAAAGAAGCATGACAGGACATTGCAAGTCTGAGACCATTTGCCTGAGTGCCTGAGGTAAGTTGTATGTCTGAAGAAACACTTTGCTAACCAAGAAACTGGTAAAGGAAGAGAGAGAGAACAATGAATTGATAAGACTTCCAATAAAGTGCAGGTGAATATATAAAATAATGAAAATAGAACCCAAACCAGATGTATAAAGAATATTTCGTATTGCAAGACAATGTTCCTGCCACATACCATTTCATGGATTTCTTTGAGAAATGCAACGTGATATGCAATTAGACACATAGTACAAACACACCTAAAATCATACAATGGTCGAAGATATAATAATTGTAAACCAGCGCCTCTCCCAAAACAGCAAACATGCAAGGTCAGCGAAAACCAAGACTTCTGTCTCCAACGCTAGCAACAATGAACTAAAGATCATTCAAACCTAAGTCTCACAAAACTTCTCTGTGCACATCATGTTTTTTCAATAAAACACCAACGAGTATTTGTCAAGATTCTGATAAGAATCTTGATGCTTTTACGTTCTATATGATGCATAGACTAGGTACAAGGCAAGAAATAGTCGTTATACATCTACAACAGAAGTAAAAAACTAAATACACATTTACACATACCAGCAATGTTCTGTGCATCATGATCATGTGAGTTTTAAGGCCACTCTTATTATAGACATAGCAAGATCCTTCTTCAGCGCTTGCCCCGAGTCCAGTAATCGTTCCCACAAGACACTCAGATCCAATTACGACTCCCCCCACTATATCCCTTGGAGCGAAAATGGGATCCTCATGAATATTAAGATAGACATGTATGTGATCTTGGCCACCTTCATCTGCCCTCCCCTTGGAAAAGATTTTAGGTGGGTCTCTAGTGGCCACAGCAACAACCCTTCCTGACACGTGGAGCTCTAGATCTTTGAATACATCAGATGACTGGTAGTCAAAGCTTTGCCCTTGCAACTGACAACTTCCAGAGCCAGCTTCCTTGGAGCTCATCTGGGTGCTTGAAATATGACAAGAATCCCACAACTCTGATCTTCCACGTGGCAGACGTGGCGGTCTTTCATTGTATGACTGCTCTAATTCAGGAACCTTATCTGTAATACGTACCATCCCAAATAGGTACCTACCAGAAACTAAGTGCAGCACCTCACTAGTTCCATATACAGACCTCTCATCAGCTTCAAAACAATTGGGTAGCAAGTCCATGGACTCAATCTCGGGGCCATAGTATGCGGCATGTAAGGCAGAATGAAAATCACTTTCGAGTACATCAAAATAACCTGATCCAACCACCACTCTTTTCTCCGATATAATGTCATTTATAGCATATCGATACCATCTTAACCACTCTACAACTTCCATCTGCTTCGTGGTTACTCCGCATGATTCATATGTGTACATCGCAAAACCTTGTCTTGAATTTCTCTGAACAAGTATTTTTTGAGATAATAGATACCTGTCATAGTGGGCCCTCTTCTCAGAATCTGATAGTATCTGCATTTATTGTTCAAAATACCATGTCAACTAATATCAAGCTTCACCATTGTCTAACAGTGTACAAGCATCATTTCGTATACCTTCAGTGCCTCGTCAAAACCCAAAACATTGTACTCAGATCAACAATTGCTTGTCGGTACGGATTTAAATAGGTAGAGCTTGGACATCAGACTACTTTAGTTCAGTACTAATATTACAAGACCCCTCGCTCATAATTATCAGGAAAGTTTCAACTGTAAGTGCTCAATCCAATCATGTATCTCGCCTGGCTCGATGTTTTCATATTTTTGGATATTCTGTGTCATGACAATTTCCCTAGCTCAAATTCGCGAGGTACTTAAACTTTGAGAAGCTTAGATACTTGAAGTGACATACACTTTGAGGTTTTAAAATTGATTATATTCATAGCAGTTTCCACCTAATCTGCTTTTAGGTTTTAAGTATGTGCTGTGATGATCAGACCCTCCAATTTACCTTGTCGTACCCGTGACGACACGACACGATTTGCGTGTGGGGGTATGGGTGTTGCTATTTTACACCACATTTGGTGTAAAATCTTAAATTTTCGGAGGATTCAACACTCGAATCCGTATCCGTGTCAGACACTCGTACCCGAGTCTTAGCACGAGCAATTACATTAAAAGGCAGTTAATATTCAAATTTCTGCAGAAATGTCGTTCATGAGGCTGTTAACAGGCATAACAGGCAACAGGTGCAAGTTTAATGTTATGGAATCTCATTGTGACTGCTGGGAAGAGATACAATTGCACTATAAATTAAACTTGGATGATCATTTGAAGATTATCATGTTCTCTCTCTGCTACAATCACATATTCTCTCTCTTTACTGAATTCTTCTTCTATTTTCTTAAACTGAGATTGTATTTGGCCAATACAATCTCTTGATCACTCAAGGCTTGATTACATACATAGGAATTGGGGTGTTTTCAGTGGTGCAAACTGCATACACCCTTCTGTTAAAACAGAGGCTCCATTGTATCCTAGAGGTGATTCGCGGAACCTATTTGCACCAGATTTGAGGGCGAATTTTGTCTTAAGGAAAGCGTAACATTTACGTGCCTTTGGAGCGATTATTGTCACCCATTTTCAACCAGTTCGCAGCAGCAGTCCGAAGACAGCAGTGCAAAAATTCTGTGCAGATTCTGTGCAGTAATTCGGTGCAGTTTAGAGCGGATTTGTTCCAATAACAATCCTATTGCTTGGAGTTAGAAGAGAAGTTTACGTCAAGTTTCCAAGTTCCGAATCAACAATTTTAGCCATGGCATTGGAAAGGGAAGAGTAATTTTTGTTCCACTAAAATACTTATATTCTTCCAATTCCAGTACCAAGGCTTGGAAATGAAGTTTGTCAAACAGGCCATAAATCTTCTTGCACCAACCCAATCCTAAGCTTGTAACTGGAAGAAGAATCAAAATTCCGAGGAGTTGAAGCTTATTTTTTCTTTTCCATCTCAATAACTTGAGAACATTATGTTTGGGAACTCAACTCTAACTCTAAACCCTCGTTGGAAATTGGAATTGAAAAGAAAAAATGAATTCCGTATAAATAAAATAGCTCTCCCAATTCCATTCCACGGGATTGGAATTGAGTTGCTAAATACAGTCTACCGTACCAAATGACAGAGATACGAGAGGTGAGAGCCAAGTATACCTCATAAGCGGCTAGAATCTGAATGAATTGCTGAGAATTGTCCAAATTATGGTCCGATTGAGCCAGATCAGGGTGAGTTTCTTTGGCCAATTTGCGGAAAGCAGCTTTAATATCGGGAAACGAGCTTGACTCGGCTACACCTAAGAGCTCATAAGCGTTCTTACCGGCTAACTCGGGCGGAACCGACTCAGCTTCCGTTCTGATTTTCCGATGATTAGTACCACAACAATCCGAGTACAACCAGAGTAGAAGACGGTAGGCGCTGAAAGTGTGATCAGTTGGCAGCGGGATTGATAGAATTGGGCGGTGGCGGAGGCGGAGGCGGTGGTGGAGACTCTGGAATGTGTTGTGGAACGCCATACTGGAAGGTGTTGTCGTCGGAAATGGTGGATATGTACGGTGGTTTTATTGGTTTCCGGCATTACGCCATCAATGATGGCGCTGGGTGAGAGTAGAGCCGACTGATGTCTATTATGACTTGACGACACGTGTCGGAAGAACAATGGTTCGGATGGTTTCTTTTTATAGTGATGGGCTCTTACGATGAGCCAGCCATAAAGACTCCTCCAGTTCTACCTCTTTTAACTAGCCCAACCCACCGTACCAATTTGATGGCTTAAGTAAGGCCCAAAAAGCTGATACATTCCTTGTCTGAGTTCTTCATTACTCCAAGAATAAATACTACTTCCTCCGTGCCAAACTAGGAGTCATATTTTTTATTTTGATATATCCTAGAGCAACTTTCTTTTCCAAAATCAACAAATATGAGAAAGGAAAAATAGTATTTTAGACAACTTTGTCATTCTGATACTTCTATAATTACAAAACAACCAACATTTGTTAACTTACTTGTTGCCCACTTGCACTATGAATAGTATTTTGAATAATTATATTAGGGGTGTGCAAAAAAGCCGCACATACCGAAAAACCGCGCCGACCGACACACATGATTTTTTATTTTTACAAAAACCGATAGTTTAGTAATGGTATGGCATTTGACTTAGGGGTGTAAATTGTTCGGTTTGGTTCGGTCTCGGCCATTTTAGAGACCGAATCACCAGTCATCGGTTTGGGAAACTTCCAGAACGAACCGAACCACGAAAAAGTTCAAACCGAACCAAACCAAACCGACGTGGTTCGAAAAGAGAAAATATGGAGGAAGAAGAATATTTAACGAATAAAGAATTTGAATGAAGTGAACGCACATCAGAATTTTGTTAACTATGTGCCTTAACAAATATAACACTTGATGAAATGAATATTGAATAAGATGCAAAGTGAGATTTAAGAATGGTTTAATATAATGTAGTCTTTTTTAATATTTCAAAGGTGGATGTTACTTAACATACAAAAATATGACTAATATATGCGGTCTGATGGTTCGGTCTGGCGGTTTGGTCTGATGGTTCTGGCGGTTCGGTCTGGTTTGGTTCGGTTTGGTTTGGTCTGAAGGGGTCAGACCACAAACCGAACCACGCGGTTTACCAATTTTTGAGACTGAACCGAACCACTCGTGCTTAAAAACCGAACCAGACCGTATTGTTTGGTTTGGTTCGGTCCCAAACCGCGGTCTGGACCAAACCACTGACACCCCTAATTTGACTCATATACCGAATATAAAAACCGTACCGTTCCGTTCTAATTAAAGTATGTAATTTTGTATGTATATATACTCATTTCATCTTGTAAATGCATTTATAAAGGACTGAAGTGTATGTATACAGACTCATTTCATCTTATAAATGAATTTGAAAATGGATCGAAGTTCTTTGCTTCGTATAGTTGATGATCAATTGTTAATTTTAAAAGATTAGTTTGGTCTTTTATTCATATTATTAATCCAACTTTTCCTTGTCAATTTTTTTACTTTACTCTTAGTATTTTCATTGTCTACTTGAATGTCAAGTGTCATTTTTATTGCCATCTTCATTTGGTGAATCTCATGTAACCAAGTTTTTCATTTAGTTAGGAAAAAACTGAAATAAAGCGTATCGTTGTCATACAAAATCGAAAAACCGAACTACCAAACCGAGAAAAACTGAAGCCTTATGGTATTAATATCAATAAACCGAATTACTTTGGTATGGTATCGGTTTTACCCTAAAACCGTACCATACCGTACCATGCACACCCCTTTTTATATCCTTAACACACTTGCAATGTCTATCCATTTTCTTTCGTTTCCTATAAGCGTGCACAACTAAAGATACGACTCTTATTACTCTGGGAAGGAGTGAGCGATAAATATGCTCTCTCCCTCAAAATAAATGTCTTACTTTTCAATTTACTTTTTCTCAAAATAAATATCACACTATTAAAAATAAGATACCAAGTCTGGTGATCTTTATAGTACCCATTTCAACACGCACAAGCATTGCAATGCTTTGAGATGTGCTACGCTACCAATATGAATACATTTGGACAATCAAAGAAATATAACTAAAAGCTTGAAATCGTTGAATTATCAACTATGGCATTAATTCCGGTACAGAGGGAGTATTAGGCACAAATAATCAAAAAATCTTGCTCACATGATTTTATTGATACTTTTAATTAAAGTGTAGCAGGTCTATTATCGATACAACTAATAAAATAACGCTATCTCTTTTTGTAAACAATTTTATTTTGTGCGAAAATTTATCTTTCAATTAATTTGGAAAGAGTACCTCATCATCAGTTTTAAAAACTTGTCTAATTTAAATTTTGATGATCGATTTTATTCAGATTTGTTAATATTTAATTTAATTTAATTATAATAACAAAATTATAAACATTGTTACGAACAATATTATTAATGCTCATATAAAAAATAGAGAAAATTACCACCTAATCCTCAGTCCTAACCAAAACTACCACCTAGTCCAAGCCAATATTTGTGTTTACCACCTAGTCCAAACTAATATTTTCATTTACCAATTAGTCCATTAGAATTGTTAAATCCCGAATCTACCCCTTATCCAAATAAAACCCTCCCTCTCCCCTCATTCAACGCACAAACCCACACACCTGTTTCTCTCTCTAAACGTGATCCCTCGGCGTTCCAATCTACGGCAACCCCTCCCCAGCTCCGGCAAAGCACCTCTATCACCTCCAGCGAAGTCACTCTACCCTCCCTTCTCTCTCCGGCGCCCTCCCTCATCCTCCGGTAAAACCCTTCACTCTCTCTCTCTGTCTTTTACTTTCTCTCCGTTCAACCCTCCCTTTACCTCCGCCTCCCTCTTCCTTTCCTACCTCCAGAGAACTCTCTCTACCCTCCCCACTCTGGCTTCCCCCTCCCTTCCCTCTCCAGCGACCCTCCCTTCCCTTTCCGACGACGACCGGTCCGCCGATTTTGTACCTCAGATCTGGAATTCACCGACAAGCCCAAACACCTTCTTCTCTCTCTTGCGTTTAAACCACGCCGGAGAATCTGTTTTCTGCAGAATTGGATTTCTCCCATCGTCGGCGCATCATTTCTCCCATCCAAATTCGTTTTAAAAGCTAATTTGTTTCGTTTTTCCAGAATCTCTCCGGCTTCTTTCATTGCACGATAATAAGTATTTGCGCTACTTTAAAGGTCATCGTGATAGGTATGATTTCATTCCTTATCCTCTGTTATCTTGGTTGATTCTCTAACCTAATTTTTTTTCCCTTTTTTTCACTTTGTATGGCTGGTATTTCCAGGGTTGTTTCCTTAGCCTGTGTGCCAGAAGAGAATGTTTTATTTCTGGCTCGCTTGATCGGACAGTTCTGCTTTGGATCAAAGAGCTGATAAATGTCAGGTGGAACTCTTGGTAGCTTGATGCTATCTGGAAAGACATATTTATTGTTGATTAACTTACTAATCTATTCTCTGGAATTAGGGCCTTTTGCGTGTACAAGGAAGACCAGCTACATCATACGATGACCAAGGGCTTATCTTTGCAGTTGCGTTTGGTGGATGCATAAGAATGTTTGATTCTCGTAAGTACGAAAAGGTTAGACTCCTGAGACATCAATGTATCAAGGAAGGCGTATTGCCACAGTTGTTTCATCTATGCAAGGGTAAACTGCTTATTGGCGCTTTCTTGCAATTTGACTTCGTCCAGGGTCCTTTTGACACAATCTCAGTTGGAGGAGATCTATCATATGCAAATGCTGTCAAATTTAGTAATGATGGTAGACTTATTCTGTTGACAACAATGGATGGTCATATTCATGTAGTAGACTCCTTTCGCGGCAAACTTGTGAGTTGTTTCGCATTCTCTATTCTTGAGAAATGGTTTCATTTCAAAAGTAGTTTATATTTAAACCTTTTAGTCTTTTCCCCCACCCTTACATATAGGTGTAGACACCCCGCCTTGGACCTCTCACCCCGATTGCATACATAGTATTTTTATTTAACTTATTTTCGTTAATTTCTGTTACTTCAGTTAAGTTCCTAACTGGTTCCGTTAGTTTTGGACTAAACTGCATAACAGAGTTAACTTTTAGAGTCATTTCTGTCATTTATCACCCGCGGGCGCCTCCGGCACTGTTTTGGGGCTGCGCACGCGTCTTTCCCCTAAAGCTGGACTCGCGCGCTTCCCATTTTGGCAGTTACGGATTGCAGTCTTTTCCCTCCTTCTTCTTGATCACAAAAACCTCTTTTTACATCCAAGATCATCCCCCCTTTATTCCATAACTCATAAATCCCATATTCTAGCATTTTCCCTAAAACAAAATATTTGATCTTTATATTATTTGATTTTCTTTATTTTCTTATTGGTTAGAAAAGCTTCTTTCCCTCCTTTCTCCACCTATTTAAACCTATCATTTCTACCTTAGAAAAGGACTCTCTCTTTATTATTTGATTTTCTTTATTTGACCTTAACAACAAAACTCTACACAAATTTCTACACAACAACTTCTCTACAACAAACACCAATTTCTCACCAAGTTTGAGGTCCTCTTTCTTAAGGTACAATTTTACCTCTTTTCTTCTCTTATTTTACATGTCTTAGTCAATGTATGCAATCCATATCAATGGGACATGACTAAATGACCACTTTACTACATTAAAGTTGGTTAAGGTCATATCCCTACATTTCAATCTTTACTTCAATTTACTCTTCTTCTCTTAATGTAATCTTTAGCTTAAATTAATCAATAAAACAATTTATCTTTTATTTCCCTTTCCTTTCCCTTGTAATTGTTAGCACATTTCTCATATAAATTGAAGGATTTTTTAGCATTAGAACACCTTTAGTAGCAAGACCCGCGTAAGCGGGGCGGAGTGGGTGTTTAAGTACTTCCCACTCCGTCACCTAACCCCCGAACCCTTCTCTTCCCGAATCTTTGGTTTCGTAATATAAAAAAGCTATTTCTTTAGGTTTTTCTTATGTTCCCTTAATAACATAGGTGGCTGTTGGGTATGCATATTATAAACCACTCCTATTACCTAGATTTGATTGATCCATAACCTTGTTTTACTTTTTATGGACTTTAGGATTTATTGTAAGAAGTTTTATAACTTCATTAGTTAAGTCCATTTTTAGTTAGTTTAGCTAGGCTTAGAAGATCAGCCCCTCAAATTTTGAAGAAATGCTGCTGCTGCTGATATGGTGAAATGGCCAAGTCTGCATATCTCATCTTGTGACCGCACAGATAAGCGACCGCAATATCTATAGGCGACCGCACTAGTCGACCGCACGGTCTTGGTAACCACATGAACCATGCTATTGCAAGGTGACCGCATGACATTTATCGACCGCAGACCTTGGCTACCGCACAACCAAGAAAAGACAAGTTTGATTTAAACGTTGCAAATTCAAATTTGAATTTGGTCGTACAAGATAGTACATGTGGACCACTAACTTCTGCAACTAGAAGACAAATATGTGAGCTCCAATCAGAATGCTCCAGCTCATCATCTTCTAACAGCTATCTCTCTCACCCAAGGCTATAAATAGTCCTTACTTTCTTTATTGAAAGTGTGCTGAGATTCAAAGAGAGAAATTGCTGTCAAAATTCTTGGTGATTGAAGATCATACTCAAGATTTCCAGAATCATTTGAATCTTCAAGCCTTCGCCTCAAATCTTCAAAGTTCTCCAGCAACCTTCAAGATCATCAAATCTCAAGCCCAGCAACACTTAAAGATTCATTAGGCTCTCAATCATATAGATTACATAGAGCTATTGATTCTTACACACACATATTCCGATTGATCAATCACATAGATTGCATCATTAGGGATACACAGGTCTAAGTCTAGGATTCGTTCTTCATAGAAAGTAGGTGTTGATTCAATACTTCATCTTGTAATTTGTACTCAAGAAGAATCAATATAACCTCCATTCAAAATCTAAGACTGACCATCTTGGTAAAGGACGTAGATCTTTTAACAGATCGAACCTTTTCAAATCATCGTGTCATTTACATTCTGCAAATTTACTTTATGCAATTGTTTTATTGTTCATATTAATTTTGTTTGTCATTTAGTGTGTTGATCTTTACAGATATTCAAACTTCTGTGAATTGTGTTTGTTGCTTGCCTATTGCTTTAGTTACTACTTCTGAGTCCTTATCATTTTACCAAACTCTCAGACACAAACTTTTATTTTCAACCTACCTAGTCTGTAACCTTGCTAACCGCAAATCGCCGACCGCAAGGTTACCGCACTGCTTGCCGCATTGCCCTTACCGCAGATTTCAACTTTTCAGTTCACTTATCTTTGGCGACCGCAATATTGCCGACCGCTTTATCTGCTTACCTAGTTGTTTTAACTTCAAAACCAACTCTACCTCGTTTTTATCGAAAACTTCCGCTGTGCATTTTACTTTGAATTAGTGGTTTTTACTTGACCACGAAACTCAATAGTAAGCATAAGGTTGAATTTTTGAAAAAGGGTTGATAATTTTAAATGGGCTATTTACCCCCCCCCCCTCTAGCCTCTTTTCATACCCTTGTTGTGTCTTTGGGACCAACAAGTGGTATCAGAGCAAACACCTTCATAAAACTTTTGTTTTTCAAGCTTAACAGCTTGGGTGCCGATTCAAAATTGCAAGTCAGAAAACTATGGCAACGGTTAATTTCACTCACGTTCCAGCGTTCGAGGAAGATAACTTTGACGTTTGGAAGCACAGCATTCTAACTCAGTTCTACTCCATGGACGAGCAACTTGATGATTGTCTTACCATTGGACCATACTTCCCAATGAAAGCGAATCCGAATCCAAAAACCAATGCAGACATACCGTCAATCAAGAAACCAAAAGCTGAATGGACCGATGAAGAGAAAAGACTGGTTGGAATGGATGTGAAAGCTAAGAGCATACTCCTAAGTACTTTAAGTATATCTCAGCGTCGACAAATCATGGAATGTGCTACCACAAAAGAACTTTGGGATGCAATTGAAGATTACATCGAGGGAGATCAAGCTTGCAAAGAAAGCAAAAAGTTTGCTATTCAATGAAGATTCAATAACTTTGCTAAAATCCCTGGTGAATCACTTAGAGCCACTTATGATCGTTATTGTGAGATCGTGATTACTTACACCGCACTTGGAAAGAAGCTTACCAAGAAAGAAATCAATGTTAATTTTCTAGCCGCTCCTAGTTCTCAATATCTTCACAAGATACCAAGTTACTAGATGATATGTCACTCAGAAGCCTCTATGCCAACCTCAAGGTTTTTGATATCAAGCTCCACAACATTGAAGAGATGGAGGAAAAACAAAAAACTTGTCATTGGTCGCTAAAAAGGAAGAAGTGATCGAGGAAGAAGATCCAAAAATCTCCACATCTGAGTTACTAGATATGGACGATGCTGACTTTGCTATGTTCGTGAAAAGATTTCAAAATTTTAGAAAATCAGCAAGGCCCGGATCATCAAGCAAGGCTCCAGCAAGGTTCTCAAGGAGCAGCTCAACAAATAGAAAGAGTACTCTAACTTCTCAAAGAACAAAGAGGATCTCGTTTGTTTTAATTGCAGGAAACCTGGTCATTTCGCATCAGAATGCCCAATTCCCAAATTCGAGTACATGAAGAAGAAAATCAACTTCACTCCGAGATATTCAAAGCAAAAGGGAATGGTCGCTGAAGAGGACTCTGCCACAAAAGAATTAGCTACCTGGATAGAGTCAGATTCTGATGAAAGCGACGAGGATTCTGAAGAAGGTCACATTTGTTTGGTCATTCATTCCGATGATGAGGATGATATCAAAATCGTCGCTCACCAAATGCAAAACCTAAACGGATAAGCTATACGGCCGAGAACTTGCTAAAAAGGATTCCTAACTCCAGTTCAAAAGAATGGCGATCTTCTATTTTCTAGATATCATGTAAGTGCAGCAATGAAGGCTCTACACAATCCCAAAGTGAAGGAAGTTCTGCTTACCACTCCTCAAGTCAAGTTTGACATTTTCCCCGACGAACAAGAAAAGATGTTTTTTTGAAAGCTGAACAGGTAATTAGTAAGTTTTCTGGCATGAAGGAAGCTTTAGCACTTTCAACTGAAGAGATTTCCCGGGTTAAGACGGAGAAAACTCTACTAAGATCTGAACTCACCCTCCTTAAGGAGCAGATCAAGAGCATGACTCCTCTTACTAATCGAAACCGTTTCTTAGAGAACAAAATGCCGTATTTAAAGTTAAGAACGATGAATTGGTTGCTGAGATAAACGACCTTAAACAGATCACTAATAAGTGGACCAATTCTCGTGTCACTATGGAATAAATACTAGGATCCCAAAAGTCTAGTGGTGATAAAGAAGGCTTGGGGTTCCAAACTAGTGACAACTTTAAATGTGCATCTTGTTGTGAAAGAGATGAGAAATTTACCCAGCAAACTTTGGAAGATTCGAAGGCTAAACATCATGTGTCAAAGGGTGTAGGACAAGAACCAAAGAAGAAACTAGTTGTTCAATTATGTCTACCCTAGAAACAAACTGGCAAGGCAAAGTTGAAAGGTATTGCCATGGATGAACCTGCTGCTGCGGCAAGCACCAGCAAGGTTGCTGAGTTTCCCGACCGCATGTACTTGCCGCGAGGTCAGTCGACCGCACCAAGGAAG